>CAWUFW010002728.1:0-562500 GCA_963921515.1 Calotriton arnoldi
CGTATTTGTGTCCGTTTTCTCTCCCCTTTTTTCCTTTTGTGCCCCCGCTGCCTCTCGCCATTCCCGCCGCTGCGTCCCTGCGGCCCCGCACCCCTGTCTGCCCATTCGCTGACCCTGCCTCCCGCCTCCCAGCTGCTCCTCCCTCCCACCTCCCCATAAATGGCGGTCCGCTGCGCGGCCGCGCGCGCTGGCGCGCCGAGGCGCGCCTAAGGCAAGCTCCGTCTGCGCCCGTCCGTGCCTGGACCGCGCCCAGCGCCAAACCCCTGGCCCCCGCAGCAGCCAACCCACCCACCGGACTTACGACACCGCCACCCTCAACGCACTCAACACCGGCCGTATCCCCGGCTGCCACCGTGCCACCCCAGGTCGCACCCACGGACCCTTCGGCTGCCAATCCTGCAAGTTCTCCTGCCTCCGGACCTGCACCGCACCCGCCAAGCCGAGCACCAGCAGTAACCACCTGAAGTGCATCCTGCTCAACACCCGCTCCGTCCACAGACACGCCGTGGAACTTTGGAACCTGCTCGACTCCACATCACCAGACGTCGCTTTCCTCACGGAAACATGGATGAACGCCTCCTCAGCGCCCGACATCGCCATCGCCATCCCGGACGGATACAAGATCACCCGAAGGGACCGCGCCAACCAGACCGGAGGAGGCATCGCCATCGTCCACAAGAACACCATCCGCATCACGACCAACTCCGACGACACCTTCACAGCCGGCGAGCACCTGCACTTCCAGATACACACCGACCCCAAGACCACCCTCAGAGGCATCCTCATCTACAGACCCCCAGGACCACGCACACAATTCAGCGAAGACATCGCCGACCTCATCAGCCCGCACGCCCTCCCCTCGGCTGACTACATCCTCCTTGGGGACCTCAACTTCCACCTAGAGAACAACAACGATCGCAACACCACCACCCTGCTGGACAACCTCGCCAACCTCGGACTCAAGCAACTGGTGACCACCCCCACACACCACGCCGGCCACACGCTTGACCCCGTCTTCTCCTCCAGCAAGGACATCTCCTTCAGCCACACCACCGGACTCCACTGGACAGACCACAGCTGCGTCCACTTCAGCTTCAGCAGGATCACCACGCACCACCACCCGCAACAGTTTCCACGCAGAAGCTGGAACAAGATCACCACCGACCAACTCACCACATCCCTGAGCCAGAACCCTCCCGCCAGCTCAACGAACCCCAACCAAGCTGCCAGCAACCTCACAAGATGGATCACCAACTGCGCAGACGACCTCGCCCCATTGAAGACCCCCCCAGTCAGACCCGGCAACAAGAAAGCATCCTGGTTCACCGACGAACTCAAGAAATCCAAGAAGAACTGCCGGGCCCTCGAGAAAGCATGGCGCAGAGACCCGACTGCAGACAACATGACCACCCTCAAGCACGCCACCCGAAAACACCACCAGCTGATCCACACCACCAAGAAAACCGCATTCAAGGAACGACTGGACAACAACGCCCACAACAGCAAGGAACTCTTCATCATCGTCAAAGAACTCTCGAACCCCAGCGCCGGAAACAACGACATCACTCCCTCGCAAGACCTCTGCAACTCGCTCGCCTCGTTCTTCCACAGCAAGATCGCAGACATACACAACAGTTTCAGCACACAGCCGACGTACCCTACGACCGTTCCAACGTCCCCCACCTCCACCCTCCGAGCCTGGACCCCGATCAACACCGAAGACACTATCCGCACGATGAACTCCATCCACTCCGGATCACCAACCGACCCCTGCCCTCACCACGTCTTCAACAAGGCCGACGCCGTCATCGCACCCCACCTCCGGGACATCATCAACACCTCCTCGACACCGCCACCTTCCCAGAGAGCTGGAAGCACGCCGAACTCAGCGCCCTACTGAAGAAACCGTCAGCGGATCCCACCGACCTCAAAAACTACCGCCCCATCTCGCTCCTTCCTTTTCCTGCCAAAGTCATCGAGAAGACCGTCAACAGACAACTGGCCGCCTTCCTCGAGACGAATGGATCCCTCGACCACTCACAGTCCGGCTTCCGGGCCAACCACAGCACCGAGACCACCCTCATCGCAGCCACCAACGACATCCGAGCCCTGCTCGACAACGGGGAAACAGCGGCCCTCATCCTCCTGGACCTCTCCGCAGCGTTCGACACAGTCTGCCACCGCACCCTAGTGCAACGCCTGAACAACGTCGGAATCCAAGAGAAGGCACTGGAGTGGATCATCTCCTTCCTCGCCGGAAGAACCCAGAGAGTCCGCCTCCCCCGTTCAGTTCCGAGGCCACTGAAGTCATCTGCGGCGTACCACAAGGATCATCACTCAGCCCCACCCTCTTCAACGTCTACATGAGCCCCCTCGCAGCCATCGCACGCCAACACAACCTCAACATCATCTCCTACGCCGACGACACCCAGCTGATCCTCTCCCTCACCAACGACCCCACAACCGCCAGAACCAACCTACATGAAGGGATGAAGGACGTAGCCGAGTGGATGAGGAACAGCCGCCTGAAACTGAACTCAGATAAGACGGAAGTCCTCATCCTAGGATCATCACCCTCCGCCTGGGACGACTCCTGGTGGCCCCCTGCCCTGGGCAACGCACCCAAACCAATGGACCACGCACGCAACCTGGGCTTCATCCTGGACTCCTCCCTCTCAATGACCCGACAAGTCAACGCCGTCTCCTCGTCTTGCTTCAACATCCTACGCATGCTGCGCAAGATCTTCCGGTGGATCCCCACCGAAACCAGGAAGACGGTCACCCAGGCCCTCGTCACCAGCCGACTGGACTACGGCAACTCCTCTACGCCGGAACCACAGCCAAACTTCAAAAAGACTCCAACGCATCCAGAACGCCTCAGCTCGACTCATCCTGGACATCCCCGGCCACAGCCACATCGCCGGACACCTGAGAGACCTGCACTGGCTCCCCGTCAGCAAGAGAATCACGTTCCGACTCCTCACCCACGCACACAAAGCTCTCCACAACCAAGGCCCCAGATACCTCAATGACCGTCTGACCTTCTACACTCCCACCCGCCAGCTACGATCGACCAACCACGCCCTCGCCGCCGTCCCCCGCATCCGAAGAGCCACAACGGGAGGAAGATCCTTCTCCTACCTGGCTGCCAAGACGTGGAACTCCCTACCCATCCACCTCCGCCTTACCCAAGACCACCTCTCCTTCAGGAAGCAACTCAAGACCTGGCTGTTCGAACAGTAGCGGACCCCCTCCCCCAAGCGCCTTGAGACCCTCCGGGTGAGTAGCGCGCTATACAAATGCTTGATTGATTGATTGATTGATTGATTGGTAAGGGCAGCTGGATTTACTTACACAGGTTTGCATGATACAGGCTATCAGTTTGTTCATTACTTTTGGCACACGTAAGAGTGGCTGTAAATCTTCCAAACCAATTTATGAGTCATTGGATTTAATTAGTAATCGCATGAGCATATCAGAAATCAGGCAGTGATTGTCCTATAACAGTTCAGTCTCACTCTTCCAGAGGGATGTGTGCATCATGGGAAGAGCGGAGTTTCCACTATTGATATTTGTAGCACTGCAACCTCAGCTATTCACTCTACCTTTGTTTCTCATTACAGGTTAGATGTGGTTCAGGAGATGAGCTACACTGGGCACAACAATTCATTCAATAGTGGCTGTCTCGTAAATTTTGAGCATAGTCTGTTTTAGTTGCAATGAAATTTTTGCAGTGTTATAAAAAAGGATCTTTACAGCAGCAGTCCTATATTTTTCTGTGGTATGTTTAATGAAGTAATAATTATGCTGAGTTCCAGGTTAAAGTAAGTAAACGATAAGTATCTTAACCTCATCCATTAGGAATCAGAAGCAACTGCCTGCTCCAACCGTAACTTAGCTGCTGCACTACATTCAACAGTCTACATTATCGATTCTAATCCCTACATTCTATATGCTACCCTAGATAATCATAGAACAGCATCCCACATTTTTTTCCCCATTAATAAAAATAATAGTAAAACAGAAATAGAACAATGATAAACATTAACATATCTAAAATACAGAAGATACCTAACTAAATTTTAAAATAGATTAACTCACCTTCTTAATGTACAGAAAAGAAATAACATTGCAACCCTAAAATTACTTTTGGAAATCACTAATATACTCTTTGAGATAGTTAGGATATTTACATTTATGAAAACGTCTCCTCCTTACTGTTTCTTTTTCCTCTGACACAGTTTTGCTTACATGCTCTAACTTCTCATTTTGTAGTTTTACATTGTGATCCTCCTTCTTTTTGTCCTCAATAATCACATTACTTCTTAATATCACCACACAACTTTTATTCCACACTATGCCATCTTCAATTTTAATAGCATTATCCAAACACTTAATGACTCTAACTGGTCTGGTGAATTTTGACCAATGCATGCAACCTACTGGTGCTCTTATCTTTACCCAATCTCCGATTTGTACAGTATTCTTTCTTACTGCTCTCTTATTATCAAAATACTCCTTCCTTTTCTTCTGCAACCTCAGTTCCCTTTCTCTCCAATCACCCACACCATTGATCTTTAATCCTTTGTCCCAATCCATCCTACCCAGACAAAAAATAGTGTTAGTGTCGGATTCACCAACTCCTCTGGATTGGAAAATATGCTCAAATATGGTCCACCTCTCGATAGCTCCAAGTCTGCGTGCTATTATAGCACAGATCAGTGACGCAATCAAGCGAGGGAAGGAAAGGGTGGGGACAGCGTGGAAGGAGACCTATAGAGACAACGAGAAAAGAGACAATAAGCATCTACATGATCATCTTTCTCAACTGATCTAACAATCTCTATTATATAGGGTAGACTACCTGTAAAGGAAAATAACTGTTCAGTTGCGTACAACCCAGGAGTGTCTAGAATTCCTGTGACTCCCTTGGTAGTATGCAATACATAGTAGTGCTAAAGAAAGGAAACAAAACAAAGAAAGAACATAGCTTGTGTAAGATTCTATAGGTAAATGTGTAGGAGCCCTATTTTTATACATATATATATATATATCCAAGTTGACCTACCCTCATAATCTTGTATCTCGCTTCTCAGAGGATGTAAGAGACTGATGATAATTCTGCTCTACCACAATCCCCTGTTACAGTAGGGCAAGAAAACATAAATAACTATATTAACCAAAGCCTTTGGTTTAATACCCTACTTAAATGTGAGATCCTCCTCTTTATCCTCTAGGGAGGACAGATGAAAAGACATACACAGTTTAACCCAATAGGGCCGGTATCATGTGGTTGTGGCTTGTTCTCCCACAATGTTTAAATGTCACTCGATGTAATGCCAGCAGGACAAATACGAACATAAAGAGACAAACAGATGTGGAACATCAACGTGGATCATACACAGCCACAGCCTCGCTGTATTACAAGATAAAGTTGATTCTCCCAAAATAATGTCGTATTTAAGAATCAATGCTTTTTGCTTCCGACTCTCCTTCGCATGAGCTCAATAACAGAAGCAAGCTTGCCAACGGAGAGATGTGAATGGAACCAGAAATAAAATGCACTGGTCCCGCATAAGCTGGTGTATAGCACAGCTCTCCATCGGAACCAGTTATGGCCAATAATTAATTGCCATCCAATGATATGCGCAGGTATTCCTACCACCCGCAAGAGACAACAAACGTGTGTCTCACCAACGGGGAAGAACACCTCGCGCAATTATCAGCATTGCCAGTAAGAGCTTAAAAACTTCGGAATTCAATTCCAAAAGGGAAATCCGTAGGCCCTCCCCCGCTCGAACGGGGAGCGAATGTCACTAGTTAATTGGCACAGCCGTACCGAAGAGCTTATTGAAAAGCAACACCTCGTTACAACTAATAGTTGTGCAACCGCACCCTTACCGGACCCCTGAGACAGGACTTCAATGCTTCTTTGACAGGCTCCGGCCCAGGACTCAGAATAATCGGCAATGTCACGGGAAGCGGAAGTGCTTAAATCAGTTTCCGCTCTCCTGTTGATGTGCCGCCGCTGAGACTCATGGGATATGTAGTCTGCGGCGGCATATCAGCCGATGCAGATATTTATGGAAGGGCAGGACAGGGTTCCTGGCGTAATTCCTGGCAGTTCATCCCCCTTAAGGAGAACCCTGTCATTGTCCTTTCTTTAATGGGTGCTTTTTATGAAAGGCAGCAATTAGTCTGGGAGCGTGCATTCCTCTTGCTGGTTCCCATGAATTTTCCTCTGGCCCATACCCCTGCCATGCAACCAGATACCATCTATGTTGGCCTCTCATTTTTGTGTCTAGTATCCTAGATACTTCGCATTTCTTCTCACTATTCACCCTAATAGGACTAGGTTTCTTTTTCAATGGAGTGACGGAGGGTTTTAGCAATGAGACATGGAATCCTGGGTGGATACTGTGTGGATTCGTAAACTGGCTGGTAAAGCCAGTTTCTCTGCCACCGGGTTAATGCATTTCAGAATCTTATAGGGGCCTATGTATTTAGGATTGAATACAGTGCTTTTCTTGAATTGAATATTTTTTGTAGACAACCTTACTAAATCCCCCTTCTTGTACACAGGACTAGGTCTTCGATGTTTATCAGCCCCTTTTTTGTAATTCTCTTTTGCTATTATTAACTGTTTTTGAGTTTCTTGTAATGTTTCTTGGATGTGTGCCACCCTGTTTTGTACCTCAGGAAGGGAAAATGCAGGACAGGGGTGCAAGAAAAGAAGAAACCTTGGATGAAAACCATACATGGTATAGTAAGGAGTCGTTTGAGTGGAACGGTGTTTGGAGCTGTTATAAGCAATCTCTGCTAACCACAAATGATCTACCCACGCATCGGTATTAGTATCTACATAACAACATAGGTATTGCTTAAGTGTCTGGTTCATTCTTTCTGTTTGCCCATCAGTTTGTGGGTGAAAACTCGTAGAGAGAGCACCCTGGATTTGTAATGCAGAACACCACACTTTCCAGAATCGTGCAGTAAATTGTGCACCCCTGTCTGACACTATTTTCCTTGGGAGCCCATGTAATCTCACAACATGTACTAGTAATAATTTAGCTAACTGCCCTGCTGTGGGCAATTGTTTGCATGCTATGAAATGACCCATCTTGGTAAGGTAGTCTACTACCACTAAGACCGTAGTATAACCTTGATCTTTAGGAAGACCCACTATGAAGTCCACCAAGATGTTTTTCCAGGGTACTTCGGGTGTAGGCAACGGTTGCAAAAACCCTTGTTGTCTGGTATGATCTGTTTTCATTTGCATGCACGTCGTACAGGCTCTGATCCATGACGCAATGTCTCTTCTCATGGTGGGCCACCAGAATTGTCTACTGACCCTTTCTAGGGTTTTTTCCAGTCTGTTATGTCCGGCACTAGGTATCTCGTGGCACCAATTGAATACTTGGTTCTGCAATGCTTTTGTGGGTACCAACATTTTGTTTCTGGGAATGCCTTGCTTCATTTTCTACTCAACATGGCTTCTAAGCCAGGTTCCCCACTTGAAGGTTTGAACCCCATGTACTAAGTCGTGTAGGACGTTGTTTGTTTGTATGGCACAAATCACTATCTGGGGGTTTATGATTGCGTGTTCTTGGTGTTCGTTTTCATCTCTGATGGACTCCTGACGTGTTAATGCATCCGCTTTCTTGTTGTCCTTCCATGATCTGAATGTAACAACAAAATTATACTCCTCAAAGAATAACATCCAGTGCAGCTGTCTTGGTGTAAGGTGTCTAGAAGAACGCATAAACTGGAGCTTTCTGTGATCCATATAAACAGTTACCGTTTCTTTGGCTCCCATTAAAAAGTGATGCCACTCTGAAAACACGGCTTTTATTGCAAATAACTCTTTCTCTGCTATGGTGTAATTCCTCTCTGCGTCGTTAAGCTTTCTTGACATGAAGGCTATGGGATGCATCTGCCCAGTGGATTCATGACGTTGAGACAATACTGCTCCAATGGCTACTTCCGAAGCGTCCGCTTCAACGATGTAAGGTTTTTCAGGATTGGGATGCGCTAGAACTGGGGCAGATATAAAAGCATGTTTTAAGTCCTCAAAAGTGGCTTGGGCTTCCTCCATCAACAGAAACTTGTTCTTCTTGTGTAGCAACCTGGTAATGGGTGTCACCATTTTAGAGAATTGGTTGATGAACCTCCTGTAAAAGTTTGCGAACCACAAAAAAGATTATGTCTCTGAAGCTTTGGGGTTCTGGCTACTCCTTGACCGCTAATACCTTCCTTTCCACCATTTCTTGACCTTTGGGCGTGAGCATGACTCCTAGGAACTCCACTGTGTCAACGTGGAACTCACACTTGCTGAGTCTGCAGAATAACTTGTTCTCCCTTAAGGCTTGAAAAACTAAACTGACATGTTGTATGTGATGTACTTCATTTGACGAATAAATCAAAATGTCATCTATGTATACGACCACACACCGGTCCAGGAATTCTCTCAAAACCTCATTGAGGAAGTATTGGAATGCCGCCGGGGCATTGCACAAACCAAAGGGCATCACCATATACTCGTACAACCCATAGCATGTTTTAAAGGCTGTTTTCCACTCAACTCCGGCTCTCATTCGCACTAGGTGATATGCTCCTTTAAGGTCTAGTTTGGTAAAAATTACCGCTTTCTTCACTTGTTCCTACAGAAACGGAATTAATGATAGAGGATAACGATTCTTAATGGTGATATCATGTAAAGCCCTAAAGTCTATGGGGCTGATTCACAGAACTAATCTGAGAAAAAATCCTAAACTTACTACTTTTGCTATTCACAGAAGGCACTTACGATTTATGGTATTCACAGAAATCACTTACGACTCCTAACTTTACATCCGCGCTAGGGCCAGAATTTCCACACTCGGCCGGAATTTCCGCATCCGGAGCGGAAATCCCGCACTTGTGCCGGAATTTCCACTCCCGGGCCGGAATTTCCGCATCCGGGCCGGAATCTCCGTATCCGGGCCGGAATACCTGCACTCTAGCCATTGATCATTTTCCTCAAGGCTAAACACCTGTCCAAGTGCCTACCATCCCCCACCATGCATCAGCTGACACACTGCAGCTCAACAACCAATCCCAGCCCTGCAGCATGTATGAAAGCAGAGCAGACACACACAAACTCTTTCAACATGTCGCTGAATGTGTTTGTTACTCTGCCCCTTGCCATGCGGCAAGGAGACTTGAGGAGCAGGTTCAGGAGGAGGAGAGTAGAGAGGATCTTCAGACAAAGGATCAACCTATTTGGGATGTTCAGCCAGGATGTCAGGGTCAGATACCGTTTCCTTCCAGAAGTCATCTTGGAGATTGTATGTGAGTGGGCGCAGGAACTTTACTCTGTGACCTGCAGCTCCCATGCCATTCCAGCCTATCTCAAGATCCTTTCTGCTCTCCATTTCTTTGCTACGGGGTCATTCCAAAGGGTCTCCAGTGACCTTGTGGGCATCTCTCAAGCAGGCCAGTCGCGGTGCTTGCATCAGGTACTGCGCTGCATCACTGCAAGAGCCCAACACCACATACGAATGCCCCATACCCTGGCCATGAGACAAAGGGCAGCTAGAGATTTCTATCTCATAGCTCACTTCCCACGTGTGCTGGGTGCAATTGATTGTATCCATGTGGCCCTTCAGCCACCCCGCTGCATTGCACACATCTTCTGCAACAAACACTGATGGCATTCCATCAATGTGCAGGCTGTCTGTGATGCCAGTGGAAGATTAATTGATGTGCATGCAGTGTTTCCAGGCAGTACCCATGACAGCTTTGTATTCCACATGTCACCTCTTGCCCGGCGGATGGCTGCGGGAGAATTTGGCAACATGTGGCTACTGGGTAAGTACCAAGCACTAAAAATGAGTGATATGTGTAAATGAAATGTATGAATGCCACCTTACATTAACAACCATTGTACAATAAGAATCATGAAGCAACATACACGGTCTCAACAGACACTGCATGTACCAAAGTATAGATCATGTTCTGTGTAAATTAGAGAGGGAAATGTAACCAATTGCCCTTTCTTTCCTCCTCAGGCGATGCTGGGTATGCACTCTCCCCACAACTCCTCACACCTTACAGATATCCAACCACTGTACCACAGCGTAGATACAATAGGGCACACATACGAACTCGAGCCATCATAGAGCACACTTTTGGTCTGTCGAAGTCGCGATTTAGATGTCTTGACCGTACAGGGGTTGTGCTGATGTACTCCCCTGAAGTCTTGTGCAAGATCATATTAGCCTGTTGTGTTTTGCACAATATAGCTTTAACGCATGGCTTACACATATCTCTTGTACCTCGGATAGCTCTGAGCCCAGGAAACCGGGCCATTGCACATAACAGAGGTCAGGGTATGCAAGTCCGTTATCAGCTGGTTGACACTTTTTTCACATGAGCAACCTGTAGAGTCATGGACAAAATGTGGTTTGCAGTCTGTTGTCAATGATGAAAGTTGGATAATTACGACTCTGTCGAAAAATTCCATCCTGAAACTACTTTGCAAGCCACACTAACTGCATGTAAACCACAGCTGTTGACAAGAGTGAAAAGATTGACCGTGCATCAGGTCATGTGCCCATGTCAGCAATCAGTGTAGTGGATGTCCCGAAGGAATCTATTGACTCAGAGGAAAATATCTACATGTCCTGAGAGACCTTCCCAGACCTTAAGAAGATGGGTTTCTTAATCACAAAAGGGCCTAACTATTGCATTCTCAGAGTTTTTGCCCCCAACAGATTTGACTCCCCCACAAACGATGGGCCCACAACGTGAGTGACGATGTTATGGGTGAATCTGGCACTATGTGTCTGGCATACACAGCACTGCTTCCCCCGAATTTTCCGTAACACAACAGACAACTTTTGTGTTGAGCACTAAATATGGACTACATGTACCATAATGCAAAGGAGGAGAAAACTAAACTGGGGTTTGATGTTGTGTCAGCCCCCCCCCCTTGTCCTAGCCCAAATGTCATTAAATGGTCTGTTCCCCCTTTTGGTACATGTTTATGATTTTCTCTTACACTGTCATTTCAGGTTTCTCCGCTACAGAACAACAGGATGGCAGTGGATTTGATCTGTGATTGTGGATAAATCAGAATGAATACAAAATGGCTGTCAACTACTTCCTGTGATGTATTTTCTGTCTCCCACTTCCTGTATATCATTTCCTGTATGAAATATTGGCTTCTGGTTCAATTTCGGAGATTACGGCCCAAAAATGTAATTTCCGGTTCCCGGAGCGTGCGCCTCACATGCGGACCCGACGCTCCAGAACCGGAAATTATGTTTTCGGGCCGTAATCTCTGAAATTGAACCGGAACCCATTATTTCATACATGAAATGATACACAGGAAGTGGGAGACAGGAAATACATCACAGGAAGATGTTGACAGCCATTTTGTGTTCATTCTGAGTCATCCTCTCTCACAGATCAGATCCTCTGCCAACCTGCTGCTCTTTTCAACCTTATTTCCCCAAAATGGCTGATGGTTATGAGGAGAAAGCACCCCCTTTCACTAGAAGGGAATTAGACATTTTAACTGAGGGCGTGCTGACCAAATATCCTCAGCTATATGGGGGGCCAGAGGACCAGCTGAGTAATGCAGCACGGGGCAGACTATGGGCCGACATTGGTGAGCGCTGCAGTGCAGTGGGCGTTTACACCAGGAAGACGAGGGCATGCCGCAAACGCTGGGAGGACCTAAAACGCTGGGCCTGGCACAAGGCCGAGGAGCTACTGGGCCAGTCTACCCAGCACCATGTGCATCTTCCCCACCTCTCGCCACTGTACAGGAGGGTCCTGCATGCAGCTTGGCCGACCCTCAAGCTCAGCTGGAGGAGTATGAGCAGCAGAGACCTGGTAAGTGCATTATATGCAATGTGTCTGGAAGTATGATGTGAGTGAAGACAGAGCTGTACCATTGTGTGTCCCATGCCTCCATTCACCTATTCAGTGTCTATGCAGCAGTCATCATGAAGCAAAAGGCTCACTGTAGCACATTGACTGTACAGGGCAGAGTGCATTCTGGGAGTTGTACTTTCTTCATGACAACTGGGGAATTGAGCCACACAGGTGCATTTGTACAGAAATTTGCACTGCCAGCACCACTAACAGTGAACCAAGGGAATCACAACTGATGTGTGCATTGGATGAGGAATGGTACAGACACTGTCCAGTGTGTGTATGAGAGGCCAATGGCTATTGCATGCTGTGACTTCCATTGCATTCAGTGAATTTGGGTTCTGATTGAGACAGATCATCATGTGCCATGGAGTCAAGACAGACTTTGAGATCCTTGCCTCACTCTTAAGTGTTTCCAATTTTGCCAAGTGTGTCCACAGACACATGTCTTACCCTCAGTAGCTTGTATGCCATTTTTCATGTACAGGTAGCTGTAACAACAAGCCACTACTGTTCACCAGTGCAGCGCACTACCTGATCAGTCTCCAAAGCCAATATGTGGCACTGGATTATCAGCTTTTTTTGAGGGAATATCAAAAGGTTAGACTCACAACTTAGCAAACCGAATAGCCCAGACCCTATATGGATGTGTGACCCCTAATCGGCATTTGTCTTGTCTCATACAATGCTACACAGCAGATAACATTTGTCCATGTAAAAGTGCTGAGACTCCATATCACAGGCCCTTTTCAATACCATCTGGACTCTCTCTGATCTCCTTTTGTAGACTGGGTTTGGAAACTGCCCATGTAGCAGTGACAGGACACACAGATCACAAGAATGCCAAAGTTGAGGGTTGGCTAGTACAGATGTGTAAGCCACCAAAAATCTCGTGAGATGTACATGTCAGACTCAAATCAGGAGATGATAGTCAACATACACGTAATTTAAGCTCATAAACACTGACAACTGTATAGTGTGATCAGAGGAGAACAAAGTCTGACCTTGGCTCATCTAGGTATGTGTCTTGTCCTGACGTGTGCAACCACTACATAATGATTTGTCTTACATTTCAGTGGGCTCAGCTGGCCAAAAGGTACAACAGCAGGACACGGCTCGGAGCAGGACATCTTTGGTGCGCCGGTGGCTACGACCTCTTTAAACAAGTGAGGAAGAAGAGGATGAGGCGGGACCCTCAACACAAGGAGGCAGGGGGATTGCACCCACCCGGACTGACCAGGAAGAGAACTCTGGTGCTACGGACCGGGTGGAGGCTGAGGAGAATGAAGTGGGGGGAAGAACTAGACACCTCTGGCCAGTGGGGTGAAGAACTACTCTCCCCTGGACCATTCACCAGTTAGTTTTGGCGAGGTGTCCCCGGGGCAGGCCACTACCCAACTTGGGCCTGCCATCAGCCCCTCCCTGACTCTAGAGGCCCCCATTCCATTGGGGCCTCCAGCTGCATCCCCTGCAACCTGTCCCCCTCATCGTAGCTGTCAGGTTGACACCAACATTGGCTCCGAACCTGAGGCACCACACCCCTCATGTTCAACCCAAACACCTCCCTGTGTTGTTCCTTCTGTGGCTGTACCAGAAGACTTGATGTGGGCATGTGATGGTCAGCCAGACATGTCCCCTCGCATCATGCTGCAGATGTGTCTAGAGATGCGCATGATGCGAGAGGAAACTGCCCGAGCTCTGGCCACCCTCACTGCCAGTGTCAATTCCCTGACTGCAGCCATGTCATCTTTTGTATCCCAACCTCCTTCCCACACCACCGTCAATGTCTCCCCCTGTCCGTTGCGCCACACTGTTTCCCCTTGTACTCCTCGTGTGTCCCAACCCCGTGTGGTGCCTGTTCCTGCACCGGCCAGCCAGGAGCCCGCATCTGACTCAGAGGATCTCGACATTGTGGTACTAGAGGATGACCAGAAGGACACTTGACCAGTTGGACAGAATTTTCTTTGTGGACAATTATTTACTTTTCCCCTTGTAAATAGACTGGTTTGCCTGATGCTCGCTGACGTGTTATATTTATGTTGCCCCACCCCAATCCAATTTCCCTTCTCCTTCTGTAGTAAGAACATCATTTGTTTTCCTTTCTCCCTTCCAAATGGACTGTTGTTGTTTTTCAAATCTCACATTTTGTTTTTACATAAAATCTTATTTTGAATCAAACTTTCTCTATCTTGTTTAACTTCATTGTGAATGTCTTGTACAAAATATGGACATGTATTTTGGGAGTCATCTGCTGTGCACATTATGGCTTGTTGCAATGATGGGGTTACACTTGTACATGTGTCTCACACACACACATACATCCTCACATCTCTAGGCCACCAAAATTGGTATACATTTGCCTATCAGGACATGATACGCAACAGAGTCTTAACTTGTGAAGAGAATTACTTTTAATTTACACATATTTACACTGTTCAAAAAGTATTTGGGATGTGATCAATGGGGATCATGCTTGTCACTTAACAATTTCGGAGATGAGCATTGCTGTGTGTGTGGGTTTTACCCTATGGCACGAATGTCCTGCCTCACATCTGCCTGCTGATTGAAGAAGTCCTGCTCCCACTGGCCACCATGGCCATGTGCAGGCCCTCTCTGCAGGGGTCGACCATGGATGAGACCACCAGGTCCAACAGAAGGGGGGAGGGTGGCATGTGGAAGCCTGTGGACAGGATATGGGTGCCCAGGGGATACCTGCACCACAACAGGGTTGGTACTTCCCTCAGATGGTGAAGAGAATGCACTGTATAGGGAGGAGTGTGTAGGGGAACCACCACATATGCCCCGGATGTGAGGGCTGTGAGGGAGTGATGTCTGTGTTGGGGTGTGTGTGAGCTGTGGCTGGTTAGATCTATGCTGGGGACAGCCAATCTTTTGTTTTGGAGGAGGCTGAGCCACTTTGCTGGGCGGAGGGTGTGAGGTTTTGCAAAATGTGGGCGATGTGGGAACATTTCTGTCCATGGCATCAGAATCTTCATCTTCTGAGAGGATGAACAGATAGTCACCATCATCGTCCAATCCTTCATCCTCCTCAGGTACTTCCTCCTCCTTCTCTTGCGCAGTACTTGCAGCCAACATCACTGGATTTGCGTTGTGCCTTTCAGCCAAGAGATTTTAAAATTTAACTTCCTGAAGATTCACCTTAGCAGCCCATACATCCATCACAAAAGTACACAACTGGCATCAGTGCGAGCCTCATCCACACCAATTTCAATATGATTTGTTCATTGGAATTTTTCTAGGGAGTTTTCATATCATTGAATTACAATCCAGTTGTGTCTAGTACACTTCATATGTAACTATATGCTATTTTTATGTCCATTCTGCACTCACTTGTCATAAATTTTGTGTCATCCTTTCACTAGCCACCATGGTGTGATCTGGTATGTGGTTAAATGCCATATGTAGGCATATTGTGGTGCAGGACAACAGTGATGTAAAACACATGCAACATACAGCGGAGATTAAAGGCACATTTCATGGGCTTGAGCATTCAGGTACATTATTCTTGGGTTTACTTACCATGGCCCTGCATCTGCCCAGTGTGTGGTCCCTGACCAGATGTCACAGCCAAGCTTGTATCAGAAGTCAATGTGGGTCTTGGAATCTGTGAGGACATCATTGGACCTACAATGATAAGTGTGTTTGCAACTTTATATTTCTGCTGCCACATGTGATGCACTCAACTTCAGGCACAAAGGATGAGCATAAGCAGTGTGGGCCCTACTGTTGCAGAAGTGTGTAGCACTAATTATCATGAGTGATCACACATTCAACTTTTAATGGCCCCACTGCCTAGAAGCAATGTCTATCAAATTGACACAACAACAATTCCTGAAGTAAAGTCCACTATCGTGTTTTGTTAATGGCCAAAAACATGCCATCCGATGATAACATCTATGACCAGCTGGGTGGACTGGACAATTTCATGTATGGAAAAAACATTCTAAGTTGGACAGTGGATGCATTCTCAATTCTCCTGACAATTGTATCTCACTTCTTGTTCATCATTGTTATATTTGTTAACATTGGATTTCTTGATTTAGTCTACAAAAACAATTACAATCTAGTGGAGGCTCCTTTTTCACTTGTTCTGGAACTGTTGGTGGAATACATGTAATGTTCAGAAATCACAAAGGTATGACGAGCCTAGATATTTTATATTTTGTCTTTCGCTATTCACAGATGTCATTTGCTAAAGGTAAATGTCCTTTAAGAATTCCAATAGTTGTAAACCTAGTTTTTCCTCTCCGGTTACCTTTGATATTTGGACACTATATGTCCCTCTGTTGTCTGCTGACCATGTATGCATTTTGACCATCTCCTGACCAGTTTGACTTACCAGTTAGTGAGGGTGGTATGCGTTGCTCTGGATGATGTTGTTTCCTCCCAGGAGATGCAGGGACCTCTGCTACTGTGGTTGTCTGTACTCTGGCTGAATGTGTCAATAGGTGAGAAGAGCAAAAAGTCACCAAATGGAAAATGTACATGTGGAACTTGTCAGACATTTCCTCATATCTTCTGCATGCTAACAGTATTGTGAAGTACTGCCATGGCCGGTGCAGGTAGGAGCAGTGGGGCGTTGGGGATGTGATGTTGTGGCAGGGTGGGAAATAGACAACGGAATATGGGAATTAAATGTTTTAAAATAAGGATTTTCTCACCTTCTGCTTTGTAATTTTGGCAGGCACAAGGTGAGTTACTTTTAGGATAATTTGTATTTATTTTCCCTATTCCGTTGTCTGTTGATTTTTCTCTGCACTGCACCCTCCACCTCCTTACGGCCTTGACTGACCCAGCCGAGTCTGGATAAGTAGAAAGGGCACTTTGACAATTGCTACTTAACAGTGTTAGGTCTATACGGCAGCAGTACTGGGCCCATATTTTAAATAGTGGAAAAGGGATTTGCCATTTCTAATACAAAGGATTCTGGGACTTGTGGTGCAACATACAGAGAGAAACACATGAGCCTCTGACTGACTATATGTTTATATGAACTTTGGACAACTTCCTTACTCTCAATGGCAGTGCAACACAGACATTCATTTTGCATACTTGTTCTTGTCATCTCATTTACCTGGTACCACGTTGCGGACATCACTCACTGGCAGCCCATGGAGCATGTGGGGGTGGATTGTAGGGAGGACATCCTCCTCAAGTGGGGTGAGACATAGGTGGGTTCCAGATTGTGGGGCAGGGAGAATCCTGTTCAACTCGATCCTGGAGTTCTTCTCCTTCACCCTCATCTTTTCGTCCTGCCACTTCTTCTTGATGTCCTGGACTGTGCGCACATCCTCCCCCAATGCTGTGACAGCAGTGGCTAAATGCTGCCATAGAGCTGCTTTCTGTGTGCCACTGGTGCAGTAAGGTGGGAGGCCATATAGGCATTTGTGGTGCCTTACAATGAACTACACAATCATGGTGGTCTCCTCAGTTGTGAAGTTCTTCTTCCTCCTCATTTTGTACATTTTCCAGTAGCGATGAACAGCAAATGAAAACAGGAACTCTCTGTGGCCAAACTGTTCCTTGAATGTGTGCTGCTTTTATGTGGTTTTTGGTGCTGGTCTTGCAGTTAGTTTTAATTGACTTCAGCTGGAACATGGTGGGGGATGATAGGCACTTGAAATGATCAGACCCAAATGCGGGTATTCTGGCCCGGATACGGAGATTCCGGCCCGGGTCCAGAAATTCCGGCGCGGGAGCGGAAATTCTGGCACAAGTGCGGGCATTCCGCTCCCGGTGCGGAAATTCCGGCCCGAGTGCGGAAATTACGGCCCGAGTGCGGACGTAAAGTTAGGAGTCGTACGTGATTTCTGTGAATACCATAAATCGTAAGTGACTTCTGTGAATAGCAAAAGTAGTAAGTTTAGGATTTGTCTCAGATTAGTTCTGTGAACCGGCCCCTATGCACGTGCGTAGCTCGCCATTAGCTTTTGGGATAAAAAACAAAGGAGAAGCCGCAGGTGACTTGGAGGGGCGGATGAATCCTAAATCCAAATGTTTGTCCAGGTACTGACGAAGATGCTTGTTCTCTTTTTCTGATAAAGCGTATATTCGCCCACAAGGTACTACTGCCCCAGGAACCAGGTCGATTCAACCATCATATTGTCGATGTGGAGGTAAGGTTTCGACTTGTATTTAATTAAATACGTCACCGTATCCGAGGTATTGTGTGGGCAGTACAGTATTCTTTTCTGCTGCTGTGGCAATCCAATGCCTTGAGGACAATGCTTGGGAAGGTGGATTCTGTTGAAAAACACAGTTCGTTAAACAAAATTGTAGACCTTAATAGTAACGTTTTGTTTGTCCAGTTTATAGAGGGATTGTGCTTTTGTACCACGGGAGTCTCAGGGTGATACCATATTGAGGGGCTTGGATAATGTTGAACTCCATCATTTCCAGATGTTCTGGTTCATATAATACCTCAACTTGATCCGATACATAACAAACAGGACCGGAGTCCAACACTCTCCCATCAACTGCAATCACTATTTCAGGTTGGGTTTCTTCAATAATTTGATTCCCAATTTCTTGGCTACCACTTCATTCATAAATGTTCCGGTGGCTCCTGAATCCAACAACACCTGGGTTTCTTCCCACTTATCCATTATGTTTACTTAGATGGAGATATAAAAGAAGCGTTTCTTATCTACCGTATCCATGGTATCCAATGAGGGGATAAAACTATTGCTCGAGGGTTCCCCTCTCTTTCTTCTCGAACCTCTTAGTTTCCAGACTCATTATTGGTCGAAGCTGTTTCACTTCTCTTGAAACCCCCTCTGTTACTTGGAGGATTCAGCAGGCCCCTTTTTCCCGGAAAACATCCATTACAATGCAGGCATTACATCGTAATGCATTTACAATGCAAGTCGTTACAACGACGCGTTGTTACATCTCATGCCATTACAACGCAAGTCGTTACAATGACTTGCTGTAGGGGGCAGAAGGTGTTGGATTTGTTGGATGTTCAATCCAACACCTTCCCTACTGTTGCACACACTGGAGTTGGAATAGTAAATTATACTATTCCAAACTCCAGCGCCCCCCCTCTGCAAGTCGTTGTAACAACTTGCGTTGTAATGGCATGCGATGTAACAACACTTCGTTGTAATGACTTGCATTGTAATGGCATGCGTTGTAAACTCATGCGCTGTAACAAGTGATATTCCTTTTTCCCACAGTATAAGCAAAGGCCATTTTTCCTGCGCATGTCTCTCTCGTCTATCATCGGGGACGCTCTTTTACGGTTCCTATCTCCATGAGTTCTTGGTTTGTTCTTGACAAATGTTCTCCTGTTCTAGGACGTTCAAATTTGGGAATAGGCCGTACTTTTTGCTTACTATCTCCTTTTTCTATCGCTGATCTGATGTTCTAACCTCAGGGTAAGGTTAATCAAGTCGGTGCATGTGATAGGTTGGGGATCGATTTGCGCGATAATGTCTTTCAGTTCATCTCTTAAGCCTTGGTAGTATATCGCGAACTGCTTTTCTTCTGGCCAGTTTGTTTCTGCCACTAGCCTCCTGAAGGACGTTAAGTACACCAATAACTCCTTATTCCCTTGCCTAAGCTCAAGTAATTCTCGGTCAGATGAGAGAGTGTGGGTTCTTCTATCGAAGATGTTTTAAAACTCTGCCCTAAAGGCAGCCCAGTCGTAGAACAATGGGTCATCTCTCTGTACTAACAGAACTTCCCATAAAGCTGCTTCCCCCACTAAATACGATATCAGGAAGGTCACGCGCGCCTGGTTGGTGGCAAACACTTTGGCCTTACAATTGAAATGCAGTAATATCTGCATAAGGAAGACTTGTATTTTATTGGCATCTCAATAATACTGTTCCGGGGTGCCAAAGGTATGGGGGATGGCATTTCTACTGTGATTGGAGGTTGATGTAGAAGCGAAGCCCCCCCACGTCAAAAGGGTTTCGATGCATGCGATCCACTTTAGCCTGTAAAGCTGCGGTCTCTAACCTAGAAGCTGCTACCTCCTGTTGCACCACCTGTAAGGTGGCTAACAAATCTTCTAGGGTAGCCATTTCAGAGCAGTGAAACCAATCAAGAGGAGTTAAATTTGTGGGCCAATTATTCTGTCGGGTTCACCATCTCCTCAGGATCAGAACGATGCTCAAATATGGTCCACCTCTCGATAGCTCCAAGTCTGCTTGCTATTATAGCACAGATCAGTGAAGCGATCAAGCGAGGGAAGGAAAGGGTGTGGACCGCAGGGAAGGAGACCTATAAAGACAAAGAGAAAAGAGACAATAAGCATCAACATGATCATCTTTCTCAACTGATCTAACAATCACTATTATATAGGGTAGACTACCTGTAAAGGAAAATAACTGTTCAGTTTCGTACAACCCAGGAGTGTCTAGAATTCCTGTGACTCACTTGGTAGTATGCAATACCTAGTAGTACTAAAGAAAGGAAACAAAACAAAGCAAGAACATAGCTTGTGTAAGATTCTATAGGTAAATGTGTAGGAGCCCTTTTTTTATACATAAATATTGATATATATATATACCCAAGTTGACCTACCCTCATAATCTTGTATCTCGCTTCACAGAGGATGTAAGAGACTGATGATAATTCTGCTCTACCACAATCCCCAGTTAGAGTAGGGCAAGAAAACATAAATAACAATATTAACCAAAGCCTTTGCTTTAATACGCTACTTAATTGTGAGATCCTCCTCTTTCACATCAAGGGAGGACGGATGAAAAGACATACACAGTTTAACCCAATAGGGCCGGTATCATGTGGTTGTGTCTTGTTCTCCCACAATGTTTAAATGTCACTCGATGCAATGCCAAAAGGACAAATACGAACATAAAGAGACAAACAGATGTGGAACATCAACGTGGATCATACACAGCCACAGCCTCGCTGTACCACAAGATAATGTTGATTCTCCTAAAATAATGTCGTATTTAAGAATCGATGCTTTTTGCTTCCGACTCTCCTCCGCATGAGCTCAATAACAGCAGCAAGCTCCCCAACGGAGAGATGTGAATGGAACCGGAAATTAAATGCACTGGTCCTGCATAAGCTGGCGTATAGCACAGCTCTCCATCGGAACCAGTTATGGCCAATAATTAATTGCCCTCCAACAATATGCGCAGGTATTCCTACCACCCTCAAGAGACAACAAACGTGTATCTCGCCAACGGGGAGGAACACCTCGTGCAATTATCAGCAATGCCAGTAAGAGCTTAAAAACTTCAGAATTCTATTCCAAAAGGGAAATCCGTGGGCTCCCCCCCTCGTACGGAGAGCGAATGTCACAAGTTAATTGGCACAGCGGTACCGACCGGGTTATTGAAAAGCAACACCTCGTTACAACTAATAGTGGTGCAACCGCACCCTTACTCGACCCCTGAGACAGGACTTCAGTGCTTCTTCGACAGCCTCTGTGCCAGGACTCAGAATAATCGGCAACGTCACGGGAAGCAGAAGTGCTTAAATCAGTTTCCACTCTCCCGCTGACGTTGACGTGCCGCCGCTGAGACTTATGGGATATGTAGTCTCTGGCAACATATTGGCCGACGCAGATATTTATGGAAGGGCAGGACAGGGTTCCTGGCGTAATTCCCGACAGTTAGGAGCTCTTCCTTTAAATAACGCAAAGGGTGACTTTCCTGTAGATGTGTGTGGTGTCATATGATGTGCAGTTTTGTAACTCATCTCTCCAATTTAAACTATTCACTCTGGATAATTGTATATTTTCTTTGATTAATTTGTTAAATCTCACCAAATCTCCATTCATTTCTGGGTGACAAATGGAACATTTCTGATGCACAAAACTACAGGAACTTAAAAATGCCTCCATTGTTTTTTAAATAAATTGAGGACCCATATCAGAGAGAATCGATACAGGATGACTCTCCCTTTTAAATATTTCTCCTAGAAATGTAATGATTACATCTTGCACACCCATGACTTCCACCAACCGAGAATACAAGTCCATCAGTACTATTAAGTATAGAGTACTATGTTCTCTTCTCAAAGGACCCACTATGTCAACTGAAATTTCCTGCCATGGATGATCTGGTAATCTACGACACACCAAAGGCATCTGTTGAGGTGTCAACACTTTGTCACTACTCTTACAATCTACACAGTCTCTTACTTCACATTCAACACTTAAATCCACCAGACTTTTGCCCTCCATCTTTCCTTTGTTTTTACAATTCCTAGATGTCCCTGATGTGCTTCAGATATTATGCCTTTCCTTAAATTTGTGGAAGGAATCAACCTTTTTCCTCTCAACAGTAAGCCTCTGTCAATTGTTAACACATCTTTTATGGGAAACCAACATTTATCAGAGTGAATTGCCTGCATAATTTCAGCTAACTCTTCATCTTTTCCTCGCTCTTCCCTCCAGTTCTGCTCTGTCCTATTGTTATTTCACATACATTAACACTCTTCCAAATAATCTTCATCTAGTTCTTCCTGCATCTGTGTAGACACCAATCTAGATAGGCAATTAGCTGATAAATTGTTTACATCCAGTACATGTTCTACATCAAACTCAAAATCCTGTAGCTCTATCACCCATTGTCTGATTCAAGATTATATAAAATCCACTCTTTTTCTCTGGAATATCTCTTTCAACGGCTCATGATCTGTGCAAAAATTAAATTTCATGCCCAAAACAAATTTTAGAAACTTATTTAACGACCAAAAAATAGCCAAGGCCTCCCTCTCAATCACAGAATATTTTCATTCTGCCCCCCAGTAAACATCTCGATGCACAGGCAATTAACCATTCCTTTTTATCTTTCCTTTGCTTCAAGATTGCACCAAGTCCTTTGGAACTCGCTTCCGTGACTATACATGTTTCTTCTCCTGGACTACATACTTGCAAATTGGGGGCCTTCCTTAATTCATCTTTTAAATGATCAAATTCTTTTTGACAATCAGAAGTCCAGACAAATTCCTTATTTCTTACTACCAGACCTCTCAAATGTTCAGATTTCTCAGCCACATTTTTTATGAATTTTTCATAGTAATCTACCATCCCAAGAAAAGATAAAAATCCCAAGAAAAGATAAAACTTCTTCTTTTGAAATGGGGTTTGCCAACCGTACAATAGTGTCCACCAGGCCCTTTTTAGGTGACACACCTTCTCCTGAAATTAAATGACCTAAATAATTTACTTCCTTCATCACTAATCTACATTTGTCCTGCTTTAAGGTTAGACGAGCCTGAAGAAGCCTCTGTAATACTTGCCTTACCCTGAAATTATATTCAGAAATGTTATTGCCATACACCAACAGGTCACCCTGATAACATTTCACACCCTTTATTCCTTTAAGGACTGTTGCCATCACCCTCTGAAAAACGGATGCTGCTGACACCTGTCCAAAATGCATACACCTACATTTAAATGCTCTCATTGGTGTAATAAAAGATGTAAGTTCTTGAGATGTTGCGACCAATTCCACCTGATGATACCCGAGGTAAGATCCAGCGTTGTAATTTACCTGGCATCCGACAGTGTCGATGCAATTTCATCAATATTCAGGAGTGGAAATTTGTCAACAATTCAGTTGCTTCAATGGGTGTTATTATTTCTTGATCAATTAATTTATTTAGTTCTTGCTCAACTTTTTCCAAAACTACCACCAAAATACATCTCAAATTAGCTATAATCACTACAGCCCCTTTTTAAAATCTTATTTGATGCTTGTACCCCTTAAAACATCCTAAATCTTTTCTAAACAAGTGCGCACATTCTAACATAAAATCCACGGTACTTAATTCATCTTCTATTTGTGTCTGAGGCTCAGCATTAGGATTCAGCGTTACCCCAAATAAACACTTATGAGACCACTCAAATAAATTATCTCCTTTATTTGAGACATAAATATTTCCAAGAATATATCTGTCCTTCAGTTTAATGCATGCATTAAAATAACCACACATACTAATTGATTGTCCATCATATCCTCCTGGACTTACATCCATCAGTTGTAACTTATTTTACTCTTCAAACCATTGACTGTACATATCATTTGAAATAATCATTAAGTGTGAAGAAGAATCAAATTTCATATTCACACCATCAATTCTCACCATACCACTCAGATGTTCCTTCTCAGCATTCTTGATCTGAAACACCACTTCACGTGTGATTGTTGTAACCTCTTTACCTTCATCCTTCTTGAACTTTCAACATTTACTAAAATGTCCTCTTTTCCCACAGCTATGATACACCACATTTACAGCGGGGCAATTTTTTGCATAAGCTTTGTGACCACTCCTGTCACAGCGATAGCATTCCTCCATGCATTTCACACAATCTTCTTTTACTCCAAGTTTGCTTTTCACCTTACAGACAATCTCATCTAATGTTTCTGGTTGTACTGACTCTGACTCTTTACCCTTTTTAACTTTTAGTTCAGAGACACATTTCATCATGTGTTCAAGTATCTTTGACACTAATATTACCTCCTCTAGGGGTAGCTCATCCGTGAGCCAAAGTTCTTCCCTTATTTTATCACTTCTGCACCTTAACACTAGTTGGTCTGTTATCATTCTTCTGTGGACCCCCATCATTTACATGTAGATGCCAAGTTCCTGAGAGCTGTTACAAATTCTTCAAAAGATTCATCCTTGCCCTGCTTTCTCAGACCAAAATGGTATCTGTCAAGAAAGGTACTAATGCGTGGTAAGTAGTATCAATATACTCGTTTTATACTCATTCAGATCCGTTTGTTCTTCATCATTTAATTCTCGTAAATTCCCCAGAACTTCTTGTCCTTGCCCATCATGACACTGTAACAACAGAGCACATTTGTGTTCCTCACTTAAAGTGGTTCCGCACACCTTCACATAATGCCCAAACATTTTTTTCCATTTGCTCCATCTTACAGTCGGTTCACCAGGGCTACTTAGAAAGAAAGGTGAAGGTATTACATTCTGCATTAGTCTTACAAAAATAAATCTGTATATTTCCAGTATATGCTCTGTACTTTCACACCAAAACAACTTCTGTTATTAAACAGTTATTTACTTTACATAGATATGCACCCTTTGAACCTAGTAGGATACCAATTAACTATTTAAATACTTTATTATTAGGGATGTTAAGTCTCCTAAACAAAACCTTTACATAGATGTTAAAGCTTAGATAATATAGTGTGCCTGTCACTGTGATACATAAAACCAGGAGTCTTGTATAATTGCCAACAACAAACACAGTTTCACTCTTAATAGGCACAAAGTTCCTGCAAACAAGAATCTGGACTCAATCTCCACAGGTGTGCCTGTCACTGTAACAAGCACAGTACTCTTCACTCTGGACTCTGTCCACAGGTGTGCCTGTCACCGTAACAGTCAAAGTACGCTCCAGCCAAAGTGCACTCTACTTCCACACCACTCAGATTATAGTTGACTCTCTACTGCCAACAGGTGTGCCTGTCACCTTAACTGGCAAAGCACGCTCCTTATGAAATGCACTGCTTATCCCAAAGCAAGGTGTGCCTGCCACCAGGACAGACAAACACGCTCTGCAAATGAGGTGTGCCTTTCACTGTGACAGACAAAATGCGCTCACTTGTGATGTGTGCCTGTCAAAACATGTTCACTCCTGATGTGCGCCCATTACACTTTCTTCATAAATTTTATTTTTTGCTAAGAAAATGACAGCACACATGCTATTTACATGTTTTTAGTACCATACATTTACAGCACTGCTGTGTGAGAGAGCCCAACCACTTAAAATGGCGGCATGCACACAATCACCCGTGCTTTCTCTGGAAAATCTCCCTTGTTTTCTTCTCTGAAGACCACGGCATCTCTATGATAGTACTTGAGTCAGCACAGCCCAATCATGCAAAATGGAGGCACACAAACTGCCTTATGTGCTTTTCCTGGCAATCTCTCTTGCGTCCTTCAAACTCCACAACGTCATCAATCAGCTCACTGTTGTCGAAGTATACAGACCCATGTCTGCACCGCTGATGAATTATGCGCAGAGCGCTGTCTGCTCCCACTTATTTTCACAGACTGTGTTTCTCTTTAAAATCTTCTGCTCTACGTTTTCACCCCCAAAGACAGTACCACAGCAAAATATCAACAAATTTCACCGCTTTCTACCTATCCATGACATTAGGAAAACCAACTTCCCGACCAAACCTTCCCGTAATTGAGGAGACCTTCGGTTCTTTCGACATCCCTCACTTGTCACCAGTGTAAAGACGTAATAACCATGGGTGAGGTGCCTTAATAAAAACGTATCTTTCACTCACCGTAACCTGGAACTCCAGGTTATGTAGAGTAAAAGATAAGTATTTATTAAGGCACCTCACCCATCAGGAATTCGGAGCAACTGCCTGCTCTAAACATCACTTAGCTGCTCCACTACATTCAATATTCTACATTCTCTGTTCTAATCTCTACTTTCTATATTCTGCCTTAGATAATCATAGAACAACCTATCACATAATAATTATCACCCCCGAATAAACAGTACACCATGACATATGGGGCACAATACACAGAGGGGCATATTTACAAGAACTTAACAAGGCCGTAGCTTCAGGTTTTTTACGTTAAGGCAGCTTTTTTTTAATCACCTTATTTACAAGTTGCCGCTAACTGCAGTTAGCGGCACTTTTCCAGCATAAACGTGAACTTTTAGGATCACCAATTCTGTTAGCGGGACTTAATGAAAATGAGATGCAAGGTAGGCGTTCCCATGAAAAAAACTGCAGATAAACCCACTTCGCGATATTTACAATGAAATTCCAGTACGTCGATAAACCCCCAAAACTGCCGCTAACTCAAATTAGAAGCAGTTTTTTAAAACCAGAAAATAGCTGGTCTTAAAATTGGTGCAAACACTTAGGCCCACATATAAGATGTTTGGGTGCTGGACAGCGCTGGAATGAATATTGCTGCACTTCCCTGCACCAAAACAAAAGGACAGGAATGCATCCTATCAATAAGATAGGGTGCATTCCTGGGCCCCATTCACAAAAAGTGTTGAATCGCTGTGATAAAACAACGATTGGACACTTTTCACTGCGCCCTCCTTGCGACACCATGGCAGGGTTGTATTTTCTGTACAGCGCTCCATGTCGCAATCAATGACAGATACGTCTGGAACCCTGACATATCTGCCTGCGCGAAAGTCATGCATTGCTGCAGTTGTGTCGCAAGCATGATGCAACTCCAGCAATGCATGGGGTCAGCCTATCCCTATGGCACTGCGTCACCCTTACACCTGCCATGAGGCAGGTGATCGGTTTTGACACAGTGGCGTCCTAGAATTGTCGCAGTGAATTCTGATAGATTTCACTGCGCCACTCCTACAAGGCTTTGTTGCGTGGGAACGCCCACCTTGCATACATCATACCTGACGCTGATATAATGTGGCACAGGGCTTCACAAGGTCACGCATATGACTAGATGCATCACTTTGTAAATATGGCGCAACGTGGTGCAAAATTTATCCTGCAAGTACGTCAAGTAAATGACGCACTGGTGGCTTTAAACTGTCGGAAGGGGCTCATGAATAAGCCCCCCTGCATTTTTCCCCTACGTTGACGCACAATGGCTGCCATGCGCCAAGCTGGCACCCGTTGCACCATGGTTTAAGGGTGACTGTGCTGTGGAGTTGATTGATGTTGTGCAGAAAGGGACACCTACCTGCACAAAACTTATCAATCCAGGGTATTTCCTCTTTCTCTGTGTGCTGGAAAATGCTGCACACATAGAAAATGGGAAAAAAAGGAATAAATGAAAACATTTATCCTTGTAGCTCCTCTCAAATGCCACCCTTGGGGTGGTGTCCGATTCTGACGCATTCTGAAGGTTTAAGGTTTGTCGTAAACCTGAAAATGCTTCAGATACCATTGGTTTGGCTTGGGAACGCCCACAGCAACACTCATTGAACGCCCCTTACACACTGTTCAATGTGTGAAAGGGACACATATATACAAGTCCATAAAAAGCGCGTAAAGTGGCTTTGCGTGGCCTTGTAAACATGCTGTGGCACATTGCGCCACCGGAACGTCAAACAAGTGATGTCACAGCATTGCAAGAGTGCCACTAGGGCCTCATAAACGAGGCCCGTGGATAATAGAAGAACTCCCACAATTCATCCTTGGCAAGGTCAACAATGCCATGGACCTCCTGTCTTTGCAGCTAGGAGCACCATGGAGACCACCCCTGACATGCATTGCTCACATGAACAACTGCTCCGTTCCCTTTGGGTGAGGACTGGACCTGATCCCCTCTAACTGCTGAGCTTGGTACACTGGAACTTGAGCAACAGGAAGCTGGAGATCAGGGACCGCATAAACCCTGAGACTCCCTGTAACTGTGGAAAAAGGAAAGACGAAAAACCAGTAAATGAGGTTATCTGCCATCTGCTGAGTCACATCCTGGGGCTGCATGGACTCTGCACCGGATGACGCAGTGGAGCCCACGTTGCTGGGGAAGCGTTCAGGAGAAGTGTCCGGATCCTGTCTCTGAGTGTGATTGTGCATCATTTCCATGCTTCAGCACCTTCCGCCTCTCTTGTATAACCTGCTTCAGATTGGGGGGTGGCTTGTAGTTGTGGCAGGGGATGCCTGCTCCTTCTATGCCTACCACTACGACTGGCTCTGCAAATTACAGCTTGTTGCGCCGACCCTTGACTCCCTGTCTGCAGCAGTAGATTGCAGCCAGGTCCTTGCCTGTTCAGCGGCGTTGACGATTCGCGTGTCACTATCTGAGGGCAATCGCAGCCTTGACAGGAAGAGGAGGTAGTATTGGATGTCCAACTCTCGGAGGTGTCGCTTAACCTCTAGAGACGACCCCCTCTGCCTCCGCACCCCCGTGTCGTAGTCAGGGAAGAAAACAACTGTAGTGTGGTGTCATCCACTTTCACCTCCCCAACTTGCGTACCTCCCTCAGGACAGTGTCATGATCCCTGTAGGATGTGGGAGAGAAAGGGTCTAGGACCTGTCCCCGGCAGCGGATGGCTCCCGGGACTCGGGCCCGCTCCACAACAAATAATGGGGAGAGTGCACCTGCTAGCAGTAGACCAATCAACCATGTCTCAGCATGGGAAAGGACACTGGAGGTGGCGGGTCAGCAGGGGATCGCAGTGGCAATGAGGGAGAGGACAGGGAAAAAGGAACAGAAAAAAGCACAGAAGAAACAAAGCCAAAGAAAACAAAGGGAAAAAAAACAAAGCCAAAGGTAGAAAAGCAATGGAGGAGAGCAGAAAGAGGGACAGCCACTGCAGAAAAGAAGGGCAGTCAAGCAGCAGAGCAGGGACGCTCTACCTCTGGGACTACAGGGATGAGGCACAGGCAGGAGCCTGCGGGTGGAGGAGGGCCTCAAACTCATGACCTCCAGGTCAGAGGAACCAGCAGCAGCAGATTGGAGCAGCAGCAGCTACCAGACAGCACAGCACTGTGGGAGGAGCATGTCCACTAAGAGATAGTCCCCTGTACACCCAAAAGCAAACTGACAGGGGACGAGGAAAGGCAGCACCACCCAGTTGCCTCTTACGATCTAACAGTGGTGACCATGTTCCCCAGGGAGTAACAGCAGATCAAGCTGCGTACCCAAAGGCCTGGTCCTGAGCCTCTGGCACCTGCTGCCACCAATGCCCTATATCAGCGACTTGAGCCAGTTAGTGAAGTCCCCCACCAGTTTTATGCGGTATCCTCAGCAATGTGGGTGCTCTGCAGCGCAGGAATTGCTCAGGGCACAGTGTGCACCACCCACAGGTGCTAGGCCTGGGCCCGACATGACCCCCAGGCCTCCTCCACTCCCTATCCCACCTTCTCCTCACCAGGACATCAACACCGGGGCTCAATCCACTGCGCTCTCTCCGAATCTGTGACTCAGTCAGCAGGAACCTCAGCCAGGTGGGATATCACAAGTCTGGGTACAGTAGTCGCCGCCAAGTCCACTGGGGAACCTCCCAACGCCCAAAGCAGCCCTCCTCCACGCCAGGCCCCAGCAACTCTACAGCACCGCCATCTCCCACTCCGGGTCGCAGACGCAGGCCCAGCGAGGCCTCCGGGCCCCAGAGACTGTCCGTGCTTCTAGGCGTCGGCTGCCCTGTTGTCGCAAGGATGGCGCTGTGAAAAGTGCTACATCTCTGGTTTTCCCCAACGATGCACCTCTTTTCATGAATCTGCATTCCCTCTTCCCCTGGGACTCTGGCTGGTCATCCTGGCTGTTGGAGGGTTTTGTGGGGTTGTTGACCTGTGCTGGACTTGGCCCTGGCTGATCCATTCAGCATTCCATTGTTTTTATTTTCTCTTTTTTAATTAGGGGTGTATTTATAGGCTATTTTTGCCTCTAGAGCAGGGGTCTTCAATCTGTGGGGCGTGACCCACAGGGGGGGCGTGGAGTCCTAGAAAGGGGGTCGCGCATTCCCATCGCACTTTTGCCTGGAACTGCCTGAATCTGGAATCCAAAACGTTTGCTCTTCGTTTTGGATTCCGAGATGGTGGCATCTTCAGGCGCTCTCTTATTGGAGGACATCGTGAAAGCATACAGCGTCATTGGTGATTGTCCTCCAATCAGAGAAATTGCAGATTTAACATCAGGAAATGCCGGGAACTGGGGCCATAAATATGCTCTGGCGAAGGGTCTGGAGTGCTTCAATGTTTTTGTTGTTGCTGCTGCCTTGCACTCCTGCTGCATTTCCTGGACTTCCTCGTTGTCCTTGCTGCTGCTGTGTTTTTCCAGCTGGTGTCCTTTTCGTGCTTCTTCCTCGTGGCTGCCTTTGAAATACGATCCCGTGGCTGTTTCCTGGTTTCCACGGCAACCGGAACTTCGTGGAACTTGTAAGTAGGCTGCCTCTGCCCCACCTCCTCCACCATTCCCTGGCTTTTAAACCCTCAGAACCACACACAAGCATACACGCACGCACGCACACACACACACACATTCTTATCTCCAAAAATTCACGCCCCCCCTTTCCCCACTGCTGTCTTTGGGATTCCTCTGCTTAAGTAAGTCACACAACAATAGCACGAGGTTGGAATAGTGAACGCAGGCTGGAGAGCATTTCTCATAGGTTCAGCCAGGCACCTGCTGACATGCCTTGGCTGTGCTTTCAGACTTTTTATACTTTGCTTGATATCACCAAAAACTCTGCATTGTGTTTTATGACTATTTAAACATTCTCTAAATATGTTATAAGTACATGAGCTGATCCTGTGTTTCTGTGTTAAAGTACAATTTTCACGCATTCCCATTCTCTTCCATCCTCTGCTCGAAACCTTGTCTCTCCTTCCACACATCTTTGTCTTTTATTCACATTTCTTTTCTTTCACTTTTGTCCTGCTGCTGACGTCACCCATATAATGTTGTCAAATGTGCAGCTTCCACCATAGAAAGCCCAGGTGGTCCCTTCGCTGTATTTCTGTTTGGAAGATTTTCCATGGCAGGGGGGTGGGAGGTGTATAACGCTCTCACCTCCTTGTCTAACTTCCTGTCTCTCTTCCTATCTCCTCTCCCTTAAATTCCTTCAGTTGGCTTCTTCACGTCCGGTTTTGTTTTCTCTACATCTGTCCTCCCACTCCTCCCGCTGCCATCATGTCCAGGGCAGGCATGGATCTTTGTTTCGCTATATAAGAGCATTTCCCACCATCAGGATCATTTGGGTCCTGTCCCCTCACCTCTCCAGTGGTCAAGACCTAGCTCTGTCTTAGACAAGGTCTATCCTTTTGCTCTGAGTAAGGAGTGTCTCTCCCACACTGGGGCTCTCTTGGGTGAGTGCTGCCCTCTCACCCCTCCAGTGGGACTGCCATGCCCTGGCTCTGTTCTACAAGGTCTCCCTTCCATTATTATCCAACATATTAACCAGGGAAACTATGTTTTGACATTAATGGTTTTCTGGAGAACAGGTGGATTGAACAATTTTTAATTTGCCTCAAACTTCATGTAGAACCTGGTCTCTCTGTAGAGAGGAACACTGTTTCCTGTTCAGCCTGTTTATTTGAACAAAGTATTGCTTTCTGGGAATTGTAGTCCTCCAATGTTTAAGATCAGTTGGATTGCTGCACCTGATAACAATAATTTGTAAAAACGAAAGCCTGAGAGTGGATGCAAGGACCCTCTTTTACTAATGTTTTGTAAGGGCGCTTACACGCTGAAAGGCTACACAAAAGTTAGTGTCAATCTACTTACTTTTTAAAGGCCTGTATGCTTTATTGCGTTGTGTTATGCACCCGCCAATGCATACTTTAGTAAATAAATGCCATGGTGTTTGGCCTTCATTCTGAGATCTAGATCCATAGTGACCTGGTAGCCTAGTGTAATTTAGCGTCCCTACGCAAACTAGAGTTCTTTGCGGCGCTCTAAGGCTGGCTTCAGAGCCTGTCCTCAGTAAAGAGGGATGCAATGTGGTTCCCTGGAGAAGGTAAGTACGGTGTGACCCTGAAGAGGCAGGACTGGGTGGTCTGCTCCATAGCACCCCCTGGTAGTATGGAGGTTGTCCATGAGGAGTAAGCAGGTGGTGGTTTGCATCCCAATTTTTATTGATGGGGCAGAATGAAACCTGGGGGAGGGCAAGAAGCAGTGGTGGTTGGCATGGACCCTGAGAAACAGAGATGGGTAGGTGAGTCTATCCTAGATACTGCATTGTCTGTGGTTGCCTTGAGGGCTGTGGCCCAGGTCGTGATCTCTGAGGGTAGCAACCCTGAGACAGAGAAAGTAAGAACTAGGAGGCAGGTTTCACCTGCAGCAGTGAGGCTAAAGGAGGGTAGTAGGAGAGTGGGTCATGCTTAAAAAGAATTGCTGAGAAACCTTTTCTACTCAAACCAGTCTCTTGCTGTCTGTATTTATCCATATTTATTTTGTTTTGTGAACAGATGATGTGATAACTCGTATATTTCCACATTTACTTAACAGATAGACGTGCACTCATACTTTGATGCCTGTCGCGTTTTACCAAATTACACTGCCAAAATAATATAATACACACATCAAACAATTGGCATAATTGCACAAATACCTGTTGAGAAATGCAACAATTAATTTAAGCAAATCTCAGTGAGCTTTATAATTCCCTATACTGGCAATATGTACAGCTACTGGCCTGAAAGTCAATAAACTCAGCATAGAGTCACCCAAAAGAAGCCAATTATCTGTATTTTTCCACTTTTAAAAGTAGATACATACAGGATATACAATGTTTTCTGTCTGTAGTTATCTGTAAAAATCTGTAAAAACGGAAAAAAGGGAGCACCAATTATGAGGAGTACTAAGTTCTAGAAATTTTTGTAAGGAGGGGGTCCTCATGCCTGAAAAATTTTGACAGGGTGGTCTCAGCATCCAAAAGTTTGAAGACCTCTGCTCTAGAGGCTGAACAGTGATGTGGTGCTGACTAATGTGAGTTTGTTTGCCGCTAATTGGCCTTTTGTCACTTTTCTCTCACTAACATCAATTTTTTTATCGCCTTGATGCTAGTGTTAGCGGCAGTTTTCGCCGCGGCTAGCTGATACTATTGCCATGTAGCGATGTATTGTAAATACATCGGTAACAGGGCGATAGTTTTAGGCAATATGCTGCATTAAAAAATTGCCGCTAGCGCCAGTTATGGTAAATATACCCCAGAGTTTGGTGTTTACTGCACCAAAATCCTCTGGTCCAAGATTTTTACATGGAATTTTTTCCCTGCTGAATTTCCGCAGGAACTACCGAATATACCAGAATTGAATAGGACAGTGGTACTGAGGATCTTAACTGTGCTTGGTAAATAAATCTATGATATTGGGTGTATCTATGTCCTTGAATTATCCTATCCCAGAAAATACAATATGAATAATATTGATGCCAACGTACTGAAGATGTATGGGAATGGTGTGATGAGTGAGGCCGATGATGCCATGCTGTCATTTGTGGCGCTATTGTATCCTTGCCCAAAAACATTCCTCCAACGGCTCAGGTATTGACAATCGTGCAAGTCAGAGGTGTGCTGACTGCTGTGGAAGTGCCTTTTATTTTTTCACAACTCAACTCATTGGTGTTGCATATTTAATAGACTAACTTGAATTACACAAAATGATGGAGCCCGACCAGAATCTGGTGAGGGGCCGTGGGACTTCCATATTTCACATATATTCATAAGCCTTAGGCCCAAACGGGGCCCCTGAAGAGAGAGGCTGCAAGGACCTGTGTTATGCCTGTGGTTTGACGAAATTGTTTTCATTTTCATCGAGTGTCCTCTAAAAGTTACAATTACATCACCTTCCTCCGCTCACGAGTTTTTTTTATATAGTAGTTGTTTTATTCCGCAACCTGAAATACTCCTCCACGCTAAAAGGATTAAAAGCTGCTGCTTATGTATTTAATAAATCCTTCTGCCACAAGTTTAAATGTTGCTACCGAATTGAGAAATATTATTTTTTTACAACGTACATATTTCCGCCAGATAAAGTTAATAAATAATATCCCCAGTGTTCTATTCAGGCAAGAAGAAAAGCTAAATAATTAGTTTAATTTTTAACCTGACTTGCTTACGCCTGAATCCACAGAGAAGACACAGCGTCTGCCCCTGACAGCAATAACAACAAAGTGGAACAATGCCTCCATGGTACCTCGACTGGCAGGAAGTTGGTGTACTCGTTCCCACTCTCTGAGGTAATATTTTTTCTGGAATCCTTTCACTGTGTTCAACAAGCTAATAATTCACAACGTCCACCTGTTTTTGTCTAATTGTGGGAAGCCCCACAGGATCAAACCGGTACGGTACTGGTTGCTTTTTATGCAATATCTTGATGCGTCGATTCACTCGAAGATATCACAGGGTTGGTCCTTTGTCCCTCCCTCTCCCCTCCACAGCCCTCTTGTTGTTGCGCTAGGAACATGGAAATAACATGACAGAAAGGGTGGTGACAAAGTTAGCAAAGGCCAAAGGAGGAATGGAACCTTCCCCAGGCTTTCCCAAAGTGAAGACCGTGTACCTTATGCTAGCAGTTTGTGAATGGTGAATCCCCCCCCCCCCGGCCGCACTGGATTATTGATATTATTTTACTCTTCCAAAACCATGGGTGCACACTATGAGATGAGTACTCTGAAGTCAAGGAATAGAGAACGTTGAACCGGATGTATCCATGTGTTTTACCCATTCTGTGGGGAAATGTGTTGATACATAAGGGCCTTCCTTTCTACAGCATCTGCACTGCGTGTGGGGTATTCAAAGGAGCAGGGCCCAGATGTATGTACAATGCATTCAGTAAAAGTAGTTGCTATTTGTGCACCAACTTTAACTGAATGCATTAGTATTTTGCTAACCAGCCTATGTACTGATAGGCTGGACCACAAAAGACCCAATTGTAGTGGGTTGCAAATCTTCCGAACTCACCACTGTGATTCATTGTAATCATAGGGATGGTGGATTGCTGGGGTCAACAGTCCACCATGTCTATAATTGCTTTTAAATGAAGCAATCATTCTTTTAAATGCATCTCATTTTCCTTAAAAGAAAACTGGATGAAAATGAAAATCTTCACAAAGGGAGCCCTTGTGGACTCCTTCCCATTTGAAAATACCACCTCCTTTGAGGTGTTGGTAAAAAATGTATGTTTTGCAACCAGATTTCGGTCGCAAAACATTAATACATACCATAAGGCAAGGCCGTACTGGCTGTACCAGGCATCGGGTTTTTGCCCTGGAGGATGGAAGGGTAGGGGAGTAGTTTTGTCACTGGGGGGCTTTTGTAGCAATGCAGCAGTTTTAAAAACACACTCTGGAGAGTTTCTTGTATATCCAGCGGTTTTCCCAGCAGTTTTCACGCAATAATAAAATTGTCAAGATAACGCTGTGATTAAAGTGCCTGGTGGAGAGAGATCAGAGTTTTGTCTGGTGGCAGTTTTGACTCATATAAAGTAGTTCAGAAGGTTAATATGCCTGCTGCAAAGAACATGTACCATGCAGATGGCAGAACAGTATTTTAAGTGCCTAACTCAGTGGGTTACTGCTTTTGTCACAGTTGTAGTCTAGCACAGTGAACTATGAATTGCCAGCAAAGAGCTGCATGCAAACTGCATGGTACAGAAAAGAAAGTTATTTTTTTTTGCCAATCTTTCATTATCCTAATGCTGCTAAAAAGTTTTTTTGTTTGAAACAAATTGCTATTAGTAAAGTCAACCCTAACCGCTGTGTTACATTTTAAATCCTGAGATTGTGCTTCTCCAGACCAAGCATAAAATGCCTACCAGTATGAATGACATGTGAATCCTACACCTTGTAGCCCTCTTTGTATTATGTAATATTTTCTATACACTGATTTACACATATATGATTTATTGTCTCTGTATGTTGGTGATGTAAAGTACTCTGGCACCCTACACTGGTATGAGATACGCAATGAAACAAATGAAATACATGTGAGAGATGGACTATGGAGAGATGAGTGGAGCTATTGGAGGTTGATAGTGAGGGAATCATTGAAGATTGTTGCATCCTGGTGCACTGTAAGATCATCATTTAGTATGCTTAAAATGCTATTACAACTGAATATAGAATGTAATTTTTTTGAGAGGAGAACCCCCCAAAATCCCATTGTAGAGGTCATACTCACTCGCTTGCTACACAGCATACGGGGGATGGTCTGACAAAATTTGCAATGGCTGCTTTGGGTTCCCAATGCGGCCTTGCCATAAGGAATCAGTATTTGGAAGGGTTACCCTTTACACAACCCTCCAAATTCTGATATGGTTCTTAAACCCAGTCAATTATTCGGCAATACTTTTCTGAATCATAAATGCTCTTAGTACATCTGAAAAAGTGTTTTAGTGTTTGCAAACCTTCTGATTTACTGATCAAAAGGACAACGAACGCTGAAACACGTCGCACGGGGAGGTCACGCGGGGGGGTTAATTTAATAATAAATAAAAAAATAAAAAAAACATACCTTTCCGCCGGCCGGGTCCCGCATCTTCTCTGCTCCAGCAGGAACAGGAAGCAGAAGCAGGCATCATTGTGATTGGTCGGGATGCCGCCCAGCTAGGGGCTTATGGGGAGGCCATTTTCTCCATGCAGGCTGCATTGCAGATTGCATGGAGAAGGGCAGAGTGTGCATGACTGGTTTGGGCGGCCCAGGGGGCCGACCAAACAGTCTTTGTGCACTCTGGAGTGGGCAGGAAGACCACTCTTCCCCTGCTCGCAGAGCAGCCCTGCTGACCCACCCACCTGCTCGCCCGCAACTAAACTTAAAATGATTCTGCTTCTCGCACTGCGAAAAAGCAGTGGGGCGACGCTCCTCTGCCCTAGTAGAGGAGCCGCCCCTGTAAATGAGGCCCTTATTGGAATATTGCTGGCCCTAGAAATAAACTATAACATTTGGATTAGTGCACAACAATAACTTTTTTGCCTCCTAGAGGTGGTTCAAACTTTTTATGTTTAAAAAGTTACATTATCATATTTATTTTTGCAATTGCTTTTTCCAAAATACAGTTTTTCGGTGTTCTGCTAATTTGGGTGGCCAGAACACCACGTATTATATTCTGTGTACTGCCATGTCGACCTGGCAAGTGCACCCACTTGCCAGGTCCTAACCTTCTCTTTTCTTACATGTGAGACACCCCTAAGGTAGGCCCAAGGTACCCCTGTGGGCAGGGTGCTGTGTATGTTAAAGGTAGGACATGCACTAATGTGTGTGACATGTCCTGGTAGTGAATTACAGTGCAGTTCATTTTTCACTATTGAAAGGCTATCTGGCCCTTAGGAAAGCATGGGAGTTAATTTATATCATCTTATAAATATGACTTCCCATTGGGACCAGATAGGAAAATAAAGTTTAGTATGCCTGAACTCAGAATGTTGAAATGCATCTTTTAATGAGGGTGATTTTTACATTCTGTGTTTGAAAATACCACTTTTAGAAAGTAGGTATTTTCTTGCTTAGCCATCCAGTGTGCCTCTGCTAGGATGTGTATTGACTGTCCGGCTGTGGAGTGACAGGGGCTGGGGATGTGCAGTGGCTCCAGAGAGTCTGGATGAGTCAGGGCTGGGCTGAATAGACCTGGGCTGCATTCAGAGTAGTGGGAGGAGTTTTCACTAGCACCTGAATAGGCTCGGTCTGCATTTAGAGTGGTGGGAGGAGATTTCACTTGCACCTGAATAAGCCCTGTCTGCCTTGGACAATGCTGTCTATGCCTCCTGCTGGGAAGCTGGGCCAGAGAGGACCAAACTGGTTTGGACTAAGCACAGACACTCTCTGCCTGAGAGGACAAAGGAATTTGGGGTATAAATATTGGGGCCCAGACCCCAGAAATTTAGAACTCTTTTGGAACCAAGAAGACTGCCAAGAAGAAGAGCTGGAGAAGCTGTGAGGAGAGACTACCACTTTGCTGTGTGCTTTGCTGTGTTGGCCTACAGTGGTTGCTTCTGTCTTGGGCAGTGAAAGGACTGGACTGAACTTTCTGCAACTTCCTTTTTTGTGTGAACTTCTCAAAGGGCTTGAGCTAGAGCTTGCCCCCTGTTCAAGAAGTCTCAGGAACAGCAAAGACTTCAAGTTCATCTGTTACCAGCATTGGGGACTGTGTGTTTTGTGCTGCAACAGAAGAAAAGCAACCTGATGCCGTCAACGACTCCGCTGCTGACTCCGTGTCCTGAAGGCACCGCAGAGGGCACCACCGCACTGTGCACCGCAACCCTGGTTTCACCGACGACGCCACCGGACGCCACCACCGAGACGCTGCTTGCACCGTGACCTGTGGGCACCGCACTGCCTCGCTTCACGTCGTCGCCCTGGTATCCCCAACGCCGCCGCTCCACGCTGACATCGACACCGCTGCTTGCACCGTGGTTCGAGGGCACCACTCGTAAGTTACACGACGCACCATCCTCATCCCACACCGCAGCCTTGGCCTACCGACGCCGGCGCCATCGACTCCAATTCATCGGCCGACGACAGCACTTCAGCAACAACGATGCTGCTGCTTGCACCGTGACCTGCCAGCACCGTGACGAGCATCGCATCACTTTGCACCGCAGCCCTGGTCTCACCGACGCCGCTGGACAACCGTCACAGAGCTGCTGCCTGCACCGCGACTTGAGGGCACCGCACGCTGCACTCCTGCACTTCGCACCACAACCCCGATGCCTGCCAATGCCAGCGCTCCCGACTTCAACCGCTAGGATTTTGATCTGCAACGCATGTGACTTCAAGGGCCCAGCGACTTCTGCACCGACTTCCGAAACCGACGCCAGTGGATGCCGGCCTTTCGGGGCTCATCGAGAGGCCACCAACGCCCTGCATTTCTAAAGGTACTGTTTTGCGGGTCTTCCCGACACCATAGCGGCCCGCGACACTGCGTCAGCCAGAACTGTTTGGATTTGTTGTTCACGACGCCGTGATATCTTCAGACGGAGCTACCTACTTCAAGAAACTATATTTCAAGTCTCTTTTGATGACTGAAGATTTCTAAGTACTACTGTGGATTTTTATCATTTTTGGTCTTGTCTTAAGTATATAAAATATTGGATATTTTTCTAAACTGGTGTGGTGTCCTTTTGAAGTGCTTTCATTGTGTTACTGTTGGTTATGTGCAAATGCTTTACACACTGCCTCTAAGATAAGCCTGACTGCTCGTGCCGGGCTACCAAGGGGGTGAGCAGGGGTTAATTTAGGAGTGTAACTCTCTTATCCTGACTAGAAGGAAGGGTCCCTACTTGGACGAGGTGCAAACCATTGCCAACTAGAGACATCCATTTCTAACAAGGTAAAAAGGAATAGGGCCAAGGTGCATCCCTGATGGAGCTCCCCCCCTCCCATTCCACTTTAAAATAGCTGGAACATTCTACCCCAGGCAAAAATCTAACTCTGACTGAAATGTTCAAATGGAAGAAGTGCAAAAAGTTAACAATGTTGGGCTCTACCTGTAAAGAAAGCATGGTGGACCACAGTTTGGTATGAACTAATGTATACATAGTCCATAAAGGCCATGTGTTTAATTATGAGTTATAAAATGAAGATTCAACTATTGAACCAGACTATTTTGACCTTCCTGAAACCAGATTGTAGTTCTGAAATATTACTATTTACAGTAGCACATGTAGACAGCCTATCCAGCAAGATGTGGTCAGTTATCTTGGCTGCTAAGTTAATTAAGGAACTGGGCCATTACAACTGGGGGGTCTCCTTGGTTCCCTAAATGAGACCCTTGGATTGTGATAGTAGCTGCTGCTGTAAGAATGGCTGTAAGCTGTAGAGGCCAACGTAAGTGATCAGATTTGTATAAATCGATGAGAACCCCGTTAGGTCCTGGAAATCTATCATTATGACTCTTCACTATAGCCTCACAGTCTTCCTCTAGTGAAAAGGAGACAGCATATGTTAGAAATTGGTTCTCTAGTTGGCAGAGGTATGCACCCAGTTCAAGTAGGGACCACAATCGGAGTTAGGGTAAGCTCGAAACACACTAAAAGGTAACCTGTGCTCACCCTCTGGCACAGAGCAGGCAGGCTTATCTAATAAGGCAATGTGTAAAGTATTTGTGCAATACACAGCACACACAGTAACACAATGAAGACACCACAAAAAACTCCACACAGGTTTAGAAAAAGAGAATATTTTTATGAGAAAATCAAGACTGAAATGACAAAAATCCAATCAGTAGAATGGGAGTTATGAAATTTTAAACCAAAAATTGTCCTGAAAAGTCAATTACGCTAAGGGGTTACTTGAGGTCGCACTAGACCAGGGAAAATCCAAAGTTCAGGCTGACCGCAATGGAGGGCAGGCTGTCTATAGGAGTGAGGCAGGTCCCACTGACAAAGTACCTTGGATGGAGCAAGCGTTGACGTCGAAGACTCGATGCGAGGAGGCACCCAGTCGCTGTTGATCCCATGTATGGAGGCAAAGAGTTGGTGCTGATCCGCGCAGTTGTTGAAGGCTTTGGCGTTGAACCCTTTCACAATGCAGGCCATGCGCTGATGTCAAGCCACGCTGTCCATTGGTGTCAAGCCACGCAATCTATTGAAACAATATTGTTGATCGGCTCCTGCGTCAGCGTCGAAGAGCAATGTGTCGGTTCTGATTGGCACAAAATCATCACTGCATTGATTTTGCTGGTTCTGGACAACAGAAATCATCTTAGAAGGGGCCAACACTGGATTGGCACCACTTTGCAGGGCAGGTCTCACAGATGGCAGAGTCCGGGTGCTGTTGCAGAGTTAAAGGAAGTCTTTGATGGTCCTAAGACTTCAGTACATGGGGCAAGCCAGCAAGACCTTGGAGTCACTCTGGGTTCAAGTGAGATGGGTCCAGTCCTTGTCTTCAGCAGGGCAGAGATCAGCAGGTAGCAGGGCAGCTCAGCAAAGCAGAAATCAGTTCCATCAGAGCCACAGTCAGGCAAAGTGGCAATCCTTGTAGCACAGCAGTCTTTACTCCTGCCAGAGTTCTTCACAGGTTCAGTAGTGTACTGTCTTGGTAAGGTCAGAGCCCAAGTACTTATACCCAAATGTGCCTTTGAAGTGGGGGTGACTTCAAATCAGGCACTTGAAGTGCACAGGTTCCTTTTTGTCCCAGCCCTGTCTGTCAGGCTATCCATGGGGGGTAATCAGTCCTTTGTGTGGGACACAGGACACTGCCTATTCTGTAGCGTCAGCTTCTTCTCCCTCTTCCTGCCCAGGAAGAGCTATCAGAATGTAGATGAATACTGATGCGTTCTCTGTCACACCCACCCTTCCTGCGTTTGAGGCTCTCTAGAGGGAATGCACCAAGTGTAGCTGTCACCAATCCCAGACGTGTATTGGAGACAGCCTGCAAGGCACACACAGCAGTAAGAGCAGAGAAATGTCCACTTTCTAAAAGTGGCATTTCTGAAACAGTAATGTTAAATCCAAGTTTACCATTAAAGAGTATTTATCATTACTATTCCAAAGTTATAAAACATGATGCAACTACTCCTTTCTGATCAGGAATGACAGCTTAAAAGTGTTTTAATGAATTCCCAATGTTAGCCTATCAGAGGAGTAGGCCTCACAGTAGTGAAAAACGTAATTAGCTATTTGTCACTACCAGTACATGTAAAACTTAAGAGTACATGGCCTACGTTTTAGTTACAAGGCACCCTGCCCTTATGGCTACCTAGGGTCTACATTAGGGGTGACTTATATGTAATAAAAGGGGAGTTCAAGGCTTGGCAAGTGGTTTTAAATATAAAGTCGAAGTGGCAGTAAACTTTACACACAGGTCTTGCAATGGCAGGCCTGGGACAGGTTTGAAAGGCTACTTGTGTGGGTAACACAACAAGTGCTGCAGGCCCACTAGTAGCATTTAGATTACAGTCCCTGGGTATATGGTATACCACTTTACAAGGGACTTATAAGTAAACTATATATGCCAATCAGGTATACACCAATAGCACCATGTTTAAAGGAGAAGCACACGCGCTTTAGCACTGGTTAGCAGTGGTAAAGTGCTCAGAGTCCTAAGGCCAAAAGAAAGATGCAGCAAAAAGTACGCGTAAGCTGGCAAAATGTTTGGTGGGAGGCCACCCTAAGGATGACAGGTCTAACAGCAGAGTTATAGGCAAATTTCACAGATTCAAAAATAAAATAATACCATAAGCAGTGCATGAAATATCTAGGTTCTCTTTTAATGTAAAGAAGGTAAGATATTATTACCATACCTAATTATAATGTTGCTTTATCCAATGGCTATTTCAATACATTTCTATGTTTTTTAAATGTAAAGTAAGATCTTACTACCGTACCTAATTATAATGTCACTTTAATCTTTGTTTTCTTCAGTAAACTTCGTTTTTTTTAATCATATTCACCTAGCTCCATCACTGACCATAGGCACAAGAAGGGATTGGCCAACTTCCCCACAGAATATTAAGGATCTCCTATTTTCATTGTGATATTCATTATAATCTGCCCATGTCTATGTCCAGCAAAGTAATGAGGAAGAGGCATGATATTCTGATGTGATGTTTCCCTTTCCTCACTAATACTATTCCCTTTTCCCAGTTTCTCCTATTTGCCTCACATATCATGCTTTGTGTGGTCAGTAGTGGCTATCGTGCGGAGAGGAAGATCGCTTCCAATGGAGCACAAGTACAAGGTCAGTGCTTGAGACAAAGCGGATGGTTCACCCTGCTTATTATTTTTGCCTTCAAACAAAGGTGAAGCCAAAATCTTTTGAGGGGTTTGGCTGTTACTGTGTAGTACTTCTTGAAAACAGATACTTTGTTCTTAGTTCCACAGTAGGATTAACCTCCATGGTGAAAAACTCTGAGTTTGAAAAAATCCCCCCAAAAAATCAAGGGTGGTCAAAAGCTTTTTTGGGTGAGCATTGCACCTTGTCCTTACAACTTTTACAAAATGTTATTTAACTATTGTCCTGATTCTCAAGAAGTCCCAAAGCATTCAAGATTGGCATTGTGGTACCACACAAGAGCTTCAAACCATTAAGAGGCTCCCCACAAGCTCAACTCAGGTTAAAATTCCATTACAACAGGTTCCTAGCATTCCTCTAAAGCAGCTTCTGCTTTAGAGAGCTTTAAATTGTAAAATGAATATAACGCAATGAAAAAGTCATCATGCTAATTACATTTCTTGACCATGACGAAGCAATTTTTGTGTAAATAATTTCAGAGAAGGTACTTTGTGTTTGTAACTTTTAGAAAATTGGCATTTTCTTGTCCTAACCATTTGATGCCTGCAGCATGTATCCTGGGTCACGTTACTAGATGTAGCTGGCAGTAGACCATTGTGTATTGTTCCCAGACAGTGAGACAAAGGGAAACTAGGTGTTGGCATGATGGGCTACTCTGAGTTAATGAGGGGGAGGAGCTGTCACCTATCACACTTGCACATCACAAAGTTTCTGCCTGAGCACTCTCATAAAGTGTTTGTCGCAAGTCTTTTGTGTCCCCAAACAAGCTGGGACCAGGGCAGGGAGAAAAGGGATGCCTGACACCTCAGGGGGGTGGACTCCTCCAGAAACTTCTCTTTCTTCGAAGTGGGTACCAAATACACATATTGGACTCCAGACCCCAACTCCTCAGTACACATCTGACCTGTGGAGGATTCAGAAGAAGGACTGCTACACTTCTCAACTACAAGAATGACTGCCAATCTGCTGCCTTGCTGTGCTGCCCTCCTGCCTGAGTGATAAGTACTGAACCTGCATCTTGAACTCAGGACCACCAGAGAGACTCAAAGGGCCAGTGAGCTGGACTCCTGATCAGAAGCCTCACAGACAGAACAGGCTTCCTCCATCTTGAACTCAGTACCTTGACACTGATGGAGCAGGGGTTTAAGAAAATAAAACCTGCTTGGATTAATTCCTTGGTAACATTTACTAATGGTGTGCGGTGAAGCTAACATGCAAAAACACAAAAAACATGGGGAAATGCTTATGCGCATGCGTGCACTAATGCTTGGACTAATGCATGAAAACTAGGCCGCATTCACGTTCGGCTTGAAAAATTAAAATAATAATAATGCTGCTTTCTGTGCGTTAATGCTTTAATAGATAAATAACGCGGGATAGTGCAAATGGTGGGTGGTGAACAGTGAAAATAATATTTCATGAAATTAATAATGTCTGTGTTTTTATTCGTCGTAGTGAAGCTTACATGGGCTTACAACGGTTGCATGACGAGTCAAGGGTTAATAGCAGGAGAAAATAAATAAAAGCTGAAAATTCAAGCTATGAGAGAGAGATGAAGAAGGCAATGTCAATGACCTTCGTGATCCATTGTTTGTCTGCCAAGTAACGGAAGTATGGCCGTGAGAACATTAACAAGTGAACAAACTTCTTCCGCGGAAGCTGCTGAAGGCGGACAATAAAATATAGAGTTCTTCATAACATGTTGCAAATGGAAGGAAGCTGTATTTGTGAAAATGGATTACGTATTGATGAAAAGTTTGAACAATGAATGCTGTGAAACCAGGGACTATGGTGACTATGGTGGTGTGGTAGAACACCCCCTAAACTGACCAATGAGAGACTGAGATTCTAAAAATGTTGTTATTATGGTGGGATGGAAATGTAGGTTTTTAGAGTATAACTGTGGTGTCTGGGAGGTGTCATTTGGAGGAGAGTTTGCTGAACAGTTCGAGAACTCTTGGGCGTGCCTCTTTGAAGAAGCTAGAGAGGGGAGATCGTCGCTGACCGTCGGTTTGCTGTATGCAGATAGAGGCCTACCTGTTTCCTGTTCCTGTCTTATTCTTTGTTCCCTGAATCTTTCCTGGGGAACCCCCATCTATTCTCGTGGCCAGGGGGTAGATTTTCCACTAAAATACTTAGGTTCGTATAGCTAAAATCTGTAACTTGCATAATTATTTGCAAAAGTATATTTGACTCTGAAACTTATGTCTCTTCATCTATCCACACCCTTATAGCATTCTAATCATTTTGATATGAGTTTGATATCTTTTTGCTTTGATAAATGTTCTCTCTCTGTGATTTATTCTTTGTTTGCTTTGTAAAACTGTACATGATGAGCATTTACTTACACATTATTTGCAATAAATATTATTAACTTTAGTTTGAGTTTGTGCTTTATTCAGTAGTATAGATCAATAATTAGTTATCATCAACTCTTCAACTAATGGTCCATCGACCAGAGGAAAGAGAGTTTGATTATAGGTTCAATTATGTATCAAATGTGTTAGGATGAGCCTGTAGATAGTGAACAACCGATTTAACGATTAAACTCGAAACAGTGCTATCAGGGATTTATGTTGGGTGTATGTGTATGGGCCAATGTTTGTGTATTATCGATTATCGATCCCTGATTGGCGCTGGATCAGTTTTTGGTAGCAGAGGATGGTTTATTATTGATTAGTTTGGTAATAATTATTGATTATTGATTATTTTCTTTTCTTAACATGAAGAGTTAGTGTTTTGTTCTATGTTGTCTTGAAGTACGGGTACGGAGTTACCTAAGATCCCGGGATGATAATGTATTAGCCTGAAGAGGCAGAAGAATAGTGTGGATAAGGTATCACACTGCAGAAGTACTTTGTCTGTTATCATAATACTTAATGGTGAGAGGCTGTTGGTGTTATATTAGGGACTATTTTGTTTGAGAGTAGATTTCTGTGTGAAATAGTGAAGGGTCCACTTCCGAAGCTCTGGCCTTACATCCCCAAAGGAGTACGAAGACCTCTTTCCACGTGAAAGTCCTCTTCTGAAACTTTGGCTAGTATCCCTAGAGGAGTGCCAAGTCCTCCTGTAGCTTGTTTGGGTGTAGAATAGCGCTGGTCATTATTTTACTTGAAGTGAGAAAATATTTCTTTTTGAAGTGAAGACTATCTCTTTATTTATTGGAACAGACAAAGTAGCATTGTTTTATGTTTGTTTCCTAACAAGTTTAATTGAAAAAGTATAGTAAAAACATTGCTGTATTAATTTGTAAAGGGAGGGTCAGTAGAAAGGAGTAATACTGACGTCACGAAAAGCTGCGCTGGCATTGGTCAGGCCGCTGGCGTTCAAAGTGCTGTGATTGGACGATCACTGTGAGCCGCGCCAGTATTGGTTAAGGTACTGATTACGTAGGAGTGTTCTGATTGGTTTGTTAGTGTGAGTCGCGCTGGTATTGGACGGTTGTTAGCAAATAGAATAAGCGAAAGTACGAAGAGTTTGTTGTTTATTTACTGAATTATATTTTAGCGAGAAGTCTTGGAAAGAATGAAGTTAGTTAATAAGATAAAGAGTTTCTTTAAAAAGGACAAACCAATAGTTACGAGAGAGGGAATTCTTATTCCACCTCCGGGAACAGCTGCTTCTTTTATGATGTTGGAATGTGGTTATCATACGTGTACTTGGTTAGAGAATTGGGTGAAATACACGGAGGATGATGGGGTTTTAGCCTTTTCAGAGCATGGTACATTTAATCAAAGGATTCTACAGAATCTGAGAGAAGGAATAAATTCTCTTGAACCTAGGCCTAGACCTACTCAGTATGAAGCGCTTGAGGAATGGGAATATGAGACATATGAGCGAGAGAGGTATAGAGGTGGAAGAAGATACAGAAATATTATGACTAGATATCCTTTTGAAAGTCGGGGGAAAGAATGAAAAGATGGAGGAGAGCGGTTGTGACAGAGGGTCTGTATCCAGTTTTAGTTGCTGAAGAAGCAAATGGAGGCAAATGTAAAGAGAAAAGGAAAAATGTGGAGTCATCAAGTATAGATTTTGCCCTAAGTGATTCTGATGATGAGTTATTAGATGACATCTTGACTAAAAAACCTCCACCTTATCAAGAGAACACAAGTGAGATAGTCCCAAATGCACCTTTAATGGGAACCCCACTAATTCCACAGGTTTCACAAGTTGCAGTAGTGACTAGAGCAGTACAAGAGAGTGAAATGGATATGTTGAATAGGGCAAGAGAGGCGTTGACTCAGACGATTAATCAGTTGAATCTGAATGCGGAAGCATTAACAGTGCCAGTAATGATTGGACCTGTAGTTCCGTTGTATGGAGAAAAACAGAATATATCAAAAGTACATACGTTGACAGTCCCAATAAATAGAGACAGAAATAAAGTGGTAATGATAGATGATCAGGTAGAACAGTCAGAGATAAGTACTTCTTTAATTGATTTACCAGTTTTTGAGATGTTAACTGAAACCCCTAAGAGAAGTGCGCAAATGGATCCGAGAAGATTAGTGCAGAATGTCACTCCGATATCAGGGAGTTCAATAGGACCCTCACCAGATGAATTGGATGACTGGATAAGGGGAATGGAAAAACGAAAACCTCAACCACAGAGTATAGACGTGGGTAAACTGAGAGTGGATTTGGAAGAAATGATTATTGGTACAATAAGTCCAAATAGATTGGGAAATTACAGAGATGAAGAGTTGTTATTTCTGTGCAAAAATATTACTTGGAAAGCGAGAAATCTTCATGAAAAGTTGACAGAGGCTGCTTGTGAATATGGAGTGGACATTCAGAAGTCAAAAGTGATACAGAAAACATATAGACTGGATTTTACTGAAAAAGATTTAGAGAGTTTGAATGCGTCTGGTAAAAGATTGCAAATAAAAGAATTAATGAATATTCTGAAAAAATGGGGAGATGTAGAACGATGGAAAGGTAGATGGGCGAAAAAGAAAGAAGAAATGAATGCCAATAAAAATGCATCTTTATTTCCACTGAGAGAAACAGAAGAGGCTGAAAGGGTGTGTCCAATGAGAGAAGTTCCGGGTGGTGGATATGTTCACGTAACTTGGACAAGACAGAATATATTGTCTTTTACTCATGACTTTCCTAGGTTGAGGGAAAAACCAGTTGAATGGTACAAACAAGTAGAGAGGTTTGTGAAGGTTTCAAAAGTCTTGTTGAAAGATCTGGATGGTTTATTTGAGATTGTTGTTCCGGCAGATTTATGGAGAGAGTGTAAGATTACTGTTGATTGGCCTAAGGAAGACCAAGAGATCCGAAAACAGGTGCACCTTCAGATGAGGTGATGAGAAAATATCATCAAATGATTACATACTTGAAAGGAAAAATGTCTCCAAAAGAAACAGATAGGGTTAAAATTGACAGAACAACCCAAGAACCAAAGGAATCAGTACATGCTTATTATGAAAGGTTGTTACAGGTGTTTAAACAGTACAGTGGGTTTGAGAATATTGGAGATAAAGATATGGGACATTTTGTGTATCGTTTTGTATTTGGATTAAAACCAGAAATTAGTAACATGATTCAGCAACATTTGATTTGTTGGTAGAGTAAAACGGTTGATGAGATACTGAGGTATGCAAAGTATTGTAGTGATGATATTGAATCGAGACATAAGAAGCTAAAAGAGAAGATGATGTGGGCACAAGTGAAGGTAGCAGAACAGCAAGAAGGAAACAGTGGTTCTCAAACATATTTTCAGATGAGAGGTCAGAATCAGAGTGGTCAAGTAATGAGTGGTGATAGAGATAGAGGTAAGATGAACAAAGATGAAATGAAAAGGAAATATCCTTGTCATGCGTGCGGAAAATTTGGACATTGGAAGAACGAGTGTAGATCTGCTCAGAAAAATATTGGGTTGAATCAAACTTTTAATTCACAGATGCAGAATGAGGTGTTTGTGAGTCAACAACAGCAACAACAGCAGCAGATAGTTCCTCCACAGTTACAGGTACCAGAAGCTCCAATGCCAAATAATGTGAATGCTCAGGTGCAGAGATACAGTGCGAACACTGGATTTCACGCGAGTGAACAAATTGGCAAGAATCAAAATGTGCAAATGATTCCGCAATACTTGTTGCAGTGCAATGAGAGTGAATCAGACTCATCTCAATGACAGTGCCTGAGGGGGGAGGAAGAGTGCGTGCTTGGCGCAACTCTAGAGGTAGATCAGTCAGGTCCATTTGTTGATGGAAAAGTGGAAGGTAATGATATTACATTCCTAGTGGATACTGGTGCTACCCGTTCTACTGTGAGAGCAACAGAAATTTCAAACCTACCCCTCTCGGGAGAAACTATCCAAGTTGTAGGAGTTTCCAATAAGCATATCAGAACTCCAATAACAAAGCCAATAGAAGTTCATATTGGAAGATTCAGAGACATGCATCAGTTCGTGGTATGTGATACGAGGCCGGTAAATCTGTTAGGGAGAGATTTATTGTGCAAAAGGAATTGCACAATTTATTGTACACCAGATGGTATTGCTTTCCAAACACGAGATGAGGATGTTGCGTTTAAAATGATGTTAGCAAAGCAGGGACAGAAGTGGATGAACTATTTTCACTTCTTACTGAAGAAGATTTGCCTGCAGAATTAAGAGACACTGTAAGACCTGATGTATGGGATTTCTCAGGTAAAGAGATTGGCCTGATGAAAGGTGTGGATCCTATTCAGGTTACGGTGAAACCGGGTGCAACGTTTCCAAACACACCCCAATACAAAATGAGTCCTGAGATAACAGCGGGAGTAATTCCTGTGATTGACCAAATGATTAAGCAAGGTATTTTAAAGGAAATACTAAGCAGTCCTTGTAATTCACCTATTATGGGAATTAAAAAGCCAAGTGGAAAATATAGGATAGTACAGGATTTACGAAAGATAAATAAGATTGTAGTACCCTGTTGTCCGATAGTGCCAAATCCAGCAGTAATTCTATATCAAATTCCCTGTGATGCAGAATGGTATACAGTAATTGATCTGTGTCAGGCATTTGTCTCGATTCCTTTACATCCGGATAGTAAATAATTATTTGCGTTCCGGTTCGGATATCGTGTCTTGGCATGGTGCCGAGTTCCTCAAGGGTACACAGAGAGTCCATCGATTTTTAATCAGATTTTGAAAAAATGTTTGGAGACTTTGATTATGCCAGAAAAATCGGTTTTGGTTCAGTACATTGATGACCTACTGGGGCATCAAAAACACGAGAGGCATGTGTGACAGATACAATTGCCTTACTGAATCATCTGGCAGAATGGGGACACAAAGTGTCACCAGCAAAATTACAGTTCTGTAAACAAGAGGTCCAATATTTGGGACACAAAATAGAGAAGGGAGTGAGAAAATTGACACCGGAAAGGATCAGTGTGATTCAACAAATGAGTCCTCCAAAAACTCAGAAGGAAGGGAGAATGTTCCTGGGAATGGTTGGATACTGCAAACAGTGGATCAGTGGTTTTTCACTGATTGCAAAGCCTCTACAGAGGTTGACACACAAAGATGTGACTGATCCGATTGAATTGGAGGATGAAAGCATGAATGCTTTTATTGAGTTACGAGACAGTCTTTGCCGAGCACCTGCATAGGGAATGCCAGACTATACAAAGAATTTTGCGTTGTACTGTTGTGAAAGAGATGGGTGTGCACTTTCAGTTTTAACTCAGAAACATGGAATGGCACGATGTCCAGTGGCATATTTGTCTGCTACTTTGGATTCAGTGGCTGCAGCATTACCAGGTTGTTTAAAAGCAGTAGCTGCTACTTGTGTGAGTTTGGAACAAAGTGAAGCGATTGTGATGGGACATCCAGTTAAAGTATATGTGCCACATTCAGTTGAGATCCTTTTGACAAGGACACGTACGCAGCACATGACCTATAGTCGGCTGACTAGGTATGAAAGAGTAATACTTGGTGCTGAAAATGTGACAGTAGTGAGATGTACGACCATAAACCCGGCAACATTGTTGCCAAGTCCGTTTTGTGAGGAGGTAAGAGACGAAGCAGATCATGATTGTTTGGATGTGACAGATTTGTGCACGAAACCAAGGCCAGATATTAAGGATACCCCATTAGAGGAATCAGATAGTGTGATATTTGTTGATGGATCTTGTCTGAGAAATGAAAAAGGCGAATTGAGTTTTGCTTATGCAGTATGTACAGTGGCTGCGGTTCTGGAAGCATCCTGTCTAAAAGGGGTAAATTCTGCACAAATTTCGGAGCTTATAGCTCTGATTAGAGCATGCAAAATTGGCAACAATTTGAAAGTAACCATATTTACGGATAGTCAATATGGTTTTGGGGTGGTTCATGATTTCGGACAATTATGGATGCAAAGGGGATTTCTGACTTCTTCAGGTTCTCCTATAAGAAACAGCAAAAATGTGAAAGATTTATTGGATGCTTTGCAATTGCCAAAGAAAATTGCAGTGGTCAAATGTTCTGCACATAAGTAAGGAAATGATTATGTGACAAGCGGCAACAGATACGCTGATCAAGTAGCGCGTTTCTGTGCACAAAATTCAATTGCGATAAACAGAGGGGTGGAGAAGAAAAAAACGAATTGCCACCTAATGTTTTCCTCCTGGGAAACCTGGGATGAGATTAGACAGTTACAAAAAGAGGCAAGTGATGAGGAAAAGGAAATTTGGAAAAAATCAGGCTGCAAAAAGAGAGCAGAAGACGAAGTTTGGGTGTATATAGATGAAAGACCAGTTATGCCAGATTCTTTACTTTCCCAAATGGCAAGGGTATACCATGGAATTGCACATGTTGGAAGCGATGCAATGATTAGGCTCTTCAAGCAGTCATGGTATAATCCTAAATTCAGGGTCATTGCAGAGAGTTTAGGCCAGAGGTGTGTTACCTGTCAGCAGCAAAATCCAGGCAGAAAGACAGTTGTGAGTTGGGGACGAATAGGAAAAGCAGCAGGACCATTTACGAGGCTCCGGCTTGATTTTATCAAGCTTCCCCCATGTAACGGACATAAATATGTGTTGGTCGTTGTTTGCTTGTTTTCTCGTTGGGTAGAAGTTTATCCAACAAGAAGAAATGAAAGATTGACCGTTGCGAAGCTGCTACTAACAGAACCAATTCCTAGGTTTGGTTTTCCAGTCACTTTAGAGACAGATAGGGGAACTCATTTTAATAATGAGATCATTCGGATGATCTGTGCAGCACTACAGATTGAACAGAAGCTGCATTGTGCCTACCGACCAGAAGCATCTGGAGTGGTCGAGCAAATTAATGGCACTATAAAATCTAGATTGGGAAAGGTATGTGCATCCACAACTCTGAAGTGGCCTGACGCTTTACCCCTGGTATTGATGAGTCTTAGAAGCATCCCAGATAAAAAGACTGGATTGAGTCCTCATGAAGTGCTGTTGGGAAGAGCAATGAGACAAGCAAACCAGCAAATAAACTGATGAATATTTCTGATGATCTAGTGCTTGATTATTGCAAAGGATTGGCTGATCTGGTGCGTTCTGTGTCTCATCAGGTTGGAGAAATTGCAACCACAACACAGCCGGATCAAGCACATGATCTGAGTCCAGGAGAGTGGGTTCTTGTCAAGAAACACGTAAGGAAGTCGTGTTTAGAACCCAGGTGGCATGGACCTTATCAGATTATTTTGGTGACAACAACAGCAGTGAAGTGTGGTGGCTTGCCAAACTGGATCCATGCGAGTCATACCAGAAGAGTCCCAAGTCCACTTGGACGAGAAGGTGAGCAGCAACTGGCGGATAAAAACAAGAAACCAGAAGCTGAAGGTTGTGAAGTTAAAGAATCTAGAGTGACAGATTCTGACAAGCAAAATGATGATGAACAGCCTAGCACAAGTCAAGTAGAGTGGGAGCCAGCTACTGGGTCTCGTAAGACTGCTGTTGAGCAAGTAGAAAAGGAAGATACAGAAGATCAAGAGCAAGTTCAACAAAGAAAGGGACTAAATAAAAGAGTCTGTGAACCAGAAAGAAAGGGTGAAGAAGTGGTTCAAGCAAAGAAAGCAAAAAAGGGCGATAATTGGCCAACTGGAGTAAAAAGACTGAAATATACTCTTGAAAAGAGAAGGCCAGAACAAATAAATGAAGTATCAAGTCAAACTGAACAAGAAGAATCAGAGGAAGAATCAGTACGAAGAACAAGGAGAATAAGAGTCCCAAGCAGGAAATACAGAGCTCCTGAATAGACATATGTAATTTTGGAAGAAATTGAAAGCACAGATCAAATATAAAGAGAAACTGGTACTGGTACTGAGCAAATTGATGAAAGCAGAACGGTGAAAAATTAAGGTGCAACAAAATTCAGTGGAAATATTTGGGAAGTTCCAGATGATCTGAAAAGACTCTTTAAGAAAAAGAAAAGAGGGGGTAAAGAAGAAGCTTTCTTCTTGAAGTGTTGGATACGCTATCTTTCCGGTGTTTTTTTTGGACAAGTTTGTCAAAAGATTTTTAGAAAGTTTTTAGGTTTTTTCTTAGATTTTTATTTTTATATAGTATACAAAATGGCAGAAGATATAGTGATTGGAAACCAAGAACCTAGTTTTAAACGTAAATGTATTAAAGCTTGCTTATGTAGTGTTCTGCTATTAATGTTAATATGGTTAATATTAACTGTCTTTGTACCTGTTCTAAAGGTGACTAATATCAAGAATAATACTAATAATGTGATTAGTGAAAGAATGGATCCTGTTACTAAAGAAACCCCCAAAATTAACAATGATCAGGTTGATGATAGCATTTATCATCATGATAAATCAATTAGTGATTTCTCGTTAAATGCCTTTACCAAATTGTAGTGTGAATATGTGGGTACGATGGATGTGAGAGACTGTTATGTGGGCATGCAATTACCTTCATCTGTCTCAGAGGGGGTGGCATAGCATCACCTTCCTTTAACATATGGTGTCTCATGTAGTGCTCTAACGAGTCTATTTTACGTCACGGGAAGTTGGAGTACTATTATTCAAATATGGATTTAGTGTTTTCAGAAATTCCTATTAGAAAAGATATGAATAAGGTGTATAGTAATAAAAATGCGGGATACATGGGAGTATTTTTCCATATTACACAGACAATAGATACAGTATATGCTCATAGAAATAATCTGACGTGTAGTTTGCGGGCAGAAGAGAAAGAATTCATTAACATGGTTGAAGATAGAAGACAGGATTTTCAAAGGAAAGCTGCTGAACAGAAGTCACGTGTACCACCATGGGCTTTTAGAGAGGGAAATTATAAGAAAGGCGAAACTTACGCTGCAATGTCTCTGGATTGGTATCATAAAGGGAAGCTTTGCTTACTTAGACTAAAAACTGACTATAATAATTATTTCATTGGTACTAGTGAGAACATTAACAAGTGAACTAACTTCTTCCACGGAAGCTGCTGAAGGCGGACAATAAAATATAGAGTTTTTTGTAACATGTTGCAAATGGAAGGAAGCTGTATTTGTGAAAATGGATTACGTATTGATGAAAAGTTTGAACAATGAATGCTGTGAAACCATGGACGTGACTATGGTGGTGTGATAGAACACCCCCTAAACTGACCAATGAGAGACTGAGATTCTAAAAATGTTGCTATTATGGTGGGATGGACATGTAGGTTTTTAGAGTATAACTGGGGTGTCTGGATGGTGTCATTTGGAGGAGAGTTTGCTGAACAGTTTGAGAACTCTTGGGCGTGCCTCTTTGAAGAAGCTAGAGAGGGGAGATCGTCGCTGACCATCGGTTTGCTGTATGCAGATAGAGGACTACCTGTTTCCTGTTCCTGTCTTATTCTTTGTTCCTTGAATCTTTCCTGGGGAACCCCCATCTATTCTCGTGGCCAGGGGGTAGATTTTCCACTAAAATACTTAGGTTTGTATAGCTAAAATCTGTAACTTGCATAATTATTTGCAAAAGTATATTTGACTCTGAAACTTATGCCTCTTCATCTATCCACTCCCTTATACCATTCTAATCATTTTGATATGAGTTTGATATCTTTTTGCTTTGATAAATGTTCTCTCTCTGTGATTTATTCTTTGTTTGCTTTGTAAAACTGTACATGATGAGCATTTACTTACACATTATTTGCAATAAATATTATTAACTTTATTTTGAGTTTGTGCTTTATTCAATAGTATAGATCAATAATTAGTTATCAACTCTTCAACTAATGGTCCATCGACCAGAGGAAAGAGAGTTTGATTATAGGTTCAATTATGTATCAAATGTGTTAAGATGAGCCTGTAGATAGTGAACAACTGATTTAACGATTAAACTTGAAACAGTGCTATCAGGGATTTATGTTTGGTGTATGTTTGTGGGCCAATGTTTGTGTATTATCGATTATCGATCCCTGATTGGCGCTGGATCAACACTACAAGCTGTGAGTCCTGCCTTCCCAAGTGGTGCCACCACAGTCCTGGACCCTTGGAAGTAGGCCTGAAGGTGCTCTGCCACCCAAACTGTGGTCTCAGCAGAACCAATGCATTGAAATGCTTGATTCACAAAAACCCCACATCGGGGCCACAGCGTGATGCATCTCTACACCAATACCCACATTGGGAACGCTTTGTGAAGCATCCCCAGCGCAGGACTTTGCATCGCTGCCCGCAGCTTCCCAGGAACTGCCACTGTGGATGCATACACGATGCAGGACTTTGCATCACGAACCCCTCTTCAACGGCAACCTCGAAGATGATGCAGGACTCTGCATCACAAGCCCTGCAGTTTCTTTGGAACCAGCCAGTCCACAATGCCTCTTTGTCGCAGGACTTCGCTTCGCAAGCCCCTTTTCAACAGCTCCTTGACAATGATGCAGAATGTTGCATCCCAGCTGTGCAGCTTCTAGAAACTGACTCTGCATAACTTCTTTCCCTCAACGCAGGACCCCACATTGCTCCACAACCAGGATGTATGATACTTGGTTCAGCGGGTCTAACTGGGTACATCACGGTCGACCACAACTTGTGACTTTGTCCCTGTCCAGTACGACCAGATATTCACAGTTGGTGCTTTGTGCTTTTTGGCACTATTTTTCCTCAAACCTTTAAAATTGTATATCTCCATTTCTACTAATTGAACTTTTGTCATTTTGGTCTCAAATATTTATTAAATTTTACTCTATTTTTCTAAATTGGTTTGGGATTTTTCTTGTGTTGTGTTTTCACTTTATTACTGTTTGAAGTGCTACATAAATGCTTTACACATTGCCTCTAAACTAAGCCTGAATACTTTTGTGCTAAGCTACCAGAGGGTTAGGCACAGGTTATTTTGGGGTGTGCTGGTGTTTCACCCTGACAGAGATTGTAGTTGCTGCTTGAGTATGATTTCACCTCCTCACCCAGTAAACCAATTCCCAACACTCACCTGCTTCTCACACCCTGTTCTTTAAGGTCCTTTTCTCTGTTGAACCATCCTTTCTTACCATCTCAACCTCAATCAACAAACGTCTCTTACACCATCCATCGACCCTGGTTCCCGGACCACCCACTGCTATGACACCAGCAACCTCCACACTCTCAACACTGGATGCCCCACTGCCTGCCACTGGGCATCGCGATGGACACACAAGGCCCTTTTTCTGCCGGAACTGCAGCTGCACCTTCACCTGCCACTGTACACCAGCCCCACCCACCTCACAACCGTCAAAAACCAGACCCCGCTGCCTCAACTGTATCCTGATCAACACACTCTCCCTTCACAAGCACGGTGTGGTGATCTGGGACCTGTCCGACTCCGTCGACCCCAACACCGCCTTCCTCACGGAAACCCGGATGAATCCCACCTCCACCCAGACATTGCCACCGCCATCCAAGACGGCTACAAGATCATCCACAAGGACTGCGTCAACAAACCGGGAGGATGCATTGCCATCGTACAAGAAAGCAGCCTTCGCCTCACCACCCATGCAGACAACCTCTTAGCCAACATGGAGCACCTCCACTTCCAGGTCCAGACCAGCCTGGACACCACCCTCCATGGCACCCGCATGTGTAGGACCCACGGGCTCTGTCCACCCTTCAGCGATTCCATCATTGACTTCATCACACCCCACGCTCTTGCCTCCACTGATGACATCCTCCTTGGTGACCTATACTTTCACCTGGACAACTCCAACAACAAAAACACCTTGTCCATGCTGGAGAACCTCGCTTCTATTGGACTCAAACAACTGGTCACCCACTCAGCAGGACACACGTGCGACCCCATCGTCTCTGCCAGAAACAACATCACCTTCAGCCTCACAACTAAGCTCCAGTGGACCGACCACCACTGTGTCCACTTTGCCCACCGTTACTCTCATGGAAGCTGGAACAAGGTCACCGAAGAACAGCTCACCACCACCCTCAGCGAAACCCCTCCACTGACATCCACAGATGCCAACACCGCAGCACGCAACTTCCACCAATGGATATCCGACTGCGCCAACACTTTTGCTCCTCTGAAGAAAGCCCAAGCAAGCGACACTCCAAGAAAGCCAGCTGATTCTCCCCCACCCATCACGAGTCCAGCCGCACCTGTAGATGGTTCGAGAAGAGATGGAGGAGCAGCAAGACCCCAGAAGATCGCTCAGCCTTGAAGACCGCAATCACCGCACACCACCACCTCATCAGAACAATGAAGAAAGTGGCTCTACAAGAAAGGATCAATGCCAATGCACTCAACAGCAAGGATTTTTTCACAATGGTCAAAGAATTCCCCAGACCCAGCACAGAGACAGCAGACATCCCCCCTCCCAAGACCTCGGCAACAACCTCAGCACCTACTTCCACACTTCCACTGCAAGATCAGGGAGATATACAACAGCTTTGACAGCCTTAATACCCAAGACCCTCCCACCCCATAAGCAACAACCGCATTCTACGACGCTGGACCCCAACAGAACCCACTCAGCTGGACCCCCTCACAGAGGACAACACCCTCAAGATCATGAAGAGCATCCACTCCGGAGCACACTCAGACCCCTGTCCGTATCGCATCTTCAGCAGAGCAGCCACTACCATCGGGCCCGAACTCTGATCAACTGCTCCATCAACTCTGCCACCTTCCTGGAAGACTGGAAACAAGCAGAGATCAGCCCCTTGCTGAAGAAACCCTCTCTCGACCCAATGGACCTCAAGAACTTCAACCCCATATCACTTCTCCCCTTCCCAGCCAAGGTCATCGAGAAGGCCACCAACGTCCAACTCTCCAAGTTCATGGAAGCGAACCACATCCTGGACCTCTCTCAATCCAGCTTCCTAAGCAACCAGAGCACCAAGACTGCCCTCCTCGCCACCACAGATGACGTCCTCGCCCTGCTCGACTGAGGCGAAACTGCAGCCCTCATCCTCCTGGACCTCTCGGCCGCCTTCGGTATCATCTCTGAATGCACCCTATGCACAAGACTCCACGATACCGGCATCCGTGACAAATCCCTGGATCCTCTCCTTCCTCACAAGCCGAACACAGAGCGTCAGACTACCTCTGTCCTCTCGGAACCCATAGATCTCAGCTTTGGAGGGCCTCAGGGCTCCTCCCTGTTGCTGCCTGGATGAAGAACAGCTGCCTCAAGCTCAACTCAGAGAAGACCGAAGTTCTCGTCATGGGCTCCACCCCCTCCATCTGGGATGACTCCTGGTGGCACGCAGCACTTGGAACCTCCCCCACACCCACAGCTCACACGCGCAACCTAGGCATCATCCTGGAATCCTCGCTCACCATGAGCTGCCAGATTGACGCCGCCTCATCATCCTGCTTCCACACGCTATGCCTGCTCCGAAAGATCTTCAAATGAATCCCCAGAGAGTCCAGAAAGACGGTCACCCATGCACTTGTGAGCAGCAGAATCGCCTATGCACTCTACGCCAGCATCACACAGAAACTCCTTAAAAAATAGCATCGAGAATGTCCCCGGCAGACTCATACTCAACATCCCCCACCGCAATCACATCACCAGCCACCTAAGAGACCTCCACTGGCTCCCAGTCAACAAAAGAATCACCTTAAAACGCCTCAAACATGCCTACAAAGCCCTACATGACGTGGGACCTGCGTACATCAACCACTGTGTCGCATTCCACATACCTACCAGAGACCTCCACTTTGCCCAACTGGCCCTGGCTACCATCCCAAGTATCCACAAGACCACAGCTGTAGGAAAATTTTTCTCCTACCTTGCAGTGAAGACCTGGAACACCCTGCTTCTCCACCTCAGGCAATCACTGTTACTGCCTCAATTCATGAAGGACCTCAAGACCTGGCTCTTCGACTGAACCACAGCACCTCAACGAACCTGCAGCTCCCCCCCAGCGCCTTGAGACCCTTATGGGTGAGTGGTTGTGCTTTACAAGCCTTTGATTGATCCTCTTTCCCACTGAAATGTTCCTCTTGCACATAGATATGCACCTATAGATTTCGCTCTTTCTAATCATCCTTCCCCTTGGAAGCCCTGCTTACTTGCCGTTCTGTGCTTTTCACACACTTATACTCCTGAACACTATACCTTCTCTTCTTCAATTCTTACCTCCTTCCTCCCACAGGTACTTCCAAATGTTTGCTCTCTCCCCGTAGAAAGAAGCAGACATGCAAGGTTTGCTTTGCTTTTTAAACTCACTATTGCCAGTGCACAGGTTGAATGATAATTTTTTTAACTTACTCAGATGAAGACAAAGCTGTGTTCCACAATTAGGAAATATTGACTTAGAAGCCCTTCTACTATGCTCTAAAGAGAAACTCAAGTACAGATTGCAGACTTAAATCAAAGCTGTTATAATTTTAAGATTTTTGTCAAAACATACAGTTGGTTGTAATAAACAAAGGTTTGGGGTTATTTATAAATTGCTGGCCTTTGTGTTGATTCTTTGGTTTTCCACATAATGAGGAGTAGCTGTAACCTAGGATGACAGCAGTGGTGGCCGCCAGTAACAAAGGGTGGTTAGGCGGGTGGGGGGAGCACGGGAGTGGGAAGAGGGAGAGCAGTGGTGGGTGAGGAGATTATTAATAATTTAAAAAACTTGCCTGATGCCGCCGGCCGCCTCCCGCACCGCGTTGCTCCTATTGGCCATTTCCTGGGTCCCAGCAGCTCCTGGGACAGACTCCCAGCCAATCCCTGTGCTGTAGAGCAGTGCGGGGATTGGTCTGTGCGGGCGGAAAAGATGCCCTGCTCAGACCAGGGAGTCTGTGGGGGTATCTCCAGCCCAGCTGCTGAATGCAGCCAGGCTGGAGAAACCTAAGTGTGCATGGGTGATTTGGTCGGCCTGAGATGGCCAGCCAAACACATATGAGCACTTAGGGACTAGAGAGTGCACAACCACTCCTCCTCCCCCTCCCATGCCTCGCCCCTCCATGCACAAGCTGGCAAACAAAAAATAAATCAATGCTAGAGCACCGTTTTATTTTTCCTTTGCTGGCTCTGCGGCAGGGAGGGGGGCGACGCTCCTCCACCATTGCGGAGGAGTGCCACTGGATGTCAGTGTGTTATTTGGAGTAGATGACCGGTGGATGTGCGCACTACCCTGCGCTGTGCACTCAAGGCTTCGGTGTTGCACCTATTCTTAATGTTGCGGGATTGCACTGGTTATAATTGTGGCAATTGGAAAGAACATGTCACTTCTTGTAGGGAAAGTACAAGCCTGTCTCTCTATACAGGAGCCAACCCCATGACTATAAGAGGAAGCAAATGGCATCGTGGCCCTGCTTGGTGGTCCAAGCCTTTCTAATTACAGTTCTACTTGTCGTCTAAGGTTCCACTTCCACCGTACCCTCCCTCGTTTGTTTTTCCTGACCTGCCGTTTTGGTGGTATCTGATTACTGAACAGTGCTCCAAGCTTTTTTTTTTGCAAACTTATATAGCGCGAACTCGACCCGAAGGTATTGGAGTGCTTTACATGAGCACCAGTTACATTACACAAGGACACTTTTTTTTTGGTAGGCACGGGGAGATTAAGTGATTTGCCCAGAATCACAGGATGTGGAGTCGACCCCGAGGCTCGAACCTTGGTTTCCCAGCTTCAAGGTCGGCAGTCTAGCCCTGAGACCACATCCTCTCACAAAAGAGCTTCTAAAAAAGAAAAACTTTTACCTGTCTCTATAAGGCGACATAGTATGACGATTTCATAGAGGACTCAGAGAGCCTATCCCATGATGAGTGACATAGATAAGAAACTCTTGAGACCAACTTTAGTCATGGAAATGTTGGGATTGGAAGCAGAAGCATTTATTTTTTCACCTGAAGGCATGTAGTAATGCATGACCTTTAAGATATCCGTTAAAAATCGGGGTCAATCGAAAAGCACCGTATTTCTATTTCTATTTATTTCTATTTAAAAGATTTGTAGAGCGCGACAGCTGCCCCAGCCAAGAGGCGTCCCGGCGCTAACAGCAAATAGGAGACCACAACGCAGGGGAGGACCCGAGCGACCTACACAGTGGGAAAGAGAAGTGTTTTGATAGCTTTCCTGAATTTGAGGAAGTTACTGAGGCCTCGAATATGAAGGGGCAGCGAATTCCAGAGAATAGCCGCTCTGTACCGGAAGGAGCGCCCTCCGGCCCGAGTCCTCTTAACCCGAGGGACCACTAACAAATGCTGGCCCATGGAGCGAAGCTGACGGGAAGGGACGTAAAAAGAGAGCAGATCAGTCAGAATTTTAGGGGAGGCGAACTTCAAGATTTTAAAGGCTATACAAAGAGCCTTAAACTCAATCCGTTGAGCCACAGGCAGCCAGTGAAGGCAGCGGATTGTGTTGGTCACCGAACAGACTCTGCGCAGACCCAGAAGAGATCTTGCTGCGGCGTTCTGTACTCTCTGTAGCCTGAGTACTTCCGCCTTGTTAGCCCCCAGATACAGAGAGTTCGCATAATCAAGCCTAGATGTAATCAAGGCCTGAATAATGATCTGTCTGGTCGGGGCATCAAAGAAACCCAGAATAGGTTTGAGTCCGCGTAGCAAACCGAAACAAGTACCCGCCACCTTCTTTGTTTGGGTCTGGAAGCTGAGAGAGGCATCCATCCAAACTCCCAGGTTCTTTACAACCTGTTTAGGAGGGGGGGGGGGGGTGCCTAGATTTGTGGGCCACCAATACTCATTCCATAGCCCATGATCCCTGCCCACCAGCAACACCTCCGACTTGCTGGCATTCAGCTGGAGGCAGTTAGCTGTCATACACCCGGCAACTGCAGCAAGATCGCCTTGAAACTTAGAGGCGTCGTGCTTAGAGTTGCTCGAGAGGGCTACCACCAGCTGAGTGTCGTCGGCGTAGGAGACCACAGTCAGTCCTCTGCTCTTGGCTATTATAGCCAGAGGTTGTACATACAAATTAAAGAGCAGGGGGCTTAAAGAAGAACCCTGTGGCACCCCGTGCTTGATGGAGAAGGTGGGCGAAGAGAAAGGGGGAGCAATCACCTGAAAAGTCCTGTCAGAAAGAAATGACGCAAGCCACTTCAAAGCAAATCCATTAAGACTGCCATTATCTCAGGCTATGTAAATTATTTAAAAGAGTAAAATGTTCAAGTGGCATAGAATATTTGAGTTAAACGTTTTTGTTCAATCCTAGAGAGAATGAGTCGGTCCTCGTTCAGTTACACACTAAAATTAAAATCATATTCAAATTTCAGGTAGTGCCGTGTTTTTGCACATGCAGTTTTCTCCAAGTTTTTTCGACGAGGAACTTGAATGGCAAAAACGTTGTATCGAGGGGAATAATATATTGTCAAATTACTCACAAAGACCATATCCACACGTTATTCCCCATTACCTGGTGAGAATATGAAGCAGCAGCCTACCGGATACTGTGCAGGAATGATATTTCGTCCAGGTTTTAGCCTAATTTTCCCCAAAACAGCTGTAAAAAGGCCTTTTGTGTTTCTCTAGCTGAAGCATCGTGTGACAGAGAGGTTAGACTGTGCACAGAAAATGTTATAAAAACCGTCATTGAATGACCAACATTCAGGAGGAACCAGCTTCTATTATCAGTTTGAGGCCCAATAAATATTAAACTTGTGAAAGTAACAAATCCATTACTTCCCTGTTAGGCAAACAAATGGCGTCTGCCACAGGGACAAGAATGTGACAGAGCAATGCTGAAGGTCAATAAAAAGTGAGGGGCAGATTTACAAGCCCCTTACGCCACTTTTGCGTCACTTTTAACATGGGAAAAGTGACGCAAAAGTAGCGCAAGGGGCTTGTAAATCTGCCCCTGAGTGTTTCATTAACGACGCAACTTGTGATTTTTTTCTCTTTGTCCGAAACCCAGCTAAGAGAAAGAATGGCTCAACCCTCAGTTTTTGTTGATTTTAATTTAACTAGCTTCCTATGGTAGTGTAGTACTAAATGTGACAGCACCTTCGGTATACACTGGTGACCCGTGGTAGCGGTACAGCGGTCACAACAGAATCGCACTCTGTTGAATCAAAGAACTTTAAGCCCCATAATGTGTACTGACAATCAACCAAGGCTTAATTTGTAGAACAATAAGTGCCAGCACCCAAAGCTTTTCTAAGAAGCCCTCGACCATTGCTACTAATATTGAGGGTGCAGAGTACTAAGGCTGAGGGGTCTTGATTCAACCTCCCATCTCTTTCATCCACCACCAGACACTCCCTGCTCCTTTATCTCACTCTTGCAGGTTCTTTTTTCATCCCTGATCCCTCCCTTTGTCATTGTTTTTCAGTCTTTCTCTACCTTTTCCCCTTTTGTGTTTTTTTCTCTTTTATTCAGGGTAAAAGTCTGATGAGGAAATATAAATGCTGGCGAGCCCCACCCGCAAACACCAGCTCAAATTAAGCACATCTGAATTGTTCTGAATATTAGGTTTACTGGTTTCTTGCAGAGTGGGGCAAGAGTTCTGGTACTTCTATCTTGAGTCAGAGAGCACTGGTCTCCATGAAGGATACTCAGGTGCCCATGGTACTAGGTGGAACACGTTCAACAGGAGATGGACTCCTGAAGCCAGAGCAGAACTGAGGGATGAAGAATTGAGCTGAGGTGCTGTACCATGCACTTCTTTACCAGTGGTGGAACGCTCTTGCCACAAAGCTGAGCACCCTCCAAAGTCAAGGTTTGTCAATTACTTGGTGTGCTATGGTGGGTAAAAAGGAGCAGGGGAGAGGTGGTGTGTCCTGGAGTCCAATGGCGACCATGGCTGTCTACAGCAGATCAGCTGTCCTGAAGCTGTATAGCAGTTGATGGTAAATACAGACGCAGTGGACTGAAGAAACATTAAAGGAGTTGGCAACACAGGCCACAGAATTGAAAAGTGGAGTCAATCTGCTACATTGCAGAAGTCCAGACAGGACACTACCGAGTAGAAAAGGCAAATAAACATAAATACTGGAGAAAGGGTCATTCTAGACAAGCACTGCATGCTCTGAGATAGTGCTACATAGTAATGAAACTAAGGGGCCCATTAGGATGGCGGGCGGAAGCACCGCCGCCATGCTGGCGGATGCAAAAAACAACAGTTACCGTCCGCCCGCCGCAGCCCACACGCCCGCCCAATTAGGATGTGAAAAGACAGCCAAACACCGCCCGTAAGCCAGCGACGCCGTCCGCCATCAAAGTACGCCCGTTCACGTAGCGGCACCGCCCAATGGAGACACACCGCCCGACGAAACACGTACCGCCCGGCGTACAAATTACGATGCCACAACCAAACAGCTCCCCGGCTAAGAGACACCGCACGTGAAAGCAAGGCGGAAACCCGAGCGCACAGTACGGATACCAAAGAGGCGGACCCCCGAGCATGAATCCAGCACTGCAGGCCCTCCCCATGCTCTACCTGATGCAGAACCTAGGAGTCAACGCACCGCGGAGACGCAGGTAGGCAGACACACAACAAGGGCACGCAAACACCGCACACAGTGCAAGTGCGGTAAAACTGTACATGCCCCCCGACACCCCTGCGTGGACGCGACACATCCACCACTGCACCCACAAATGTCACACCGGGCAAATTGTAACAACTCGCAACAACCGGGGACACACCACCTGGCACCAAGAACTAACGTCCCCGTCACGGCCCCGCAGCGCAGCGGCGACGACAGCAGCCACACATGCGCACAACGCATAGGCCAACGGCAGCGCCAAGTATGCGCCGCACACAAACAACACAGGGTCACAACCAAACACCACACACACCAGCCCCACCCAGAACGCACATGTCACGTGACAGTCCTGCCACAGTCATGTCGCCAACCGGCAATTCACTGTTGCCAACCTGACGTCACACAACTGACCCGAACATGTCAGTGATGTCACGCCAAATTAGGACACACCCCTGTGTGCAAAACATGGCGAAGCACACAGCGGCGGCAACATCACCCAGCAGAATATGGACCCCGTCGGAAAAAGGTACGCCAGTACCACACAGAAACACCGATACCACCCTGCACCCAATACCAAGACATGCAATACGTAACATCAAAGATCCCGGGGACCGACAACAGGTGGCTCCAATTACAACACCCACACACAAGGCCCAACGTATAGCGGAAACGCAGTGTGCCGCCCACACACGGGAGAGGAGATAGCACTGAATGGCCTACCATACCCACACCGAAACCACAGCTCAACTATTCAAGCAGGACAACACAGTCATTATTCCAAAAAAGCCCAACACAGGCATGCAGAGGGAACCGTCCACTGGGCAGATAGCGCATAACACGAAAGAACATTCCGAAGGGAAAAAGAAATGATACCACTCCCCATGTGGTTCACATGCAAGTTATCGGGAAGGAGTCAGACACCACTGACCTTGACCATTCACAGAAGCATGTGGGATGAGGGCCCGTGTCCTTCGCGACAAGCTACTATAACCCAAGCCCTGCCTCCCTACGACCATAACAGAATTCCCAGCAATGTCGGAGGTTGCACTCTGCAGACTGCACAGACAGCCGGAGCACGTCATCACATCGCCCATCAGCAAAATGTCACTTGCACCACACCTACCCAACTACGCCGGACAGATGAAGCTGTACAAACATTACCTGATACAGATATTGGGATGTGAAAATCTGGCCTTGCTGAACGTAAGTTACCGACTAACTTACCGCATCGCATTGTTCAGCTGCGTCATCCCCGTCTTCTACTGTCGGAGGTGTCCTTTCCACTATCCTGTGGATTTATGTCTCTCCAACCCGGCATGTCCAAGGGCGGACCTGCTACAACTATTCAACCCCCTGGACGCCCACGACAGGGTCTGTTCAGCCTATGGGGGCATGGCGTATGTGGCTGCAATCGGACCCACACTGCAATGGGACCACTGTGCCTCCACACGATGGATTCTGGATCACAGTTTCATCGAATGTCATCCAACATGTCCTATCATGCTTCTACAAGGGACAACTTACGACCAACACCTTGACAGCCACCATCCGCTACATTGGATGGCATCCATGTTTACCACCAATGCCATGGAAGCCCTGCTGGAAGGTATCGCATTCCTGACAACCTGTCAATTCGTCGGGCCCCGACGCAACACCCCCAATTGAACAATGATGTCCACACCGCACCCATGCCTGGCATCCGCACGGACTGAGCAGTTACCAGTACAACAACTATACCACACAACCTGCAACTAACACCACACCATCAACTACACTGCCATGACATCGGATATTTTCGGGACATGCACTCTGTACCTCATCACATCCAGTAACTCTGCATGAACAGGGGGAGGCAGAGGCATGGGATTTGTGTATGGCAACCACATGGACATAACTGCACGTACAACTATGCCATAATATGTATCCTGCGCCCATGAACATATGCACCGGTCAGTGGACAGTAATCGGTCGGCTGTAGTATGTGAGAGCTGTCACCTCACCTCCCTCTGAACTTCCGTGCCAGGACTTTTGCATGGACAACAAGTGCATCCCCCAACAACATTACCCCAGTGACTGTGTCATGTCCAGTAGCCACCACATTGCAACAACAAGTGGGACGCCGTTGCATGCACGTAAGCCCATGCCCTGATGTCACCTCCACGCACGTGTATATGAGTAACCATAGCAGCAAACCTGTAACATGGAACTGAGATGTACTGTGTAACCCTGGGCAAAGCACTACGCTACGCTCGCGTAGTTTGCGAAGTTTGCGCTACTTCGCACAACGCGAATTGCACGTAGCACAGTGCAAACACGCGTGAGCGTAGCGTAGCGTAGTGCAGCGGTCATTTTTGCTTGCTCGCGGTCCTCAACGTCAAGTTGGCGACCGCGAGCAAGCAAAATGACATCCCGGCGAGACTTTTTCTGTTCGCGATCAGCAACATCAAGTTGCCGATCGCGAGCGTGGAAAATAAACCTCCCGGCGAGATTCTCAACGCGGGAGGTCAGGTTTCTCATAGCGAGTGGTCGCGTATGCTCGCGACCGCTCGCGATGAGAAACTACCAGTCCGCGTTAGAAAGCTGCCACTCGAGTAAAATCTACTCGAGCGGCAGTAAAAGACAGCTCGCACTGTGCAAGTTGCCGTTTTCAATGATTGCACAGTGCGGACAAGCATCCGGCACTGTGCAATCATTGCGAACAGTGCACTACGCAGTTCGCGTAGTGCTACGCATAGCTCGCGTAGTGCGAACTGCACTTTGCGTAGCTTCGCGTAGCGCTACTTCGCGAACTACGCCCAGGCTTAGTACTGTGCCCATGATGTCAAGCGGTCTGGTAGGCGAAATGTATACTGTCTGTGTCAAAGTTAGCAGCTCCACAGTAATTAGCAAATGTACATTAGCACAGCAACGGCTAAGCAGTTGTAACTCTGAAGCACACATCCCACAGTCAACAACTAATGACATGTACCCCTACACTCTATGCTATGTGTAATCATGCTGAGTATATCCTCCACATGCATTTCGCTGCCAGTAGTGTCCACTATACTGCATCACAGAGGACATAAGTCCCAATACATGGCTTGAAGCAAAAATGTGTCTCTGCTGATTCATTTCACAAGTACGAATGAGAGAGGATGAGACTGTGTGAAGTACACGGCAGTCGTGAGATGACCATGTAGTCCACTGTCATTGGATGACAACGCAAATGAGTAGCCGCAACAGTGGCCACAGGGAAATACCACAGCACGTGGAGCAGGACTTGTCACACTCTGAAGTCGCCCGAAAGATCATCACATCAACACTGACGGCCTGCTCACTACAAAGCACAGTCCTACACATGTTTACAATGACCCACACAGTCTGACCACACACTCAGCAACAAAAATTGGGAGCCACGCTAAAGCATGCCACAGCAATGCCTGACAAAACACACACACGACATCAGAGTGGGTGGGCAGCACTGCACAGTGAGCAAGAACTGCTGAAATGCTGACATGCACAATTGGACTAGACACAATCTTGACAGTCACACACCCTGCACACACACAACGTCTGACCCATAACAAGTAGGAGTCAGCCTGAACTGCAAGGACACACCCACACACCGCATACTGTGCAACATACAACACACCCATCACATCATATTCAAAGACCTCAGCACGGTAACAAACATCCACCATGTCCCGGGTGACATATGTGTGCAGTCGACATGGACACGACACACACATACACACCAACGCTACCACAATCACACACCACACACCACCACCTCCCAAATGCACACATTGATAGTAAGCCATGTGCCCAGTCACAATATCCATCACAGCCACCACTGTCTCAGAAGGAGATGGGTTAGTGTGCCTACCAATCTAACAGGATGCCAGTACGAATCGGTGCTGTGTGTGTGCTACGGGACAGTTGCAGGTCCGGCCCTGAGAGAGTAGCACAACTGTGGATGACACACATGTGTCATGTAAAGCGGGAGTTACGCTTGGCTCAGGTGGGTGGGTGTGATGGGTAGGTGCGCACATGCAATGTTGAAACACGCTGTGTTGGGAGGATTCCGGAACAGTACATAGCTGCTCTCCTGGGAATTTGTAAAGACCACCTGTCTGGGGATGTATGTGAACTTGTGTGTGCACAACAGGAGGGCACACGATCAATGCTGCATCAGGTGTAGACGTCAGCCCACCCTCCGTGGACATGCTGGATACTGCTGTGCGTCCGCCAGGCCCTTGCCAAGGCACTCACATCCCCTGTCGACCAGGTGTATCCCCAACATTGTCCACCTGCACAGGCAATCCAGGGCACGGGATGGCAGTGGAGCATGGTGGGTGAGATGTCATGGCGCGCTCCTCCTGGACACATCACGCAGGCAACACATCCTCAATTAGTAGTATGGCACAAGTCAAATGGAAGTAGTGGGGGGACGCACACATCACGAGCAGGAGTGACGTCACAAAAGGTGGCTCGCACCATCTCACTCATTGCCTATATCCCCACACACGTTACATGCCATTGCAACAGAGATGCCAGCGCGTGCATAAGCAGCTCCAAGCTCGCACCAGAGAGGCCAAAGAGTGAATGTGTGGGTCCATGAGCTCCAGTTGTAAGCGGCCTGGGCCGCTAGGGCAGCTCCAGCCTCTGTGTGTTGCAGGTGGTGTATCCGGACTGCAGAGCCTGTCATGCATTGTCAATGTTGCCCGGGTCTCGAGTCGGGGCACCATACATACACTCCTTGGCCTCTCTGGGGCGAGCTTGGAGCTGCTTGTGCATGCGCTGGCTTCCCAGGTGCCAACGCATATTTTGGTGAGCGAGGGGAGGCCATGATGACAGGGTAAAATATGACTGTTTGACTTCCAGTCAGTTCAAGGGATGACCCTGATGTGGTCATATAAAAAGACGTGTCTCGTGTGTATTGCAACTAGTAGATGAGCCGATGAACTTCCCATGTCTTGCATGTAGCCCCGCACCTAGCCCCGCCCACTCTACACATTAAAATGAGTACCAGCACCACATCCTTCCCATTCAAAGCACTGACTGGGGGTGATAACCATTGGACAGTCTTGTGTAGTCCACCCACGCGTACATGTGGGCCCTCCATGATCCATGTCACCTGCGGCAAAGTGATGTCATGGGCAATGACGGAAGTGAGGAGAGCTGTCTGCCCCACGCACAGATGGCGCATCAGCTCAACAGACCCAGCACTGAGGGCAGCAGGGGTCACATGTGCAGGGGCAGCTGTGCCTGGTGGGAAGGCACATGCATATAGACAACACATCGACCAATGTGTAGTCTGCCCACATCTACTGTCCATTGTCAGGCGGACCTAGCAAAAGATCACAAGGCAACACATCTGTGTTGGTGTACCCACTGTGACCAACACTGCGCAACAACCAACGTACTCGGCCTGCGCATGGCCCACCCCGCAACGGTGGTCACATTCAGTGGCACTATCTCACACACACATCCCTTTCACGAGGCATGGTGTGACCAATGTACAGGGCTGAGTTTGCGCTCATCCGGAGAGTGCTGAACAGGTGACACATGTAACCCACTAGTCATTCTGTGTTGTCACCTACTGGCATTGTGCAGTCAATGTGCAGGCCAGGCCTGCTGGGACTGAGAAGGGCAGCATGGCCCCAGCCTGACATTCACACGAGCAACAAGTGCACTGAGACCTGCATTGCCAATTGTCTGTGTCACTGGATGTCTGACATGAAGTTGCCATGTACCACCACTCGGGAGGGACAGACATGTCAAAGCGCCCGAGAGCTCACATACCATTGCCACCTGCAGTCAGCATGGTGAGCAGTGCATGTTTGAACACCACAGGCTCTGACTCATAGTGCTGCGGATCAATGACATGTGTGTCCCCCACATGCACTCCCACACACACTGCAGTTGTCTCTCACACACAACTTTCGCAAGGAATAGCCATGTGCAGTGTGCGTGGAGCTCGGAATCCAGGATCTCCAGCTCCTCGCTGGTGAGTGGACCTGGACATATCCTCAGCGTCATCCACGTGTAGGTGGAGAGGTGGCAGCAGCAGGTGTTGTTGAGGGGTGCCAGGCTGCAGTCCCAGGTAGCTGTGGTAATGCCGGTCTCACTCACACACTCACATAGCCCCCTGGGGCAGTTTCAGTGGGTCCAAGCTGCTGCAATTTGTGTACCATGTCTGCCAGCTTCAATTGCAGGCGATGGCCTGCTCCCAGCTGGCCCGGGGCGCTTACCTCCATAGTGGAACACGCAGGGTGCAACGGCGAGGGTCATTGGAGTTGGCCGTAAGGGCCTGGCCCATGGCGGGTACAGTCCGCTGATGCCATGTGCACCACACAGTTTAATGAGCGCAATGCATCTGCAGGTGTGGCCATAATTTGTGTGTGGGTGCAGGTCCACAATGGACGGGGCCACAACATGCTGTGTGCATAGGCAGGGACGGCCAGTGGCCAGCCTCCACATGTCTGTTGGCATATCATCATGTACACATTGGCATGGGAGCATGGGATATGCATATGCACACACATGCCATCTTTCACTATGTACATCTGCCACTTGGCACGTGCAACGTTACGTGTCACTTGTGATGTGTATTTGCAATCACACAGCTGTGTTGGCATGGAGCTGTCAATGTGTACACCTGTCAATGTTTCTGGAGGTGTGATCCGTACAGTGCTGTACATAGGGTGCAGTAGGGACATCAATGACTGTCTCATATCCCCTCGTGCCACAGGTCCCACTTGTTTTGGCCGCTCAGCCTGTGTCCATAACGTTGTTGGTGTGTGCCCTACACACCCAGCCTCGGAAGCAGTGTGATACACAGCAGCTAGTCATGTGGCCGTGGTGTTGCAGCTTACCGAATATGCAGTCTGTTTTCATCAGCATGCCTTACAAGTTGTTAAGGCCTAACTCCCCATGTGCATGCTAATAGCAATGGTGTGTGTCACTGCCCATTGCTATTGGTAGGGGACCTGTGTAAGTGTATTGTGGCTGTGCTGTCCCTACTTGTCAGCTATTCTGTGATTCAATTGCTTGGTCAGTCATTTTTGTCATGTGTATGTGAAAATGCCATGTGGTGTGTTGCTTTGACATGTGTCCACTTCCATCTTTCCTAGGCAGAGACCAAACATACATCGCCCCTACCAATTGCTGTCAGACATGGAGGATGTGGAGGTCATCCGTAAATATCATCTGGACCGACCCACCCTGCATCGCCTATGTGCCTTGTTGGAACCCCACCTCCATCCTCGCAGGGTGTATCCAACAGCATTCACCCCCACGGCTAAGGTGATGGCTGCACTGCATTTCTTCGCCACTGGGTCATTCCAACACACAGTGGGCAGTGGAGGTGGGATGTCCCAGCCCATGTTCAGCATGGTGCTGAGGGATGTACTGTCAGCTATGATGCTGTACAGGAACAGGTACATCAGATTCCCCAGGGCTCGTGGAATTGGCGGCAGTGAAGGGTGATTTCTATGCCCTTGGACGGATCCCTCACGCCGTTGGTGCAATAGATTGCACCCATGTTGGCCTTGTTGCACCACAGGCCACTGAGCACCTCTACCGCAACCGGAAGCACACACACTCCCTGAATGTGCAAGTGGTGTGCCTTGCGGACATGGTAATATCACACGTGTGTGCGAAGTTTCCAGGATCGGCACATGACGCGAACATCATGCGCAACAGCATCCTACCACGACTGATGACCAATCTGCAACATGACCGTGGCTGGATTGTTGGTGAGTATGTGGAGTAGTGTAGCGTGCTGGCTGTGCGATGCTGTCTTGTGTCCAGTTGGAATAGCATAGATTCTCTGTGTCCCTCACACCCAGGTGACTCTGCTTACCCGAATGGGCCCTGGCTGCTCAGCCCATTACGACATCCTCGTACCCCAGCTGATGTCTGTTACAATGAGGCACATGGGAGGACCAGACGTGTGGTTGAGCGAACCTTTGGCCTCCTCAAGTCCAGGTTCAGATGCCTGGACCGCACCGGGGGCGCACTGGCGTACTCCCCACAGAAGGTGTGCCAGATAGTAGTGGCTTGCTGCATGCTGCACAATCTGGCTATTCGCAAGCAGATCCCCCTAATTGTGGATGACGGAGATCAACCAGGGCCCCAGCCTGCAGACCAGGACGGGTCAAGTGAAGAGGACAGTGGAGAGGAGGAAGCTGTGAATGTGCGTCAGCAGCTCATCGCCCGCTACTTCACTTGACGGTGAGTGTCCATGTACGACGGCTGATGTAGCTGTAGTTGTGCAGGTGTATGTGTGCTCTGTCACGGGGGCCTTTTGTTCACTGAGTGCTGTGTGTCAATGGTCCATGTCCAGGTTGGTATGCCACTGACAGTGGCTGTAGCATTGTGCCCTGTTGCTCTGTGAGATGTGTGTACATTGCTTGTAGTTGGTGACAAGTATTGTGTGATGAGTGTGTGACACACTCATTGAATGTACTCTTGTTCTGTTTTTCACCCCTAGGTCCCTACAGCCTCTCCTGTCCCATCGACATACCACACAGCAGATGCATTTCTGCTCATGGTGGCGATTGCACATCGTTGAATAAACCCAGGACACATAAAGCAGATTGTGATCAAGGTGTATTTATTTACAGCGGTGACATGTGATTGTGTGCAAGGTGATGACAAATGTGGTGCATGCTGTGACAATGAGTAGACGGTCATGGCTGCGTGATGGTCAAGGTGTACCCATGAAGTTCTATGTCCACAGTCCAACAGACACATGCCATTCACATGGCAGTGTGGGGTAGGATCGTATCACAAGTCAATGCAGTAGGTGGTCAAGGTGGCTGGCTGACTCACTGGCGTTTGGTGCGTGCGAAGTCCTCTTTGGACACCTGTTTCCTCTTCGGACGGCCCCTTCCACGTTTGGGAGGGGGGGGTTGTGTTGGTGGGCTGCTGGTGGTGGCTGAGGAGTGCTCACTCGCTGTGGATGCAGGGGAACGCGATGCTGCACGACCCAGCGCCACAGCAGGTGGTGGCGGAGGTGGTGTTGCTGGCCTTGCTTGTGCCCTCACCACCACCACCAGCTGGCCCATGAGGTCCACGAGTTGGTCCATACGGGTCACAAATTGGCCCATATGGGCGTCCATGGACCTCAACACCCCAAGGACCTCCCGCGTGTCGGTAGCCGACCTGGCCCATTCTCCTTGGGCCTCTTCATAGGCCCCAAGGACTCTGTCGATTTGCGGCAGGGCTTGGCTCCCAGGCACAGATGGCATTGGCCTGACCCTGCTCCTCCTACCAGTACTGCTGCCACCGACCTGCCCACTAGCCACATTGCTCACCACGGTCCTCGCTCTGGCTCCCAGGGTGGACCCAGACGGCCGGGCCACCCCTTGCGCTGGTTGAGTGGTCAGGGATGGCGTGGTGGTGGGTGGTGGCCGCAACGACCGTGGCTGCAACGACCGTGGCCGCAACGACCGTGGCCGCAACGGCCGTGGCAGTGGCCGCAACGGCCGTGGCAGTGGCCGCAACGACCGTGGCAGCAGGGGTCTGTGACTGGTCAGCATCCCTGGATGATGGGTTGGTGGGTAGGAGGGGGCCTGGGGAGCGGGTGTGCCCTGCCACTCCAGATGAGCCTGCTGGGTGGTCCATGTCCAAAGAGGTGTCCAGCTCCTCTACATCCGTGAGTCCGGGTCGGGGGCTTGCGGACTGGCTGTGCTGGCTGCTGTCTCCCTCTCCAGCATCCAGCAGTTCGGCACCTGTGGGGAGAATGAGATGGGTCATTGTGTTGCACCTAGCAAAGTATGTATTGGTTGTCTGACATTCACAGTTCGTGCACTGTCGTGCACAGGTTTCCCAGAGGCGTGTGTGGATGTACGATGTGTGTATGCGTGGGCTAGGCAATGGAACTGTGTGATGTGGACATGTGGCATGGGACGGATTAGCAATGCCGATGAGTGTGTGTTGCTATGCTCCTACATTTTGTGGCTCGGGTGTATGCGGGCTCCAGAACCATCGACGATGTTGGGTTGAACTATGGTTTTGGGGTACAGATGGAACGCTTAGAAACGCAGATGGCACAAGGGGGTACAGCCCCCTGGATGCTTTTGGCTTGGAATATGCTTTTGGGGTTCAAATGGAACGCTTAGTAATGCAGATGGCAAAAGGGGGTACAGCCCCCTGGACGCTTTTGGCTTGGAATATGCTTTTGGGGTACGTACTGTGGGTGATGGGTGCAGAACGTGACATGTGTTCTGGCAACATGACAGTGCATAGACTAAGGTGAGTGTCTGTCTCACATGCCCGGTATATCTGCTGACTGTTATCATTCATGGACATTACATTGGTAGCATTGTTGTGAGTTTGTGCTTGTTGTGTGCCACACGACGTATTGCAGATGGGCCAAATCCTTGGTGTGCGTGCTGCCCTCGTACATGTGCATCAATGCAGTGCTCTTGGGGTGTTGACTATATTATGTGTGTTGTTACTCGCAGTGTGACGTGCGCTTCAGTCACTGCAGGCACATGATTTGTCATGGGCAGGTATCTTTGCATGACTACTGTATGAGGGACAGCTGTTCGGATGACATACCTTTCATGACACTGGGGCTGACAGATGCGATGGATGATATGTTGAATGTGCATTCTGTGCCTGTGTGTTTCATGGGTCCAGTTGTTTTTGTGTGCAATATTGTGGTTCCACGCTGTTACTTCTAGTAAGGTTTGTCTTACATGGGCGTTGTTGTACGATGTGTGAGTGACAGGCAGTAAGGACTACATGGACAAGACTTAGATGGTGTTGCTGATGTGTGTGATGGGTGGCACAGTGCCTGCCGTGTGGGTCTGTACTCCAGTGGGACTTGTGCATGCAGACGTGGCTCCTTAGGTGTTGCTGTATCTGTGATGGGTAATGTGGGGTATGACTCTGTAATACATGTCCGTGTGCACATTGGTCACATCATTGTGACAGGGAGCAGTGCTGCGTGTTCCTCTGCTACGTGACATGTCCCATGTGTCAGTCGTAGTACAGTCCTCATGCCTACAGACACCCCGCCCTATACATACAGTTTCCCACCTACAGGTTGTTTTTGAGTGCGCAATGCAATGGATGCCACATGGTTATGGGCGGGAGGATGGCTCCATGTTGCTGGTCTGTGGGAGTGGGGGCGGTGTTGTGAGTTGTGGTGATGGCTTGACACCCACAGACACCCCTGCATGTGGGGTGAGATGTCTACCTGTCGGCTGCAGGTGTGCACTGCAGTGGCTGTCACATGGGTGTGGGGGGTGCTCCACCTTGCTGCGCTGTGGGACTGGGGGCCTGGTGGGTGTTGTACTTCAGCTGTCCCCCCACCGACCCACTGCCTTTGTGTTGCGGCTACTTACCTGTTACTTGTCGGTTAGTGCAGCTATGGCTGACACATGGGTGTGGGGAGTGCTCCTTCTGGCACTTCTGGAGTACAAGGGGACCTGGAGGAAGTTGCGGTGCTGGCTAACTGTACACATGCCCCCATGGTTTTGTTAGTTGGTAGGTTTGGGCTGAGTGTGTGGTAGTGTCTGTTGCATGTGTGAGTGTTGTCTTGTGTATTGTGTACTGGACATGGGGGTGTTTGTCCCTAGGAGCTCTGGCATTGTGGTAGTGCATGTGAGTACATGGCGGTGTGCTGGTATACGTTTGTTTGTACTTACCAGCCTCCACTCACCCTGGTAATCCGGGGAGGATCTCCAGATGTATGATGACTCGCACCTTCTCCTCCCACGCCTTGAAGGTCTTGAATAGCGTGGGATTACCTCCGCCAGTCCTGGCAGCCAGCTCACGATTCTTGGTCTCCTTCTTCTTGACCACGCTTTTCAGGTCGTTCCACCTTTTGTTAATTTCGCCTCTGTTGCGTGGCACGTTCCCGACTGCATTGACCTGGTCTACGATCCTGATCCACAACCGGGTTCTGGTGGCTGGTGGTGTCTCTTGGACCTGGTTGCCATAGATTTGTTGGTGCACCTTGACGATCTCGTCGACCATGACCGTCAGCTCGGTGGAAGTGAACTTGGGCATTCTGTGTGGTGCCATGGTGTGTGTTTTGGTGTTTGTGGTGCTGGTGCGGTGTGTGGTGTGTGATGTGCAGGGGGTTTGTGTGGCTGGTGTTTGGTGGTGGTGGTGGTGATGGGTGTGATAGGTGCGTGTCTGTGGTGTGCTGCTGTCCTTTCTGTCTCGCTGTGTTGTGTGCTCTCGTCCTCAGTTTATAATGTTGCAAGGGGTTGTGGTCTGTGAAGGGGCTGGTTTTGTACTTACCTATGTGGGTGTGTCATGGTGGTCTGTTGTTTTCAGGTGTGTTGTGGCTGGTGTTCTGGGATTTGTAGTTGATTTGTTTGTCCAGGGGGGTGTTTCCGGGATGTGTACTGTGTTTGGGTATTTGTGCGTGGGTTGCTGTGTGGACTTGTTGGCCATGTTGTGTGTGTTTGTTTTTGTCCACGGATGATTTCTGTGCAGGGCCGTGGCCGCCAGAGCTTCCGCCATGTACATTTTCGTCACTGTTGTTTACGCTGGCGGGCGGTGTTTTGTGTATTTTCCGCGCTCATGTCTGTGCGATCCTAATTTCACGGCCGGTGTCTCGGTCGTCAGGGCGGGCGGTTTTGGGTTGTCGTGCGTCTTTCTGTCCGTGGAGGGCGGATGGACTTAGACTCGGACATGGGCAGGCGCGATTTTTTGTTTATTTTCCGCCGCCGGCGGTTTTCGGCTCGCGGCATCGTGATTGCTCGGTCGGTATTCAGACGGTGTAGGCAGGCGGATTTTTACCGCTATGGTAGATGGAGGATTTTTTACCGTCCAACATCGTAATGGACACCTAAGACCCTGAACCCAGAGTGCTTAAAAAGCAGCCCCACAGTGTCATCCAGGAGGATGGCTTAAATGTCATCTGGAACATGGGGCGTGGCACAGGAAACAACTACAGAACAAAACATAGAAACAGGCACTGAAGAATAGGTCACATGCCAATTAAAATAATACTACCCATAAAATATGTGATCGCACATCAAATGCAGATCACTGACAAAATATCGAAGGTCAAAAAATCGACCTACAAAAATATCGCAACAAAAATATCGATGTCAATAATATCGAAATCCTATCTACAACATGGTAAGTACAAAAATATCGAAAAAACAATATCAATGTCAAAAATATCGTTATCAAAAATATCGGTTTTTTTGTTGTTAAAAATAATATGTAAAATAAACTAAATAATACTTATAATTAAAATAAACATAGTTAAAAATATTTTATAATTTTTAAAATTAATAAGTAACATATATAATTAAATAAAACATTAATTAAACATATACATATAATATATAATATATATACTTACTTAATAATCAGTTTGAATAATTATTTTAATAAATTATAAATTATTAAAAAATATTATAAATTACAAATACATCTATACACATAAAACAATAACATAAATAAAAATTAAATAATTATGTATAACAAATTAAAAAATTAAATTTACTTTTAATATTTTTAAAATTAATTATATACTATATTAACTAAAATAATACAAAAAATATTAAATAGTGTAGGGAATAAAACTACTATTACAACCCCCAAAAAACAACAGTAAGTAAAATGTTGGATAGCGTAGGGGTAAAAATTACTATTCCCACTCCAGAGAGTGCAACAGTAGGGAAAGTGTTGGATAGCGTAGGGGTAAAAATTACTATTCCAACTCCAGAGAGTGCAACAGTAGGGAAAGTGTCTTATAGCGTAGGGGTAGAAATTACTATTCCCACTCCAGGGAGTGCAACCGTAGGGAAAGCGTTGGATAGCGTGAGGGTAAAAATTACTATTCCCACTCCAGTGAGTGCAACAGTAGGGAAAGTGTTGGATAGCGTAGGGGTAAAAATTACTATTCCCACTCCAGAGAGTGCAACAGTAGGGAAAGTGTTGGATAGCGTAGGGGTAAAAATTACTATTCCAACTCCAGAGAGTGCAACAGTAGGGAAAGTGTTGGATAGCGTAGGGGTAGAAATTACTATTCCCACTCCATGGAGTGCAACAGTAGGGAAAGCGTTGGATAGCGTGAGGGTAAAAATTACTATTCCCACTCCAGTGAGTGCAACAGTAGGGAAAGTGTTGGATAGCGTAAGGGTAAAAATTACTATTCCCACTCCAGAGACTGCAACAGTAAGGAAAGTGTTGGATAGCGTAGGGGTAAAAATTACTATTCCCACTCCAGAGAGTGCAACAATAGGGAAAGTGTTGGATAGCATAGGGGTAAAAATTACTATTCCAACTCCAGAGAGTGCAACAGTAGGGGAAGTGTTGGATAGCGTACAAGTTACAAATAACATACTTATAAATAAATTAATTTTTTTAAATAATTAATGAATTATTAAATAACTCTAAACTATTTACCAATACCAATAAATAATTATTAAAAACATAGGTGTCCATTACGATGTCGGGCGGAGAAAAATCCGCCATCAACCACAGTGGCGAAAATCCGCCCGCCTACACCGTCTGAATACCGACCGAGCGATTACGATGCCGCGAACCGAAAACCGCCGGAGGCGGAAAATAAACAGAAAAACCGCCCGCCCATGTCCGAGTCCAAGTCCATCCGCCCGCCACGGACGGAAAGACGCACGACAAGCCAAAACCGCCCGCCCTGACGACCGAGACACCGCCCGTTAAATTAGGATCGTACCGACATGAGCGCGGAAAATCCACAAATACACCGCCCGCCAGCGCAAACAACAGTGACGAAAATGGACACGGCGGAAGCCCTGGCGGCCACGTCCATGCACAGAAACCATCCGCTGACGAAAACAAACACACACAACATGGCTAACAAGTCCACACAGCAACCCACGCACAAAAACCCAAACACAGTACACATCCCTGAAACACCCCCCTGGACAAACAAATCAACTACAAATCCCAGAACACCAGCCACAACACACCTGAAAACAACAGACCATCATGACACACCCACATAGGTAAGTACAAAACCAGCCCCTTCACAGACCACAACCCCTGCAACATTACAAACTGAGGACTAAAGCACACAACACAGCGAGACAGAAAGGACAGCAGCACACCACAGACACGCACCCATCACACCCATCACCACCACCACCACCACCAAACACCGGCAACACAAACCCCCTGCACATCACACACCACACACCGCACCAGCACCACAAACACCAAAACACACACCATGGCACCACACAGAATGCCCAAGTTCACTGCCACCGAGTTGACGGTCATGGTCGACGAGATCGTCAAGGTGCACCCACAAATCTATGGCAACCAGGTCCAACAGACACCACTATCCACCAGAAACCGGTTGTGGAGCAGGATCGTAGACCAGGTCAATGCAGTCGGGAACGTTCCACGCAACAGAGGAGAAATTAACAAAAGGTGGAACGACCTCAAAAGCGTGGTCAAGAAGAAGGAGACCAAAAATCGAGAGCTGGCTGCCAGGACTGGCGGAGGGAATCCCGCGCTATTCAAGACCTTCAAGGCGTGGGAGGAGAAGGTGCGAGTCATCATACATCCGGAGATCCTCACCGGATTACCAGGGGGAGTGGAGGCTGGTAAGTACAAACAAACGTATACCAGCACACCGCTATGTAATCACATGCACTACCACCATGCCATAGCTCCTAGGGACAAACACCCCCATGTCCAGTACACAATACACAAGACATCACCCACACATGCAACAGACACTCACACACACTCAGCCCAAAGCTACCAACTAACAAAACCATGGGGGCATGTGTACAGTCAGCCAGCACCGCAACTCCCACCAGGTCCCCTTGCACTCCAGATGCGCCAGAATGAGCACTCCCCACACCCACATCCATGTGTCCGCCATAGCTGCACTGACCGACAAGTAACAGGTAAGTAGCCGGAACACAAAGACAGTGGGTCGGAGGGGGACAGCTGAAGTAAAACACCCACCAGGCCCCCACTACCACAGACCAGCAAGGTGGAGCACACCCCACATCCATGTGTCCGCCATAGCTGCACTGACCGACAAGTAACAGGTAAGCAGCCGGAACACAAAGACAGTGGGTCGGAGGGGGACAGCTGAAGTAAAACACCCACCAGGCCCCCACTACCACAGACCAGCAAGGTGGAGCACACCCCACATCCATGTGTCCGCCATAGCTGCACTGACCGACAAGTAACAGGTAAGCAGCCGGAACACAAAGACAGTGGGTCGGAGGGGGACAGCTGAAGTAAAACACCCACCAGGCCCCCACTACCACAGACCAGCAAGGTGGAGCACCCCTCCCTCCCAGTACCATGTGGCATCCATTGCATTGCGCACTCAGAAACAACCTGTAGGTGGGAAAATGTACAGGGCGGGGCATCTGTAGGCATGAGGACTGTACTACGACTGACACATGGGACATGTCACGTAGCAGAGGAACACGCAGCACTGCTCCCAGTCACAATCATGAGACCAATGTGCACACGGACATGTTCAACAGAGTCAAACCCCACATGACCCATCACAGATACAGCAACACCTAAGGAGCCACGTCTGCATGTACAAGTCCCACTGGAGCACAGACCCACACGGCAGGCACTGTGCCACCCATCACACACATCAGCAACACCATCGAAGTCCTGTCCATGTAGTCCTCACTGCCTGTCACCCACACATCGTACAACAACGCCCACGTAAGACAGACCGTACTAGAAGTAACAGCTTGGAACCACAATATTGCACACAAAGACAACCGGACCCATGAAACACACAGGCACACAATGCACATTCAACATATCATCCATCTCATCTCTCAGCCACAATGTCATGAAAGGTATGACATCCGAACAGCTGGCCCTCATACAGTAGACATGCAAAGATACCTGCCCATGACAAATCAAGTGCCTGCAGTGACCGAAGCGCACGTCACACTGCGAGTAACGACACACATAATATAGTCAACACCCCAAGAGCACAGCACTGATGCACATGTACCAGGGCAGCACGCACACAAAGGAATTGGCCCATCTGCAATACGTCGTGTGGCACACAACAAGCACGAACTCACAACATTGCTACCAATGTGATGTCCATGAATGATAACAGTCAGCAGATATTCCGGCCATGTGAGACAGACACACACCTTTGTCTATGCACTGTCACGTTGCCAGAACACATGTCACGTTCTGCACCCATTACCCACAGCATGTACCCCAAAAGCATATTTCAACCCAAGAGCGTTTAGGGGCTGTACCCCTTTGGCATCAGCGTACCTAAGCGTTCCATCCCTCCCCTAAACCATCGTTCAACCCAACATCGTCGATGGTCCTGGAGCACGCATACACACGAGCCACAAAATGTAGGAGCATAGCAACACACACCCATCGGCATTGCTAATCCGTCCCATGCCACATGTCCACATCACACAGACCCATTGCCTAGCCCACGCATACACACATCGTACATCCACACACACGCCACTGGGAAACCTGTGCACGACAGTGCACGAACTGTGAATGTCAGACAACCAATACATACTTTGCTAGGTGCAACACAATGACCCATCTCATCCTCCCCACAGGTGCCGAACTGCTGGATGCTGGAGAGGGTGACAGCAGCCAGCACAGCCAGTCCGCAAGCCCCCGACCCGGACTCACGGATGTAGAGGAGCTGGACACCTCTCCGGACACGGACCACCCAGCAGGCCCATCTGGAGTGGCAGGGCACAACCGCTCCCCAGGGCCCCTCCTGCCCACCAACCCATCACCCAGGGCTGCTGACCAGTCACAGACCCCTGCTGCCACAGCCGTTGCGGCCACCACCACCGCCCAACCACCGCCAACCACCACCACCACGCCATCCCTCGCCACAGCCCCTGCGCAAGGGTCGGCACGGCCGTCGGGCTCCACCCTGGGAGCCAGAGCGAGGACCGTGGTGAGCAATGTGGCTAGTGGGCAGGTCGGTGGCAGCAGTACTGGTAGGAGGAGCAGGGCCAGGCCAACGCCAACTGTGCCTGGGAGCCAAGCCCTGCCGCCAATCGACAGAGTCCTTGGGGCCTATGAAGAGGCCCAAGGCGAATGGGCCAGGTCGGCAAGCGACACGCGGGAGGTCCTTGCGGTGTTGAGGTCCATGGACGCCCATATGGCCCAAATCGCGGCCCTCATGGGCCAGCTGGTGGTGGGGGGAGGGCACAAGCAAGGCCAGCAACACCACCTCCGCCACCACCTGCTGTGGCGCAGGCTCGTGCAGCATCGCGTTCCCCTGCGTCCACAGCGAGTGAGCACTCCTCAACCACCACCAGCGGAACATCAACACCCCCTACCAAACGTGGAAGGGGCCGTCCGAAGAGGAAACAGGTGTCCAGAGAGGACTTCGCCCGCACCAAACGCCAGTGAGTCAGCCAGCCACCTTGACCACCTACTGCATTGACTTGTAATACGATCCTACCCCACACTGCCATGTGAATGGCATGTGTCTGTTGGACTGTGGACATAGAACTCCATGGGTACACCTTGACCATCACGCAGCCATGACCGTCAACTCATTGTCACAGCATGCACCACATTTGTCATCACCTTGCACACAATCACATGTCACCGCTGTTAATAAATACACCTTGATCACAATCGGCTTAATGTGTCCTGGGTTTATTCCACGATGTGCAATCGCCACCATGAGCAGAAATGCATCTGCTGTGTGGCATGTCGATGGGACAGGAGAGGCTGCAGGGACCTAGGGGTGAAAAACAGAACAAGAGTACATTCAATGAGTGTGTCACACACTCATCACACAGTACTTGTCACCAACTACAAGCAATGCACACACATCTCACAGAGCAACAGGGCACAATGCTACAGCCACTGTCAGTGGCATACCAACCTGGACATGGACCATTGACACACAGCACTCAGTGAACAAAAGGCCCCCGTGACAGAGCACACATACACCTGCACAACTACAGCTACATCAGCCGTCGTACATGGTCACTCACCGTCAAGTGAAGTAGCGGGCGATGAGCTGCTGACGCACATTCACAGCTTCATCCTCTCCACTGTCCTCTTCACTGGAGCTGTCCTGGTCTGCAGGCTGGGGCCCTGGTTGATCTCCGTCATCCACAATTAGGGGGATCTGCTTGCGGATCGCCAGATTGTGCAGCATGCAGCAAGCCACAATTATCTGGCACACCTTCTGTGGGGAGTATGCCAGTGCGCTCCGGTGCGGTCCAGGCATCTGAACCTGGACTTGAGGAGGCCAAAGGTCCGCTCAACCACACGTCTGGTCCTCCCATGTGCCTCATTGTAGCGGACATCAGCTGGGCTCCCAGGACGTCGTAATGGGCTGAGCAGCCAGGGTCCATTCGGGTAAGCAGAGTCACCTGGGTGTGAGGGACACAGAGAACCGTTGCAATTCCAACTGGACACAAGACAGCATCGCACAGCCAGCACGCTACACTACTCCACATACTCACCAACAATCCAGCCACGGTCATGTTGCAGATTGGTCATCAGTCGTGGTAGGATGCTGTTGCGCATGATGTGCGCGTCATGGGCCGATCCTGGGAATTTCGCACACACGTGTGTAATCACCATGTCCGCAAGGCACACCACTTGCACATTCAGGGAGTGCGTGTGCTTCCGGTTGCGGTAGAGGTGCTCAGTGGCCTGTGGTGCAACAAGGCCAACATGGGTGCAGTCTATTGCACCAACGACGTGGGGGATTCGTCCAAGAGCATAGAATGCACCCTTCACTGCCGCCAATTCACGAGCCCTGGAGAAGCGGATGTATCTGTTCCTGTACAGCATCATGGCTGACAGTACATCCCTGAGCACCATGCTGAACATGTGTTGGGACATCCCACCTCCACTGCCCACTGTGTGCTGGAATGACCCAGTGGCGAAGAAATGCAGTGCAGCCATCACCTTAGCCGTGGGGGTGAATGCTGTTGGATACACCCTGCGAGGACGGAGGTGGGGTTCCAACAAGGCACATAGACGATGCAGGGTGGGTCGGTCCAGACGATATTTGCGGATGACCTCCACATCCACCATGTCTGACAGCAGTTGGTAGGGGCGATGAATGTTTGGTTTCCGCCTAGGAAAGATGGAAGTGGACACATGTCAAAGCAACACGCCACATTGCATATTCACATACACAAAACATAAATGACTGAGCAGGCAATTGAATGACAGAACGGCTGACAAGTAGGGACAGCACAGCCACAATACACTTACACAGGTCCCCTACCAATAGCAATGGGCAGTGACACACACCATTGCTATGAGCATGCACATGGGGAGTTAGGCCTTAACAACTTGTAAGGCATGCTGATGGTAACAGACTGCATATTCGGTAAGCTGCAACACCACGGCAACATGACTAGCTGCTGTGCATCACACTGCTTCCGAGGCTGGGTGTGTAGGGCACACACCAACAACGCTATGGACACAGGCTGAGCGGCCAAAACAATTGGGACCTGTGGCACGAGGGGATATGAGACAGTCATTGATGTCCCTACTGCACCCTATGTACAGCACTGTACGGATCACACCTCCAGAAACATTGACAGGTGTACACATTGACAGCCCCATGCCAACACGGCTGTGTGCTTGCAACTACACATCACAAGTGACACGTAACATTGCACGTGCCAAGTGGCAGATGTACATAGTGAAAGATGGCATGTGTGTGCATATGCATATCCCATGCTCCCATGCCAATGTGTACATGATGATGTGCCTACAGACATGTGGAGGCTGAGCACTGGCCGTCCCTGCCTATGCACACAGCATGTTGTGGCCCTGTCCATTGTGGACCTGCACCCACACGCAAATCATGGCCACACCTGCAGATGCATTGCGCACATTATACTGTGTGGTGCACATGGCATCAGCGGACTGTACCCGGCATGGGCCAGGCCCTTACGGCCAACTCCAATGACCCTCGCGGTTGCACCCTGCGTGTTCCACTGTGGAGGTAGGCGTCCATGGCCAGCTGGGAGCAGGCCAACGTCTGCAATTGAAGCTGCCAGACATGGTACACGAATTGCAGCAGCTTGTACCCACTGAAACGGCCCCAGGGGGTAATATGTGTGTGTGAGTGGGACAGGCATAACCACAGCTACCTGGCACTGCAGCCTGGCACCCTCGACAACACCTGCTGCTGCCACCACTCCACCTACACGTGGATGACGCTGAGGACATGTCCAGGTCCACTCACCAGCGAGGAGCTGGAGAACCTGGATTCCGTGCTCCACGCACACTGCACATGGCTATTCCTTGCGAAAGTTGTGTGTGAGAGACAACTGCAGTGTGTGTGGGTGTGCATGTGGGGGACACACATGTCGTTGCTCCTCAGCACTATGAGTCAGAGCCTGTGGAGTACAAACATGCACTGCTCACCATGCTGGCTGCAGGTGGCATGGGTATGTGAGCTCTCGGGCGCTTTGACCTGTCTGTCCCTCCCGAGTGGTGGTACATGGCAACTTCATGTCAGACATCCAGTGACACAGACAATTGGCAATGCAGGTCTCAGTGCACTTGTTGCTCGTGTGAATGTCAGGCTGGGGCCATGCTGCCCTTCTCAGTCCCAGCACGCCTGGCCTGCACATTGACTGCACAATGCCAGTAGGTGCCGACACAGACTGCCTAGTGGGTTACATGTGTCTCCTGTTCAGGACCCCCGGATGAGCGCTTACTCTGCACTGTCGATTGGACACACCATGACTCGTGATAGGGATGTGTGTGAGAGATAGTGGCACTGAATGTGACCTTCGTTGCGGGGTGGGCCATGCACAGGGCGAGTACGCTGATGGTTGCGCAGTGTTGGTCACAGTGGGTACACCCACACAGATGTGTTGCCTTGTGATCTTTTTCTAGGTCAGCCTGACAATGGACAGTAGATGTGGGCAGGCTACACATTGCTCGATGTGCTGTCTATATGCATGTGCCTTCACACCAGGCACAACTGCCCCTGCACATGTGACCCCTGCTGCACTCAGTGCTGGGTCTGTTGAGCTGATGCACCATCTGTGCGTGGGGCAGACAGCTCTGCTCACTTCCGTCATTGCCCATGACATCACTTTGCCGCAGGTGACATGGATCATGGAGGGCCCACATGTACGCGTGGGTGGACTACACAAGACTGTCCAATGGTTGTCACCCCCAGTCAGTGCTTCGAATGGGTAGTATGTGGTGCTGGTACTCATTTTAATGTGTCGAGTGGGCGGGGCTGGGTGCGGGGCTACATGCAAGACATGGGTAGTTCATCGGCTGATCTACTAGTTGCAATACACACGAGACACGTCTTTTTCCGACCACATCAGGGTCATTCCTTAAACTGGCTGAAAATCAAACAGTCAACTTTGCACTGTCCTCATGGCCTCCCCTCGCTCGCCCCAATATGCGTTTGCACCTGAGCAGCTAGCGCATGCACAGGAAGCTCCAAGCTCGCCCCAGAGAGGCCAAGGAGTGTATGTGTGGGTCCAGTTGAACAAGTGGTCTGTCTCATGGTATAATAAGTGGCGGGACGCCGTCCACATGCGTGGTGCCCCGACTCAAGACCCGGGCAACATTGACAATGCATGACAGGCTCCGTAGTCCGGATACACCACCTGCAACACACAGAGGCTGTAGCTGCCCTAGCGGGCCAGTCCGCGTCCAACTGGAGCTCATGGCCCCACACATTCACTCTTTGGCCTCTCTGGGGCGAGCTTGGAGCTGCTTGTGCACGCGCTGGCTTCTCTGTTGCAATGGCATGTAACGTGTGTGGGTGTATTGTCAATGGGTGGGATGGTGCGAGCCACCTTCCGTGACGTCACTGCTGCTTGTGATGTGTGCGTCCCCCACTACTTCCATTTGACTTGTGCCATACTACACATTGTGGATGTGTTGCCTGCGTGATGTGACCAGGATGAGCGCGCCATGACCTCTCACCCACCATGCTCTACTGCCATCCCGTGCCCTGGATTGCCTGTGCAAGTGGACAATGTTGGGGATACACCAGGTCGACAGGGGATGTGAGTGCCTTGGCAAGGGCCTGGCGGACGCGCAGCAGTATCCGGCATGTCCACGGAGGGTGGGCTGACGTCTACACTTGATGCGGCATTGTTCGTGTGCCCGCCTGTTGTGCACACACGAGTTCACATTCATCACCAGACAGGTGGTCTTTACAGATTCCCAGGAGTGCGCCAATGTACTGTTCCTGAGTCCTCCCAACACAGCGTGTTTCAACATTGCATGTGCGCACCTACCCGTCACACCCACCCACCTGAGCCATGCGTAACTCCCGCTTCACATGACACATGTGTGTCTCCCACAGTTGTGCTACTCATTTGCGTTGACATCCAATGACAGTGGACTACATGGTCATCTCACGACTGCCGTGTACTTCACACACTCTCATCCTCTCTCATTCGTACTTGTGAAATGAATCAGCAGAGACACATTTTTGCTTCAAGCCATGTATTGGGACTTATGTCCTCTGTGATGCAGTATAGTGAACACTACTGGCAGCGAAGTGCATGTGGAGGATATACTCAGCATGATTACACATAGCATAGGGTGTAGGGGTACAGTGATTAGTTGTTGACTGTGGGATGTGGGCTTCAGAGTTACAACTGCTTAGCCGTTGGTGTGCTAATGTACATTTGCTAATTACTGTGGTGCTGCTGACTTTGACACAGACAGTATACATGTAGCCTACCAGTCCGCTTGTCATCATGGGCACAGTGCATCTCAGTTCCATGTTACAGGTTTGCTGCTATAGTTACTCATACACACGTGCGTGGAGGTGACATCAGGGCATGGGCTTACGTGCATGCAACGGCGTCCCACTTGTTGTTGCGATGTGGTGGGTACTGGCCATGTCACAGTCACTGGGCTCATGTTGTTGGTGGATGCACTTGGTGTCCATGCAAAGGTCCTGGCACGGACGTTCAGAGGGAGGTGAGGTGACAGCTCTCACATACTACAGCAGGACGATTACTGTCCACTGACCGGTGCATATGTTCATGGGCGCAGGATCCATATCATGGCATGGTTGTACGTGCAGTTCTGTCCATGTGGTTGCCATACACAAATCCCATGCCTCTGCCTCCCCTGTTCATGCAGAGTTACTGGATGTGATGAGGAACAGGGTGCATGTCCCGAAAAGTATCAGATGTCATGGCAGTGTAGTTGTTGTTGTGGTGTCAGTTGCAGGTTGCATGGTATAGTTGTTGTACTGGTAACTGCCTAGTCCGTGCGTAAGCCAAGCATGGGTACGGTGTGGGACATCATTGCTCAATTGGGGGTATGGCGACGGGGCCCGACGAATTGACAGGTTGTCAGGAATGCAATACCTTCCAGCAGGGCTTCCATGGCATTGGTGGTGGACATGGTTGCCATCCAATGTAGCGGATGGTGGCTGTCAAGGTGTTGGTCGTGAGTTGTCCCTTGTAGGAGCATGATGGGACATGTTGGATGGCATTCGATGTAACTGTAATCCATTATCCGTCGTGTGGAGGCACAGTGGTCCCATTGCAGTGTGGGTCCGATAGTCGCCACATACGCCATGCCCCCATAGGCTGAACAGACCCTGTCGTGGGCGTCCAGGGGGTTGAATAGTTGTAGCAGGTCCGCCCTTGGACATGCCGGGTTGGAGAGACATAACTCCACAGGATAGTAGAAGGGACACCTCCGACAGTAGAAGACGGGGATGACGCAGCTGAACAATGCGATGCGGTAAGTTAGTCGGTAACTTACGTTCAGCAAGGCCAGATTGTCACATCCCAATATCTGTATCAGGTTATGTTTGTACAGCTTGATCTGTCCGGCGTAGTTGGGTAGGTGTGGTGCAAGTGCCATTTTGCTGCAGGGCGCTGTGGTGGCGTGCTCCGGCTGTCTGTGCAGTCTGCAGAGTGCAACCTCCGATGTTGCTGGGAATTCTGTAATGGTCGTAGGGAGGCAGGACTTGTGTTATGTTGGCTTGTGCGGAGGACACGGGCCCTCATCCCACATGCTTCTCTGAATGGTCAAGGTCAGTGGTGTCTGACTCCTTCCAGATAACTTGCATGTGAACCACATGGGGGAGTGTTATCATTTCTTCTTTCCGTTGTGAATGTTCTTTGGTGTTATGCGCTATCTGCCCTGTGGCCGCTTCCCTCTGCATGCCTGTGTTGGGCTTTGTTTGGTGCAATGACTGTTGTCTCCGGCTTGTTTAGTCGGGATGTGGTTTCACAGTGGGAATGGAAGGTCATTCGGTGCTGTCTCCTCTCCCGTGTGTGGGCAGCAGGCTGCGTTTCCGCTATACGTTGGGCCTTGTGTTATAATTGGTCCCACCTGTTGTCTGTCCCCGGTATCTTTGATGTTACGTATTGCATGTCTTGTTATTGGGTGCAGGGTGGCATCGGTGTTTCTGTGTGGTACTGGCGTACCTTTTACCCGACGGGGTCCATATTCTGCTGGGTGATGTTGCCTCCGCTGTGTGCTTCGCCGTGTTTTGCACACAGGGGTGTGTCCTAATGTGGCGTGACGTCACTGACATGTTCGGGTCACTTGTGTGACGTCAGGTTGGCAACAGTGAATTGCCGGTTGGGGACATGACTGTGGCAGGGCTGTCACGTGACATGTGCGTTCTGGGTGGTGCTGGTGTGTGTGGTGTTTTGTTGTGACCCTGTGTTGTTTGTGTGCGGCGCATGCATTGCGCTGCCGTTGGCCTCTGCGTTGTGCGCATGTGTGGGTGCAGTGGTGGATGTGTCGTGTCCACGCAGGGTTGTCGGGGGGGCCATATACAGTTTTCCCGCCCTTGCACTGTGTGCGCTGTTTGCGTGCCCCTGTTGTGTGTCTGCCTACCTGCGTCGCCGCGGTGCGTTGACTCCTGGGTGCTGCATCAGGTAGAGCATGGGGAGGGCCTGCAGTGCTGGATTCATGCTCGGGGGTCCGCCTCTTGCTATCCGTACTGTGCGTTCGGTTTTCCGCCTTGCTTTCACGTGCGGTGTCTCTTAGCCGGGGGAACTGTTTGGTTCTGGCATCGTAATTTGTACGCCGGGCGGTACGTGATTTCGTCGGGCGTTGTGTCTCCATTAGGCCGCGCCGCTCCGTGGACGGGCGCACTTTGATGGCGGAGGGCGTAGCTGGCTTACGGGCGGTGTTTGGCTGTCTTTTCGCATCCTAATTGGGCGGGCGTGTGTGCTGTGGCGGGCGGACGGTAACTGGTGCTTTTTGCATCCGCCAGCACGGCGGTGGTGCTTCCGCCCGCCATCCTAATGGGCCCCATAATTACCAATAGAAAATTTATTAACAATAAATTAATAATAAATACCAATAAATAATAATTAATAAATATTAATTACTAAATAATAAATATTGAACAATAAAATATTTTTAATAACAAAAACATATAATTATTAAAACTTAATTACCAATTAACTAATATTAAACAATTAAATGCTTTTTTATACCAATAATAATAATAATTAAACATTAATTATCAATTAATAAATAATTCTTAATATATTAATTAAATTTATCAATAAATAATATTTAATAATATTTAATTACCAATTAATGATAAAACAACAATAAATTAATTTTTAGAACCCAAAAATTGTAATTTAAAAAATTACCTATTAATAATTAATATCCAATAAATTAATTATCAATACCCAAAAATAAATTTAATAATTACTTAATTAGATTTCAATTACTTCCAAAAGTATTCCCTATAAACGCACAACACACTCCAATGATAAAATAATACACTTAACATAATGATCAATTAATCAATTAATAAAAATTAATAACTAATTAAAAATAATTAATTACCAATTAATAATAATTAATTACCAATTATCAATTAATTAACAATAATATAATTATCAGTACCAATTAATTAAAATAAATTATAAGTTAATTACATTTAAATTACATGATGATCAATTAATCAATTAATAAAAATTAATCACCAATGAATAAAAATTAATTACCAATTATTAATTAATTAACAATTATATAATTATCAATAACAATTAATTAAAATAAATTATAACTTAATTACATTTAAATTACATGATAATCAATTAATCAATTAATAAAGATTAATAACCAATTAATACAAATTAATTACCAATTATTATTTAATTAACAATAATATAATTATCAATACCAATTAATTAAAATAAATTATAACTTAATTACAATTAAATTACTTCCCACCCTATTCCCCTATAAACCCACAACCCGCTACAGAACTTAAACGCAAAAATAATTAAAATTAATTTATAATTCCTAAAAATTAATAATTAATTTAGTATAATTAAATTACTTCCCACCCTATTCCCCTATAAACCCACAACCCGCTACAGTACAAAAAAAAAAATTAACTTACAAAATTTTTTATTAACATATAAAAATTGTATACATATATTTTTAAACAAGTAGAACACTTAACAAAAACACATATAACACATACATATTAAAAACATAACAAAATACATAACAATAATACAAATATCGATATTAGTAACATCGATATTAAAAAATTTGATATTACTTACCTTAGGGTCGATATTCTGTCCATCGATATTCTTCACATCGATATTCTGTCCCTTCGATATTTTAACTTCGATATTATTGTATATCGATATATTATTTTCGATATTTTGACTGCTCACCATCAAATGCAGAACCAAAAATCAAAAATTTAGAAGACACCTTTAACTCACTTGATGCACGTAGAGGAAATGAGACAATAATCGAAGAAGCAAGAGGACAGGCTGGTGGGTGTGGAGGTTCAACCTAGGCAGAATATTGAGAGACTGCTGTGGCTCCTGGAAGGGACATAAATGCACATCACAGAGGTATTCTTTGAGGAGTTACCGCCAATGTCCTGTGAGAGCCAGAAAGAGGTTGGTGAACGTGGAGGAGTGTGAATTTGAGTCCACCCTGAAAAACGTGTTAGGGTTGCATCATAATCCAATGTTGTCTACACCTGCATGTATTCTGTGTGACTAGCGTCAATAATAGAAATGGGAGCAAAGCATATATAAAGAGATCTTTGCAATTTAATACAACTCATACATGTGTGTTTAGAACCCTAACTGAGAGAAAAGTGATTCTTCGTGCAAATGTCTGTACACATGTTTATAGACAAGAGAAATACTGTTGTGTTTACTAAATGGGATTCATCTGCTTAGGCACCTAATTAAATAATCATGTTAATACTGTATTAACTTTAGAATTCTTTGCAGTAAAAATGTTGCATGTAATTTGTGTTCCCACTGCAGGTGAATAAGGCTTATATAGCAGAAATAAGAAGGTCATTGTTCTCAATAGATAGTGACAACTGGTATGAGTAGGGCAATAACAAAATAGGAGTAGAGCTCTCATGGGAGAAGGACGGCCAGGATAACGATTTATGATGGTGTGAAGAAACTCATGAGTAGTGGCGTAATGGAAAATTACCAAATGGATTTGTGGGACGTACTTTGAATGCAACTGATAGCATGATGCAACGTAGTGAGGGGTAGCTAGCATTCTGGCTTAGGGTGCTTTGAGGTAAAGACCTCATTAACTTTTGTGGCTTTATGCTACTTGACCCATGTTGGAGCTTCTTTTACAGAAGGCTTTGATGGCTGACACCTTTTCCCTTTTACTTTTTTCTTCTTCCCTAAATCTTGCTTTAGTTTGGGGTTTAGTCCATGCTTATCTTTACTTGTAAATGTATGCAATCTGATGCGAAATTCTGTTTCCTTATTACCTATATTGCAATTATTGAACGAGTAGTTTTCTTTTTGTTACATAGAGTGAACCGCTTCCGAAGATTGGCATCATCCTATTTTCATTATACTTTTATACTATTATGCTTAGTCTGGTTTACATTAATCTGTTTTTGAATTTAAACCTGGAATAAGACTGACTAACTTAGCTTAATTTCGAACTGAGTTATTGTGCAATCACATTGGCTACACTGTATTTGGATATTGCCCTAAAATGCTTTCCTCCTCACTGCTTAAGTTGCACAAAAAGACCGTCGGATAAGTGTTACTGAGTAGGACGGTCCAGTCTTTATCAAACGTCAGGTAGAAAGAGGGCACCCATACCCATAGACAACTGCCTGGCGCCCCTGTTCCCACAGAGATGTCATTAGGGTGACCACCAGTCCGTAATTTTCACAGACTGTCCGTAATTTAGCCCTAATCTCCGTTGTCTGTAATGGATGGTTTAACGGGTGACATTTGTCTGTAATATTAGCCTTTAAGCTAAAGGACAAAAGTTAATTCAGACAATTCAGATTCCCCAGCTGGAGTGGAAGGGAGGGAGTTTCCTGCACTGTGATCCCAAGGGAGGGACAGTCAGATAAGAAACAAGCCTTCTTCCCGATAGAAATGCAAATGTACACAACTGGTAAATCTTCAAATGTAAAGGATGCATGGGAGCTGATATAGGCATTTATTGATGGAGTCACTTAAAGCTTCTTGATGGCAAAGATATTTTCTTTTTGAGAGGTACTGTAAGGGCATTCCAAACTGAGCTGTGAGTGCAAGCTTTTAATTGACAGTTATGTTTTCACTAGGTAACGTCTGTATATTATTGAAATCTATACATTAGAAGCACCTTTTATCTTTACCCTAAACATATATGTGCATTTTGTGTCAGCCTCTATTATACTGTGTGTAATGCACGTTTAAAATAATGACTTACACATTCACAGTGCATTAAGGGCCTTCGTAGCACTAAAAATACACAGTTCACTTTCTCTGCTGCGCCAAACAGGATTCAATTCTATGACCCTTTGATTGCATACATAGACATCTATATTAATTGCATTAACCAATTGAGGTTTTAAACACAATATACTGCATTTCCCACTGGTTAGTTTAGCTTTAATTTATTGTTCATTTAAGGTGTGCATTATTTTATATGTAGTTACTTGATGGTGACAAATCAATAAAATGGTTATAGAATATTTCGTTCTTTTTAGCCCTGCCTGTGATTCAGCCTCTGTGCTTACTGACCCTGTCCACACTGCAGTATTCATATGTTTTTTAATGCACTTTGACAGCTGCATTGAATAGCTATGTAATGTCTAAAAAAGCCAGTGGTATTAGCATTTGGTGTCCTGCCTTCCCTTACCTTCATTATGTAACTTTTTCTTTTTTAGATATTGTGTCAGAGTAACCAGTGATCTATATTTATTTAACACAGTGTACGAGTCATCCTACAGAATTGTACAAAAAACACGGTCTTCCGGTTTTAAAGGAGATTGAGAAAAATAAATTAACCTAGTCAGTTTCTTAAGAGGGAAGGTTAATGAATGTTTTAAGGTTCATGTTTAGAAACTTTCACTTCATATAAATGCCAATGCAAAGTTGTGATATCTAAATCAAAACACTACCATTTGTTTATTTAAAAAGATTTTATTGTTGAATGCCAAAAGTGGTTACATAGCAGGATAGTAGCTTGGTATTTAGCAACAGATTCCATCGTACAATTACAGAAGAACAGTGCTGTGTTCCATACGTTTATGAAGAGTTAGCACATAATTTGAAAACAATTCTGTGTGACAAACCAACCCTTCATAAACTGTCCCTCAACACCACCCTGTCCAGTTGCAGCTGCCTTATCTATCAGCATATGGAAGCAGATCAACGAACCCTGTGGTGCTTAGAAGAAACTGCTCGAGTGGGGAAATCATGACATTGTGTCAGAGATAGGCCCCCTTAGAGCACTGCCTTGTGTAGTTGCCTCAATGTGGCAAGAGCAACTAGTACATAGAAACCAAGAGTGTATGTGTCAGGGTGGTTTATGGGGGGAGAGTATCATCCTTGGTGCAGTCTTTAAAGCCCTTCAACAAAATGTCCCACACCTGTGCAATAAAATATTCTCTCAGACCTGCTCATTCCTCTCTGTGTAACTGGGTGCTTTCGGATCGAAACCAAGAGATCAAGACCTCGCTCCAACTAACGATAGTGCAGTGCGATATTGTGTTTTGCTAGAAGAGCCAGGTCGAGGAACTTGATGGAGGGTTTCCTGAACTTACAGCATGGGAATGCACCCAATAGGACCACTTCTGGGAAATCCGTTAGTACACAGCCCATCGTGGTTGACAGCACATCAAGAACTCTCTGTCAGTATGAAAGGAGTGTGGGGCAACACTAAAGCACATGAAGCAAATCGGTATCTAATTGCATACAGCAAGGACATCCAGCTGTGGCTGGTGTACGGTAGGTTCAGTTCAGAATATTAAATTGAATATACGTAAAATGGCAGCTGCAGTATACTTTGTGGGAATAGTCCAATATTTTATCCCAGTCTGTATCATGCAGAGGTTTGCCATGTCAGTCTCCCAGGTAGCATTGAGAGAAGCCCAGGAGTGGTTTCTTGTTGCAGGAATGCTCTGTACACCCATCTTATCATTTAGCGGGCAGTTCCTATGGTGTAGAGCATCTGGCACACCTCATATGGGGTTGGAGCCAGGTGGTAGACATGAAATTGGGCATTTAATGATTGTTTAAGGCAGGAGTCTCCGACAGGTCGATCACGAGCTACCAGTAGCTCTTAGCCTGTCTTGGAGTAGCTCCCTGCCTGTCAATTAAGTTTGCAACATGGTGCTGCCTCCCTGCTGATGCTGCATTTTTAAACTTTGTGCATCAGTCGTGTGATAAAGGTTAAGATGATTGGAGCAGCACCAACTCCCCTCTTCTTAAATAAAAAATGCCATGCTGCTGCCTGGGAAGAAGGCTGACACTAAAAAAATGATTCACATAACAGCACACTGTTTGAAAGCCTTCAATATGAAACATTTTACCTCCATGAACTTCTTTTCATTAAACTCAATGCATTTTTCAGAGCTGCACTACATTCAATCTTAATTCTTTACTTGCTGTTTTCTTTTTCTTTATCTTCTTTCCTCTTTTTGTTTCCTCTTCTTCCCCTTTTCTTTCTCTAAGCTTCTCCATCTCTCTCTCTTTCTTCCTTTCTCATCCCTTTCTTTTTCTCTCCTTTGTTTCTTCTTCCTTTCTTTTCTTATTTCTTCCTTTCATCCTTTTTTTACTGCATGTCCTTTCTTTTTACTTCTTTTATTGTTTTGTTTCTTTGCTTTTTCTTGTTTCCTTTCCTTTTCCTCTTGCCCCTCCTCCTTCTTTCTTCATTTTTTATGTCCTTTAGCCCCTTTTTTTCTTTTTCTACTTTCTTTCTCTCTTTTCATTCTTGCCTTTTTACTCTTTCTTCTTGCTGTTTCTTTCTCTCTGCTTCTATCTTTTTTGTCGCTCCACTCCTCTTTTCTCAATCTCCTTTCTGTCTCTTTGTTACCTTTCATTTCTATGTTTGTTTCCTTCTTTCTTACCTTCATAATTTCTTCCTTTCTTTTCCCTTCTCTCCTGCATTCTTTTTTAGTTTCCTCCTCTCATTCTTCCCTTTCTTTTTGGTGCCTCTGTATCACCTTTGTTCCTTATCTTCTTTGGCCCCTATTTCCATTCCTCCTTATTTCCTTTGTTCCTTCTTTCTTTTTCTATTTTCTTCCTGTATTCATTATTTCCTTTTCTACTTCCCTTACCTCTCTGTATTGCTTTTTGTCCTTCCTTCCCTTCTTTTCTCTCACTTTTCAAATTTTCTTTGTTCCTTTCCTCCTCTGTTTTTGTTTTTCTTTCTTTCCACCCTTTATTTAAGAGCACTTTTGTTACTATTTAGCAGTAGCTCAAGATTAATTTTATTCGTTAGCAGTAGCTCTCATCCTTGAAAAGGTTGAAGATCCCTGGTTTAAAGTGTTTGTTAGTAAGCAGTTGACCCAGGTGAAGAATGCAGTCTGCATAAGGATTTGGGTATCTAGTAGCTCACCGTCAACAAACAAATCCCCCTGTTTTGAGAGGTCTACAGCATGCTACTGACAGAGTTGCCCTGAGCGTAGCCCTCCTATGTGTTTGGGAAGGCCAAGCAAAGGTAGTGCAGGAGAGTAGGGTTTCCTCATGTTAGTGAGTTTACAGGTTCTAGTAAGGCAAGAGAAAGCTATGTGAAATAACCCTGGGTGGCATTCGGTAGAATGGTCAGTAGGAAACAAAGAATAGTGCAGTAAGCCCTTCTTAAAGTCTTTACGGGTAAACCCCATCTCATGTAGGGGGCAGCCAGGCAGACAGTGAGCCACCCATTAGAGCTGTGCAGCGAAATAATAGCGTTCTCTTGTCAGGAAGGTCTAATCCACCCACAGTCATGGGTAGCTTTGGAGTGGGAAGAGCTACCTGGCGGTGCCCCAGCCCCTAAATCAGAGGTGGTACGTGTCTGAACAAGGAACGAAGGTTTGAAAAATAATACAATAACCAGGGTACCACCACCATCTTCACTAGTGCCGCCTTTGGTCATTACTAAAAACCGAAGAGAATACCAAAAAGCAATCTGGTCTCAGAGGGACAGTGCAGCTCTGCCCAGATTTCCATCCTGCAAATCAGTGTGGGAACGGTAGATATTTGTCCCTAGGTATCAAATATGGATACCAGCGGGCGTGGTACCCCCCACCCTCTTTCAGAGAAAAATTAGACTCAGTCCTGGCAGCGATTGAAAAACTTGGCTTGGCGCTGGAATTCACAAGGACCTCACTCGAAAGTAAAATTGATGCTGTTGCATCGGACCTGACACGGCTCCATGCTGATCACCGCAAACTTGCAGACAAAGTCCACCACACAGAACAAGCTATTGCAGAGTTACAGCTGAAAACAAGGAAAATGGACACCTCTCTACACTCACTGACAGATCGAGTTGAGTTGCTGGAGCATAAAGTGGAGGATGCGGAAGGTCGATCGCGCCGCAATAATGTGCGAGTGTTGGGCCTGCCGGTGGGAATGGAAGGGACAGATGCTGTTGCGTATGTGGAATGCTGGTTGCGATAACTGCTACCTCAGGATACCTTAACACAATACTTCTCTGTGTAGAAAGCACATCAAATTCCGACCCTACGTCCCATACCATGGGCTACCCTAGACCATTCTTGTTTCTCGTGTTACATTACAGAGACAGAGATGCAATTTTGAAAGAAACCCGGCTACTAACTAACATCAAAATAGGCAACGTACCTGTCATGTTTTTCCCGGATTACACTGCGGAGGTGCAATGTAGATGTAGCTCCTTCTTGGTGGTCAAATGCTGATGGTGCAAATTTGAAATCAAATACGCACTCCTGTTCCCATCACACCTATGAATCATGGTTGAAGGGAAAACCCTTTTCTTTGACACCTCCGAAGATGTCCGGGACCGGCTGGAAGCTGCAGGCCGCTCGTCGACCAGCAGACCACAACTCACAGAAACAATGGCCGAGGTGGTGCTATAGGATGCCGCTGTTAGAGACAGTCCAAGCAGAGATGCCCTTCTTTACATACAGTCCCCAATCTGGAACAAATAATCCAGGAGCGTTGACAGGTGTTGCAATCTGTGGTGGCACTGGGAGAACAGGACAGAAATTTGTACGGTCACTCACCAACGATAACTCCTCATCTATGTGCCCCTCCAGGGCAGAATCACCTGTCCCTCTGGAAATAACTCCACAAACTTCTAATGACATTATCTAACACTTATCATGTCTTTTTCACCCATATTGTGATACTTTTCTTGCCCCCCACCACTAGATGTGACTCTCGCAATCATCAAAGGATGTCAGGTTCGTCATCTCTCCCAGGTATGCAATATGCTCCTCTATTGATAGAAACAATTGACACTGCTGCATGATAACTGTTGGTTGTATTCACAGGGGTTACTACAAGTGGAATGTACCAACTGCTGGGATGGGTCCCCGGACATAACTTACTACTTAAGTGGGCCAAACACCTACCAACCCACTTGCTCTTCCCTGTTGGATATCTATCTAACGTACCTCAACTGAGAGAACTTGTTCTTTGTTTGGGTGGGCACCTGTTGTGATACTGCTCGGTTGGTATTTACAGTACAGTATTATTGTTTCTATGAGTTAGATTGTTTGGTACGACCCATGTCCTATACAAACATTCCCAAACACTTTCCACTATGGCTCCATAACAATTAGGACTCTGCACCCTCTTTGGAGGGGCGATGGCGTGGGGGGGAGGGAAAATACAACACCACACTCATGGAGCCCTACAACATAATTACATGGAATGTACGGGGCATGCAAACTCCAACACGACGATATGCTGTATATGCAGATTTAAAAAAGCATTCAGTGCACATTGCAATGTTACAGGAAACTCACCTGACACAGGTGGAGAGTACTAGACTACAGAGGAGATGAAGGGGTCAGGTATATGAGATTGGTTGCTCTAGTTATGCCCGAGGGGTGTTACTGTGGATTAGACCTGGTACTCCCTTTGTCACAGAGGACTCGATTGTAGACACACAGGGCCATGATGTACTGGTGAGGGGATGTCTGGATGGTCATACTACACTGCTGGGATCTCTCTACGCCCCAAACATGGACCAAGCTCCTTATCTACAAATACTATCACACACACTCTCGCAATGGAATGAAATACCATGGCTGCTTGGGGGGAGTTTGCCAGCATTGTTGGGCACCTCTCTTGACCGATCATTCACTCCACTACCACATACACTGTCCATCGCCAATGCTCACACACTATCTAACTGGTTGAGACAATGGGATTTAGTAGATGCGTGGTGCAGTCGTAACCCGTTGATGAGGGTCCATTCCTTCTATTCTGCTCCTCATAAACTGTATGTCTGAATCGACAGACTGGTGGCTACCCAGATGCTCCATCCATCCATCACGGCAATAGACTATTTTGGACGCACACACTCAGATCATAATGCCCAATATTTACAAGTGCAATGGGAGGCCATCACCCCCCCATCCCCACGTGGCGGTTTCTGCCAGCCATCTTAGAGGACCCACTTTTCCAAGCTTCACAAGGAGCACTGATAGAAGATTATTTTCAACATAATGCGGGAACAGCTTCCAATAACTTGATTGAATGGGACGCCTTTAAGGTGACGCTGAGAGGCCACTATTTGGGTGTACAGAGCAATATAAGGCGCAAGCTCACCCAAGACATTATCAATTTGGAGCATAGGCTCCTGGAGTTGGAGGCTCAAGCTACAGTGACCTTGGTGAGTCGGCTGCCCTAACGCTAAACATGAGCATGCAGCACTCCTAGAACACTTGCACTGTCTCAACTATGCGGCACACTCAGCACGCACACTCAGCACACACACACGCTATGGTAGACAAGACTGGGCAGTTGTTGGGGTGGCTGATCTGTCAGGATAACCCTCACAGTCCCATCACAGCACTGCAGTCGAAGGCCAGTCCTCTCCTTTACACACAGGCTGCCATTCACGGTGAGCTCACCTGCCACCACACTGAGATCTACCAATCAAACATGAACCAGGACAAATATGGAGAATTCTGGTCCAGCCTCATCACACCAAATATTCCTACAACATACGACTGGAACTAGATAAGCCGCTAACTTTAACGGAAATTTGGAATGCCATCACAGCTCTGGCCAATGGCAAGACTCCGGGCACAGATGGATTTCCCTCCGAATTGTATAAAATGTATGCACCACAACTTGCACCACACCTACTTAAGATGCACAATGAAGCCGTATTCTTAGGCACCCTTTCGGAGTCCCAGAGAGCAGCGACAGTTACATCGTTACCCAAACCCCATAAAAACCCTATACTCCCCAGCTCGTACTGCCCACTGGCTCGCCTGAATAAAGCTTACAAAATATTGGCAAAAATACTTGTAGACCAACTGGCACCTCTGATACAGACGCTGGTACATTCAGACTAGAACGGGTTTGTCCACACATGTAACATTTCACTAAACATACGTCTCTTTTTCAGGGTCCTTAAATATGCCCCCACCCAGTTGCCTCGGGCTGGCTGTCTAGTCCTCAATCTTGAGAAGGCATTCGACTCGTTAGAATGAAACTACCTGTTCACAGAGCTCACCCTGTATGGAATTGGTACCCGATTTCTGTGGGGCTGAGCACTCTGAGTACTCTGGGCAACATATACAAAAAGGGCGCTTTAGCAACATATGATGTTCTAATGGAAGAAGATGGCCTATTGCCAGTCCATTTGTTGCTACACCAATCTTTACTCAACAAACTAAAATGAAATTGGGGGGACATAACTTCTGAACTCCCGACACACCTCATGATTGAGAATCTACAGGTGATGGGGGGGCAGACACCTCATGCGCTGGCTTGTGGACTCTATGCACTATCACACCACCCCACCACTCCACCCTCTGTGGCATAGATAGGAGACAGACTCGACTCGCCCCTTCACTGCTCAGAAATGGAGCTCGCTATTGGAGGGCTCACGACACATACCACGAAATGCTCTCTTCAAACTTATACAACTTTACATACTCCACAGGGCCTATTTTACCCCTGCTAACATTAACAGGTTTTATCACACAACAGATGCTGCATGCCCCAGATGCTCGTATATTGATGCAGACTTATTACACATTCTATGGGCCTGCCCATCGCTGCACACCCATTGGCGTGCCGTCACAACGGCCTTGTCTACTTGCACTGAGCGACCAGACCTACACCACTTTGAGAAATGCCTACTAGGCCTCTATCAAAGGTCTAAAAAATATGGAGTGACCTCCCAGTTCCTAGACCTGGGATTTTATAGTTGCCAAATGTCTTATTACAAAGAAAGTCTCCCTCACCCCCGGCGTTTGCCGCCTGGCAGCGTTCAATGGCAAATTGGGCACAAGCTGAAATCGTGGCCCTTCACAGGGATGACACACTAGGGTTGCAATAATACCCCATTGACGCATACTGGGACACTATCCTCCTAGCTCTACATATGCACAGAGATGATGATGATGTCCTGGTGCCCACTGTAGCAGCAGAGAACATGTCGCAATAAGCCGTGAAACAATTTAGACACCTCCCCTCCCCCACCTGCTTGCTAACTAAGAAGCTGACAATGTGTCTCTGGAGTTTGTGGACTCTCTACCTCCCTTCACCTTCTCCCACTCTTTTCCTTCCTCACTGACAAGCATTACACAAACTTGTGATTAAAACTAGGGACGACGCATTGATCTTTGTAACAACTGGACGGTGTGGTTCACGATGTTATTGGTTACAATTGTTTTTCTTCTTCCTATTTGGCATGGTTATTCTTGGAAAAAAAGGGTCGATCTCTATTATGCCTTTCTTGAACATTGATTGCGTTGGGGACTGCTTGAGTGTTACCATCCTCTTGAAACATTATTGACGCCCAATGTTTTGGTGCTCTCCACTATATAATACCTCCTACTGTGTTCCAGACCAGAAACTGCATTGGATTATTACGTGCATGTATTGAATAGTGTAAAATATGGGTTACTCACATACTGTGCTAATGTCCAAGTTTACCAAATTGTGTAGCCTACTGTGTACCGCGATACTGAACAGTTATATGATTATTGTACCTCCACGTGTATGACAATTTTGGTTAAGAATGGAAAGAGAATGCTATTCATGAAACTTGTTTTCGATAAACAGATCCAACAAAAAAATGAATATAGTTAAAACAACATACAAATAGGACAAAAATTACTAAATGCACATTATGTAAACAAACATACAACAAATAATATATCCTAAAATTATAATGAAAATATAAAAATAAATAATACAATTTTAATTCACAAAAACCTTCATCTTAAACAATATTAAAGAAAAACACCTCTAAAATATGTATTACACATTTTTAAAACACGTTTAAATACAATAATCATATATATCAATAAACAGTATCAATTGTTAACTCAATACAAATAAATATTATATTAAATAAATAAACTTACATCAAATACAAACATAAAAAACACGAATTGGCGCTTCCCAAAAAAGGATATAACTGCCCAAAAAATTCAATAAATCAATATTATGAAACCATACACAACTCTAACTAATAAAATAGCTTAACCAATTAAACAAACAATATAAAAGCCAAACAAATTAAAGCAAAAAAATATCTTACAAAACACCAGCAGTTTGAAGAGGAGGAAATTCTGCCAGATTTTCCCTGCAAACTACAAAGCTACAAAATATATAACTATGCGACTACGTCTCCACGTAGGTATCATATATATTTAAAATACAAAGTAAAATAGTTGTAACTTGCAAAAATATAATTTAAGAAACAATGTCTAACACACTGTTCAATGCTTCTCTTTTTAAACAGATTGTCCAACGTTCTACTACACACCAACAAAAAATACACCTCTAACACCACAAAGTAAAGTAAGTATATAGATACATATCTAAACTTTTATATTTATTTATTATATTTTATATTTGTATTATTACAGTAACTAAAGAAATAATGACAGAAGGCACAAAATGTATAACATCACAGAAGGTAATACTATTATTGTGTTACATGGGAAATACCTACAGCCAAGAAAATGCTTCTACTGAGCATATGAATTAGAAATGTACAAAGTATTATTCCAATGCATGTTATGCAAGGGCAACTGCTAAAGAAACTGTAGTTATTGATGTTAAAGACCATAATCACCCCACAAATGTAACAGAAATAGAAGTGAGAGTTGTTTTAGAAAATATAAGAGAAGCAAGCACTAGTACTCAAGAACATACAACTAAAAAATATACTATCCCAAGTACTTGAACATATAGCAGGCCAATTACCATCAATACCCACCTTAAAGCACCTGATAACACACACTTAAAGGGCCACCAGTGACACCTCACCTAAAACATACAGGGAGATAGACATACCAGCAAACCTAAAAATGAACCCCTAGAGAGGAACCCTTCCTGCTATATAATAGTAAAAATAATGACAAACAAATTTGAATCTTCTCTGCCTCTAAAACTTTACTAAAACTGTCCCAATGTCAAACATGGATGATGGATGGTACATTTAAAATGTTTCCCAAACCATTCCATTAATTATACACCATTCATGGTGGATTTCAACACACCAATATTCCTTTTGTTTGTGCTCTACTTCCTAATAAACAAAGCAGTACCTACATGGAACTGCTCAACCAAATTGAACAACTCACAAACAACTATTACCCCCAAAAAATTATAGTTGACTTTGAACAAGTATGATTCAATCTGTCTTCAAAATATATTCCCACACAGCCGTACAAGGATGTTATCACCATTTTAATCAAAGTAAATGGCGTCACCTACTGAAATCTGCACTAAGGCCCTGATTATGACCTTGACGGTCGGACCGCCAGGCCACAGTGTTGGTGGTTGGGAGAATGCTGCCAAACCGGTAGCATCCCAACCACCACATTTAGAGTTTACCGATGGCTGGTGGTGTGCCAGCGGTGGTGTCTTGTGGCAGTGGCATGCTTCAGCTCAAAGAGAGAGCCTGAGGGTAATGCCACACCACTGTAGCACCTGCACTGTCATGCGCGCACTGTTGCTATGCACCATGTTGTGCATGGCACACAGTGCATGCACTACAGTGCAGGCAGAGGGGGGCACAACCTGTGCCCCCAGCCACAATGCCCAATGGGCTAAAATGCCCGTGGGCCCTGTTTAGGGCCCTTCCCTGCCTTTCCTCTAAACTTTACATGGCAGGATCCCTGCCATGAAAAGGTTGGCGGAATGGCAGGTCGTAATCAGCACAGCAGTGCCGGCATCGGCACTGCTTCCATGGCCCACCGCTTTCCCCACCACAGCCACTGCGGGATTCAAGATCCTAGCGGTGGCAGTGGTCTCATGGCAGTCTGACTACCATGCTTGTAATCCGGCGGTCAGACTGCTGATGATGCAGCAGTTGGACTGACGGTACGGTGGTCTTGGGACCGCCGTACCAGTTATCAGTCCCTAAGTGTGGAATGCGCCACCAACAGCCAATTTACCTTTGAGATTTAAAAAAATGATTGCAATAGCCTATGTCCCTGTCACAGAAGTCGCCAACCATTATAACATCCTAATAGAAAGCCCCTAATATTACAATAACAAAAAAAAATAAACTCCCCTAATGGACTACTTCAAGGACACATCAGTTGGCAGACCTTATAGGTCAGGACACAGATCTTAATATTAACTTACACTATAAATTACAAACCATTTCTAAAAAATGTCTCAAAACACCACAATACCAAATAGCATTAAAAAAGCAGTAAAACACACAAAAAAATTAGTAATAACAATACACACATTGGGGCCGATTACGATGGCGTTTGGATGAGCATCTGACCCCCATTGTTATGGGACCGACCGACAGGCAGTCGGAACCATGCCTCTTTGCATTGAGGCTTGTGCTGCGGCCTGGAAAAGGGCCACAGCACAAGCCCCAATGCCAAAAGGCATGTTTGGAATCATCCCTGCACCCTGTGGCAGGCACCATGTGGTGTCTGCAACACGATGCAGAGATGTTGTGCCTCCCAGGGCACATAGCGGAGGGCCACAGGGGACAGGGGCCCTGCTAGGGGCCCCAAAAAAGCCTCTCTGCCAGTCTGTTCACGTCGGAAGAACCGATGTGAAATGGCTGTGGGGAATGAGATCGGACCGACCACCCAACTGGCTCCTTGAGCTCACCGGAAGCTGTTGGTCGGTCCCTGGGCCAATGCGGTCCGACCGACCTCATACTAATGCAGCGGTCTGACCGTGGTTAGATATGTCGGTCGGACCGACACCGATGGAACGTCAGTGTTGGTCCCACCAACATTGTAATGGGGCCCATAGTTTAAACGACTTTACTACATCCCCCCAACCTTAGAAACCCCTTAAAAATTGACAAATATGTACTTACCTTTAGCGATGAACTGCAGCATCGAACTGTGAATTCTTCCTTGCAGAAACAACACAAAATAACACCAATAGACTACTAAATATAGTAAACAGTAGAAGAAATGACCACCTAATAAAAGTAAAAAAGACTATCTCCCCATAGGAATTGCAGACATTTTATTAAAATGTGTAAAAAAAGTGTTTAGAAATTGAAAAGAATATTAAACATGTACAACAATGTTATGAATATATATGTATTTTGTTTTTATTATACTTGTTAATGTATAAATGAAATTATTTTAAAAAATGAAACTTTGGGCCTCATAACGATGCCGGTCGTTTGAGTGTCTGAACGACATCATTTCGGGATCGGGACTGCCCGACAAGTAGGCGGTGGTCCCGACCTCCAAATTATGTTACGACTGCCATATAGGCAATCGGAAACAAGTCTTTTTGCATTGAGGCTTGTGCTGCGGCGTAGATAGAGGCCTCAATACAAAAAGGCATGCTTGGAAACATCCCTGCACTGTATGCCAGGCACCATGGGGCACCATAGCTCAGGCCTAAGGGAGACGGGGGCCCTGATAGGGGCCCTGCAAGTCTTTTTTTGACAGCCTTTCTATGGCGGTCAGACCACCATGGAAAAGCTGCCGGAAAGGGACATCGTAATCCCTACAGCGGTGCCTGAGCAGGCATTGTCCCAATTGTAGGGTATTATGCTCCGACCGATGGTCGGAAGCATCGGTCGGTCCCTCTGCACTGGATGTCGGATGGACCGCCACTGACAGGCCGTTGGTGGCAGTCCATCCGACATCATAATCGGTCCCTTTATGTTACCACACTAATACAAACACAACTATTACAAACTATTTCACAATACCAACATAGGACTTACTATTCCCACATTACTACAAACAAACTGAACACATATTTTTAACATTTAATGGTTAAAAATAACTATACACACTACAATATAACTTAAATGAGGGATGGCATTATACATGATGGGGCTGATTATGAGTCAGGCGTTCCGACTGCTGGACCACCATTGCAGCGGTTTTGAGAAGGCTGCCGAATCGACTGCATCCTGACCGCCATGTTACGAGTTAACCACTGAGCCGGCTGTGGGCCAGCATTGGTCTTGAGGCAGCCGCATGCTTCAACTCACAAAGTGAGCCTGAAGGCAATGGCATCACCTGCAGCACCTGCACTGTTGTGCGCACACTGTTGCCAGGCACCATGTCATGCATGGCACACAGTGCACGCACGACAGTGCAAGCATAGGCAGGCACAATATGTGCCCCAGCCACAATGGCCAATGGGCAAAAGTACCCGGGCCGTGTTTAGGGTCCCTTCCCTGCTTGTCTGCCAACCCTTTCATGGTGGGGTGTCTGCCATAAAAAGGTTGGCAGAAATCAAGCTCCAAATTGGCATGGAGGTGCCTGCACTGGCACCAACTCCAATCCCCCCACCTTCCCCACCACAGGGGGACCCAGGATCCGTGTGCAGGCAGCGGTCTTGTGGCGGTCTGACCACCATGTTTGTAATCAGGTGGTCAGACCGCCTACTCGGCTGCGGAGATCTCGCCGCCGATGCCACGGCAGTCCCTGGACTGTCAGAGTCATAATCAGCTGGACAATCTGTTAAATAAAGTATTCCAAATGCAATACAAAGTAACAAAGTTAAGGTGTAGGTCACTAAAGGTGCAACATTTACTATTCCCACTCCATTATAAATAAACTCTGGGAAGATGTTGGACATTAAAGGGGCAACATTTACTATCCTGACAAGGGCAAAACAGTGAAGAAGCTAACTAATTAAGATACAAATCAGTTAAAATAGCAGCTATGTGTGTAATGATTAATGTAAAATTTTAAGATAAAATGACATGCATTTTTAATGTGCAAACTGCACTATGCAGACTCCTCAACTGCAAACTCAATATTAGACTACACCTTTGTCTCTCTATCCCTATTCAACCAAATTGTCTCATTTCATTTGGAGGAGAAAGCCAAGAGTGATCATTGTTCTCCAGAAATCACACTCCGAAAGAACATGTCCACGTTCGAACGACGCGGGCCCTCCCAGGAACGAACCTCACAATCAACTATAGAAGAGTTAAATTTATACATGCATCAAGCGGGAGCTTCTTGCAAACTGCAACACTCCTCTTCGAGTCACGGACTGGAACAAGAGAAACTGAGCAATGGGGGAGAATTTTGCCACCTCAATTGCAGAGTCCTTTCCTGTACCAATTAAATCAAGGGCACACCTCAGCCACAATAGTATGAAGCGCATTCCAAAAGCACAAAAAACCGAAATCAAGTTCACTAAAAACTTAATCTGAGATACCTTTGGCACAATCCAACCGACAAAGTTAATTCAGCACTGCTATGACAGCAAAAAGTTCAGCTAAAGAGACAAAAATGGGAGGTCAATAGAGCTTTAGAGGAGGAGGTCTGGGCAAAACTGCATGCTGATATCAAGCAGAAAGACAGCCCAAGATTTTGGGGAACAATAAACTGCTTTATTCGCCCCACACACGAGGGCATTTCATCCATCATCTCAAAAGAAGACTGGGCAAGTTATCTAGGAGACCACTTCCACCAAGACAACAACCTACAGGCCACAGGATCAAAAACCATAATACACACAAGAGGAGCCTCCCCAGAGATCCACCGGGAGGGAGCGCTTCAGAACTCCGGTAGCAGGGGGAAATACGCCAATTTCTGTATTCTCAATTTGCAACATCATGGCAATCAAACGGCAAATTGGAAACAGAAGGAGAGAAGGGGCCCCGGGCCCAAATGGAATTTCACCGGTTTTGTTTAAACAAGATGCAGAACTCCGGGCCAAGGGTCTTGAACCTCTCTTCACTGAAATAAGGCAAATTGGCACACTCCCACCCTCCTGGAGGAGCTTGATAATCTCCCCAATTTTTAAGTTAGCAGATAATTCCTTGCCAAAAAACTACAGCTTAGTAGCTCTCCTAGACAGCGAAGCAAAATTCTTCGCAGGAACACTCCTAGAAGAGCTCCAGTACTGGGCCAAAGAGAAATGAATCACTCCCCTTAATCACACCGGCTTTGCAAAGTCCGTTGGGACAACAACAAACATCTTGACCATGGCATTTGCTGATCGACAAGGAGGAACCACAAAAATGCCATTACACCTATGTTTTATTGACTATAAGGCTGCTTTTGACCATGTAAACTGTAACAGGCTCTGGGCCAAACTGGCAAATTGAGGCATACCACAGACTTCGCTGAACTTGATAATCAACGTGCAGACAGAGACATGTGTTCAGATAAACCTGGGTGATGGATCCTTTCTGTCAAGACGCATACCAACTGTTAGAAATGGGATTTCTGGTTGGCTAAGGCTTACGCCAAAGCCAGGCAGAAACCACCACTCTAGTCAGGGCAAGGGAGTTACACGCTGAAGATAACCCCTGCTCACCCTCTTGGTAGTTTGGCACGAGCAGTCAGGCTCATCCCAGAGGCAATGTGTAAAGCATTTGCGCAACACACACACACAGCAGCAACACACTAGGCACGCCACAAAAGAAACTCCACACAAGGTTATATCAAAAATAGCCTTTGTATTATCATAAACACATTAGAAACATAATCACACATTTACACTGTGCCAACTGGCACTAGGAAATATTCACAGGGGATTATATACAGGACCAGGCCAATCGGGCCACGGTCAGAACCATCAGATCAGGTAAGTAAATCTAAAACACAACCAGTCACTACTGGTACCATAATGGCCTAAGCATTATCACATTAGCATCAGACACCATCCTAAAATATCATAGCATGACATTAGGCATAACATTACGCATAAATCACATTAGGCATAAAACATATTAGGCCCAAACCTCATTAGCATAAATACATTACGCATTGGGCCTCACCAGCATAAACACATTATGCAATAACCTCATAAGCCTAAATCACATTACGCAATAATCATGGGGCATGAATCACACTAGGGCCTTGTGCCCTACCAACCATAAACTGACCCCCTTGGCCAACTGGCCTTCTCTAGGGCTCAAATGCCCTATGTCCCAAACTGTCAGGGCTGGCTGACAATGCAGCAACATCAAAAGTGCGCAATTGCGCAGGCCTAAACGTTGCAGCTGTCACTAAGTGCTGTACAGCTGTGAAGGTACTGTAGGCATGGGCACTCACTGAGCCCTCTGGGTGGGTCCCCACTGGGACACTCTAAAATAGATGTGCAAAACGTTGCAGCTGCCCGCGCTGTGCGGCGGAGCTGTGAATCAGCCAAGAGGCACGGGCACCACTGTGCCCTTTGGGCCCTCACTGGGGCTCTATCCACAAATCTGCCAACGTTGCAGCTGCCCACTGTTAGGCGGGGCAGCTGTGACACTATCACAATGAGGCCCGGCACCACTGGGCCCTCTGGACGGGCTCTAATTAAAACAATTGTGGCCCCCGTTGGAGCGGCCCGCTACCCTGCGGGACCGCCCAGGCACCGACAATGTGCCTCGGAATGCACCCCAAGCCCCACTCTGGGCCTTGGTAAAAACAAATGGCCCCCCTCGTAGGAGCGGCCCGCTCTCTGGCGGGCCCGCTCAGGAACTCGGCACTCTCAATGTGCCTCGGTCTCACTCACCGGTCTCCTCCTAGACTTGGGGCAGGCGCCGGTGATCCTCCTCACTTTGCGCTGAAGGTGGGCAGACACACGATCCCAGGACCTCTTCTGGCGCCCTCGGGGCTCCCTTCCACTTTGGGAGCCCTTCTCACTTCGCCCGGTCCCCCTTCCTGGGACCGGGACTTCGGCCTCGAGCCTGCGAGGCTCCGGACGTGCGTAGGGGCATAGCCCCCGCCCACAACCAGGCAAGGCCGCCTGGCTTCCGGGTCGCGCTTAGCAGTGGCCCGGAGAGGATTTCTTTCGGCTCCTTCATCGGCCGCAATGCGGGGTAGACACCCGCCTTAGAAAATACTCACACAAGCAGGGTGGGCACCCGCCAACAACGCCATCAGCGGGGTGGGCACCCGCTAGAAACTGCCAAAATGCGGGGTGGGCACCCGCCACAATAAAGGCATGAAACAGCGGGGTGGGCTCCCGCTCGATCCCTGCGTCGTGCAGGGGAATCCCCACGCCGGGATTTCCTAGGGACACCTCTGCAGCCCAGCGCTGCGGAGCCCAGGCGCTCCTCTTCTTTGGGAAACCAAAACACAGCGCTCACGAGGCGCTAGATGTCCCAAGATTCAAAAGCAAAGTTCAGGGGCACAGCTGGGCCCAGGGAGGCCAGCACACAGGGCCCTCCAGTAGGGAGGCAAACCCGTGTTGCAGTTCCTCCTGGGCTCCCAGCAGCAGCAAGCCCCCAACAAGTCCAGGAACAGCACATTTTCATGGGGTCACAGCCCCAGTATTTATACACAAAATCTCTTTGTCTGCAGGACAGGGCTTTTGGGGGAACCAGATGCAACTGGTTCAGGGGGGATTTGGAGCACTCAGTTGACAGGGCTCCTCTTCTCTATTGTTAGGTGGGGGCTCGTCATCAGACACACCACAGGGGGGCGGAGCCAGCATTCACTAGGGCAGGCACAATCCTATTCAGGGACCAGGGACTTCTCCTCCCACCACTCTAAATGCAGATGTCCCATTCAGCCTAGCGCTGACTCACCCTGCCCCTCCTGGAGCCACACACACCTCCCAGCCCCTGTCACTCAAAAGCCAGACATGAAATTCACATCAGGCAGGCAGACACATAGCACACCGAAATGCCAACTTCTAAAAGTGGTATTTCTAAAATAGTTATAATAAATCTGCGCACACCATTGCGTAGCATTTATTATCACTATTCCAAACATACCAAACTTGACCATGCTGCACCACTCATATCAGGAATTACCACTGAAACACTTATCAGGGAATCCCCAATGCATTCCTATGGGAGGGCAGCCCCACAGTAGTGAGAAACTAAAATGGCTGTTTGTCACTACCAGGACATGTCACACACTTAAGGTACATGTCCTATCTTTTACTCACAACGCACCCTGCCCATAGGGCTAGCTAGGACCTACCTTAGGGGTGATTGACATGTAGTAAAAGGGGGGTCACGGACATGGCACACACTTTAGGTGCCATGTCACAGCGACAGTAACACTGCGCGCACAGGCCCTGCAATGGCAGAGGCCTGAGACAGGTTTGAAAGGCTACTTTGGTGGGTGGCGCAATCAGCGCTGCAAGCCCAGCAGTAGCATTTAATTTACCAGCCCTGGGTATATGGGACACCACTTTACAAGGGACTGACAGGTAAATTAAATAGGCCAAACAGGTGTAGACCAATCTTACCATATTTAACACAGAGAGCACACGCACTTTAAACTGGACAGCAGTGCTAAAGTGCCCAGAGGCCTAAAACTACCAACACCATGTCAGAAAAAAGGCTAGGAGAAAGGCTAAAAGTTTAGGGATGACCCTGCAAAAAGGGCCAAGTCCAACACAACGACCTTCCAGCCAAATCGCAGGGTAGACCAATCACCACATTGATGGGCTTCCCTGCCTTGGGCGATAGAACACGGACGCGGGCCCGCAACTGCAGGGACACCCTCCAGTTCTCCGCCACTCTGAACCCACGTGGTTCCCTCTGTCACAGCTCTCAGGACCAACTAGGCTACCCCACTGGTACTCCCTAGCTGTCCAAGGCCAGGACCAGGCCCTAGGCCATCCGGATGTATCTGGTCCTTGCCATCTCACAGAGTGGGGGGCAGTAACCCCTGGCACATAGTGACCATTCTCCACTCTACCCCTCATCAGGGCAGTGCTAACCTGCCACTGATCCTCCAGCCTAGGGTCCGCACCCTCAGGCTGACCAGAAGTCACGGGCGAGGCTCTCCTCCCCCTACCTCTCCTTCTAGAGTTCCGCACTCTCCTCCTTTGAGAGGCACCCTCAGAACACAACTCTCCCACCAGCTCAGGACCTTTCTCCAGCAACTGGTCTCCCAACCTAGGGTCTAAACCCTCAGGTTGCACCGGGGTCAGAGGCGAGGACTCCCTCCCTCTGCACCCCCTTCCAGAGTTCTGCACCCTCCCAACTGGAGCGGTACCCCTGGAAGCCAAACCAGTCAGGACACTGGTTACAGATGTCCTTCCCTTCAGGTCAGGCAGATCCTGAACCTGGCCTCCCAACCTTGGGACCAACCCCTGCGGTTGAACACTTGCCTGGCATGCCAGGACTTCTGGGGACTCACACGGTATCCCCCTGGTCAGGACACCACCTACCGATGCCCTTCCCTCCAGGTCAGGCAAAACCTGAACCTGGCCTCCCAACCCAGGGACCAACCCCTGCAGTTGAGCACTTGCCTGGCACACCAGGACTTCTGGGGACTCACACAGTATCCCCCTGAGGGTAACACATGACTCATGTGTCATGTGACAGTCTGCCTGGCGCAGATCTTCTGACCCCTGTCCATCTGACAGTGCGCGAAGATCCCCCAGGAGAGAAGTGATGTCACCATGGTCACTTCTAGGAGACTCAGCCCTTCTGGCTGGCCCCTGACCCACTGGTTCCCCCACTGGGGAACACATCCCCCTCTCACCCGACACTCTGGACTTCTGCACCCTCCCAACTGGAGCGGCACCACCAGACACCAGAACCACTGGAGCTCCACTTACAGATGCTCCAGGTTCTCCTGACACTAGGAGATCTCCCTCAAATGGCCTACCAGTACAGCCTAGGCCCCCAACCTGGTGTTCCCTTAGGGAACCCTCCAGGCCCTGAGACTGGGTTTCGGGCACCTTGGGACACACAGTCCCACACTCACTCTTTCTCCACTGAGACAGGACGTGAGCCCCTACACCCCTCCCACTACACTGGGACCTAGCTGGGCTACTCTGAACGTCTTCCCCCACACAGGTCTGGAAGATACCTGAGCCACTTCTTTTGGGATCACTCCCCAATGCCTCTTCAGACCCTCCGGCACACAGCCAGAGGTCTGCCTCCCGTGCAAGCTCCCTGGGATCAGAGAACTCACACTCCAACAGGTGTTGGCGTAACCCCGGAAAACAATTACTGAACATGTGCTCTCTGACAACCAGATTGAACAGTCCTTGAAAATCATTTGCCGTGCTACTCATCACCCATCCTTCCAGCCCATTACAACATTCATCCACAAACTCCCCCCAAGACTGGTGAGACAGTTTCCTACTGCCCCTGAACCTCAACCTATACCCTTCAGGTGTGACACCCTCCTCCTGGGAACTAGGTACCACGCTCTGGGATCTGGGAGTGGGACTTCCTGCACTGGTCTCCATATTGCTGCCACCACTGGACCCCACCCTTACTGGTGAATCCAGACAACTAAAACTACTCTCAGGGGACAATCTACCCTCCAGAGCTAGTTTCTCCCTGGCGAAGGCCCTCTCTGCCTCCGCCATCCTCTCCTGAGTTAAGACCCTTTCGGTCTCTAGCTTTTGCTCCTCAAGGCCCAATGCCCTGAGACTTAACTCATGGGCCAACTCCTTGAGCCTCAGCTCCTGAGCCAACAAGGCCTTTTTCTCCTCCCAACCCAGCCGCGCTGTCTCTGTGGCATACTCCGACTGGAGCTTGTCCAAAGCCAGCTGATGCTCCCTTTCTTCCTTCCTATCCAACCACTCCTCTGGGGACAGGGAAAGGATAGGGCACTGCCCCCGACACTGGACCCAGCAAGGGACTCCCTATCTATGGGGTCCTCATTATCTACTGGCGTCCCTGCCCTGTCATTTTCTTCCTCTCCTTTAGACTCTTCAGGGCCACCCTCAGACCTACCACCCTCTTGGAGTGCGGCCTGGTCCCTGTCCCTCTGTCTCCACCTATCCTGTTGCCAGTGTATCAGGGCACACCCAAGGTTTCCCCGAGTGCCCTCTCCACTTACTTCTAAGCCTCTCTCATCACAGTACCCCCTTAGCTCCTCTAGACTGTAGTTCAACATGTCTTTCAGGTCAAAGGTAGATTCCATTTTGGCAAGACACTTAATACACAGGTGCAACACAAGAGACCTAGGCGTCTGAGCTGAAGCAAGAGTGCACAATTTAAAAATGACACTTTTAGGAGAAAAATAAAAACTCAGGAAAAATAATCACCCAACACGTGATTATCTAAATGCAGAGTTTGTAGTGCAACCAGTTGTCGCTGTGGTGTTGCGCAAACACAAGTCCTATCCTCACCGCTGACAACCAATGTTAGAAAAAAGGCTAGGAGAAAGGCAAAAAGTTTAGGGATGACACTGCAAAAAGGGCCAAGTCCAACACCAACCAAGAAGGGACTTAAACAGGGATGAGTACTGGCCCGACCCTGTTTAACCTGTTCTTAGCATACCTTGTACCGGTACTGAATGCCTGCGACTCACACTCTACAAGATTAGGAGGTTTAGCACTACCATGCCTTTTTATGCGGATGACATAGTCCTGATCAGTCACATGCAGGTGGGCTTACAGCACCTTCCTACCACCACACAGGAATTCTCCGAAGCTAATGGCCTAAGCATCAACCTGGAGAAAACAAAGACAATGAGGATCAGGAAAAACCCAAAGAAATCACCGGCCTGGCACTGGGGCAGCACACGTATTGGATCTTCATCGGAATGCAAATATCTAGGCGTGATTATACGCAAGGGTGGCCACTTTGTTGCCCAGAAGAACTCAATCAGAAGGCAGGGCCTCGCCCTGGCAGTCTCACTAAGGAATCTCAACTCTAAATTGAGTGGTTCATTGGTACTTCCCCTAGTTCAAGTTGTACGCACCAAGCTTTTACCAACAATAGCCTATGGTAGTGGACTGCAGAGGGGTAGAGATTCAAAAGTCCTGGATAGCACAATTATCACTGTCTATAGAATTATCTTTGGCATGCCCAAATATACCTCACCAGCACAGATCAGGCTGGAGTTCAGCCTACAAAAACAGATCCTGGCAAGACAAGGAGTGTATATCATCACCTTGGATAAAGTCTGAAAAGCTGCGCCAGGAACTCTTAACCATTATCTGTGGTTAGAATTACAACAGCGAGTTTCATCACCTGCCTCATCTTACCTCAATAATTGCCTGATTAACATCGGGCAATCAAAACTCTCAGAAACACCTACCAACAACTTAACATTTAAAAAACTTGTATGGCAAACGGTCAAACTTCTATCAGTGACCGAGGACAAACATTCCCTATTAAAGAGGGCCCATGGCTGGATGACCTTGAGCACTTACACAGCCCCTGTCCCTCAAAAATACTTTGACTTGTGGTATGCCAAAACTATCAAAATCCAATTCTTGAAGTACCGACTAGGCCTGTCACCTTGCTTACAGCACCTCCCCCACTGGCTTAAGGATCAAGCGGGCTCCACTGCGGCACAGCAGCGGAGGACCTGCTGCACCTCTTATGTACATGTAAAGATCTCCTGAAGGAACGGAAACAACTATTGAAACCTCACGTCAACAAGGGATCCACATTTGGAGGCAAGCTGTGCTTGCCTGCTTTGCACCAGAAGACCCACTTCTGAACTGCCGCTTGGTAAAGTTCTTGAGACTGGTGGCAAAAAAAATGCAAGAGCACTGATGGAGGAATCATCTAGCCAGAACAATTGAGAAAACCTAAAGCACTCCTGAGGATAGCATTGGACTCTATATCGCACCACCCCATATGCAGTGACCACATAGCATAACAACACCAGACAAAACGACCATGCTCCTAAAAGATGCATAGAAAATGAGTTCAAAAACACAAGCCAAAATGAAAATGGACAACAACCTATTTTAACTATTCTTTTTTATAACTTTTCCAAAATTTAACGATGTGTCTTGATGCAATGGCTTTAAGTTAATGTGACAATAAAATAAAAACTGAAACTGAAAACTATGCAGACATATTATTTGTATAGCCTGCTGAAACTTCTAAATGCAAGTTTTCTTTTAGCTAGAAGTGAACTTGATAATGCTGAAATATGCACAATGGAATTTAGACACCTGACTTAATGTGACATGCTTATATACATTTATCCTAACTGCAGAATGTTCTGGTTTAACAAATGTATAAAACATTGCTAAGAAACATATTATTGTAATAACTAAACTTCCTATTTTCCACATATTTCACATTATGGTTGAATAGAATAGTTTCACATTTTAAAACAGTATTTCTTGTTCATGTTACTGAAATGCATTACTAAACAGTGTTTTCACAAGTTGATGTTTCTCTTCTTTAGCATAGTTCATTGTTTACGCAATGAGAAATTTAACATTAGAAAGTTAAACTGTGTTTGATACCAAGGGGAATGGAGGCTTATGAATCGAGAAACTGCATACGTAAGATGTCTGTAACAAACTTTGTGGCAAAACTTTGTGTTCTGCATGTTATTTCGTGGGAGAGGAAGAGCTGAACTCACTCTCAGACGAATGCTGCTGCCTGATTGGATCCGAAGAAGAATGCTTGATACAATGTCTACAACATATTTTATGCCTTTTTATGTAAGTGCTTCTTCCTAGTTAGAGGAGAGCTAGAGACTAGAAACTTGAGGCTTGAAGCTGAGAAGCTGAGACCCAGACCATTTCCCTTTCCTGACAGTTGTGATTACCACTACTGCTGCTCATTCTTTGTTTTAATATGGATGTTCGACATTTACAGATTGCTACTGCAACTGTATGTGTCTTTGCTCAAACTACTGAGACTCAGCTGAGTTTCATGAACTACCCCTAATGGGAAGTTTGGCTGCTTTAATTGGATTTTGAGCTTTATGCTCTCTTTATCACACTTTTTTCCTTTTAAATTTGAGCTTTTCATGAGTTCTACTAACTCTCAATTCTGGTCCTGTTATTTAGAATAGGGATTTTTTCCATTATGGAATTTGCTTGATGCATTATTTGATGATTTGTTCTGGCCATATTTTAATGAGATTTCTGTAAACTTACTAGATTTTATTGACTAATCTGAATAAAAGAATTTTACTAAACCCTTAACAAAAATGTAATGAAAATTAAATTTATAGAGTGCTTTATTGCCCTGGTGTGTCTAGGCACTACAGCTCTGGCGTACTAATCACAGCCTAAGCAAACAATGTAGAGATGAGAAAGGAACAGAGGCCTAACTGTTGAAAAACCATGTTTTAAGAGCTTTTCAGAAAGAAAACTTCAGTTTTTTTCTTAAGATCTGAGGTCATCGAATTCCAAAGCTTGGTGATGAAGCTCCTGCCCCCCAGTTAGATCTTTTAAATTTGGGTGCTGCTTAATTTCGAGCTGACAACAATCTATGTCATCTTCTGGGGGTGTACCATTAAAAGTGTTGTTTAAGGTACTTTGGCCCCACCCTGTTCATCGCCTTGAAGGCGATGGAGAGGGCCTTGAAGTCTATACATTTATAATGAGAAGTAAGTGGAGCTGGGAGAGGCCCTGAGAAACAGATTGGAACTTGGAAATTCCCAGTAGTACTCCTGGCACACCATTCTGAAGAATTTGCAGTTTTTGTATGCATTTTTTCTGGATGTTGGTAAACAAGGCATTGCAATAATCAATTTTGGAAATAATCAGAGTGGAGACTACATTTTTCCATAGATCAGATGGCATGAAAATAAAAAATGTCCTTAATGTCTTAAGCATGAAAAAGGATGAAGAAGTAATAACATTGTTATGCCCATCAATAGAAAGTTTACTATCATAGGGCACCCCCAGGTTCTTGGCTTCAGAGACAGGGAGGGAGGGACACCAAAATCCTGTAGACACCATATAGGAGACCAAAAGATGTATTCCTGCCAAACAGTAGCTCCTCTGTTTTACCCAAGTTAAATTTTAGATAGTTACGGAACATCCAGTTTATGTTTAACTTAAGTTAGCATTTTGTCTTTAGACCAAAACTTAAGACAAACTTAAGACAAAATCCTACCTTTACTACTCCTAAATGCCTTTTGTGAATACGGAAAGTCGTAAAGTTAGGATTTTGTCTCAGATTACTTTTGTGAATCGGGCCCATGATGAGGACAAAAGACAGCTGTAGGATTGTTTCCATTAATGCCAATTGAAGAATTACCCTCTGATTTGAGAGAAACTTTAAATCCAGAAGTGTCGGATCTCACATTAAAAGCAGCACAATATTGGTTCTCATGTAGAGTCGAGTGTGACTCTACCTGACAACCGATATGGTGCTATTTTTCTAGTGCGGGACACTCCTTGGAGTAACCAGGTGCTCTATAAATCTTTTAACATAACATAACACACAGGGAAATATATTGGACTGATTAAAGGTGTAGAACCAGTCAGATTTGCCTTAAAGGCAAATGCAGTGAATCCGAGAACACCACGGTACCATCTGACCCCAGAGAAAATTACAGGAATAACACCTGTAATAGAAGACATGATCCAGAAAAGAAATTTGATGTAATTGATTGGGAGTCCATGTAACTCTCCGATCATGGGTTTACAGAAACCCAATAGAAAATATAGGACGGTGCAAGACCGTAGGAAAATCAATTAAATTGTTGTTCCATGCTGTCCAGTGGTACTGAATCCAGCCATAATACTTTTCCCAATTCCATGTACTGCAGAATGGTGTGCTGTCATTGATCTTTGCCAGGCTTTTTTCTCAGTGCCATTGCACGAGGATAGCCAACTCTTTTTTTTCTTTTGTGTTCCAGCAGATAATTTTGGCTTGGGTGCCAAGTCCCACCAGGGGTATACAGAGTGTCTGTCCATTTTTAGCCAGATCTTGAAAAAGAATCTGGAGTCACTACAGATGCCCAATAGATCAGTACTCATGCAATATATTGACGATCTACTTGTGGCATCTGTTACCGGTGAATGACACTGTGTGTGATGAAGTTGAACATAATTGCCTAGATGTCATGGGATTTATGCACAAAGCCTAGACCGAATATTAAAGATGAACCCCTGAATGAGCCCAATTATGTAATTTTTGTGGATGGCTCATGTCTGGAAACAATGAGGGTATCCTGAGAGCAGCTTATGCTGTGTGTACAATAAATTATGTCATTGAAGCTTCATGGCTTCAAGAGGTTACCTCAGTGCAAATTTCAGAATTGATTGCCCTTACTAGAGCATGCAGTTTAACTGCTCAAATGATAGTGACTATATTTACAGAGAGTCAGTACATCTTTTGCATCGTCCATGATTCTGGGCAATCGTGGTCACCAAGAGGTTTCATGTCACTCTACCCTACACATGGATTGGAGTTAGGCTGCAAAGCACAAAGAGTCATAAGCACATAGAAAAGCCAGCTTTCTAAAAGTGCCATTTCTCCAATAGTAATGAAAAATCCACTTACACCAATAAGCAGGATTTATCACCACTATTTCAAAGATACCACTGTTGTTCATACATACCTGATGAGAGTAAGAAAATAGAGGAATTCCCAAAGAACATTTCAGACTTGAAACCTGAATTAGAGGAGTTGGAAACACTTAGCATTTTAGAAAATTTTGGAAAAGGGATTCATACAATTGGAAATTGGATTACGACAGCAGGAGGAGGTATTTTGAAAGCTAGACTTTTGCCAATACTAATCATAGGGCATTGTTTAATATTTGTATTTGCTTTATTTAGAAGCTGTACATATTACTCACACGAGAAAGGGCAGAGAAAGAAATACAAGATTTGAAAAAGAATTAGAACTAAATAATCTCATGAATGATGATTGCAGAAAGTCTTTAAAGTTCCAAAGTTTAAAACGAAAACAACAGGATTCAGCTGACAATGAAAAGCCCTTTGAGCACTTTGAGCAGAACTCACTTGTGAAACTAAAATGTGAATCTAAGATAATGTTGGGATTGAAGAAGCTAACTAATTAAGATACAAATCATTTAAAATAACAGCTATGTGTGTCCTAATTAACGTAAAATTTAAAGATAAAATGACATATTTTTAACGTGCACACTGCACTATGCAGACATAGGTATTTGTATAGGCCACAGAAATGCTTAAATGCAAGTTTTCTATTAACTAGAAGTGGACTCAATAATGCTGAAATGTGCACAATGAAATTTAGAAACCTGACCTTAATGTGACATGCTTAGAAATATTCGTTATAACTACAGAATGTACCGATTTACCAAATGTACTAAAAATTGCTGAGAAATATATTATTGCAATAGCTACATTTCCAATAAAACATTCGACATTAGAAGGTTAAATTGTGCTGAATGCCCATGGGAATGGAGTAATGGAATGGAGGCTTATGAATATAGAAACTACATATGTAAGATGTCTGTAACCAACTTTGTGATAAAACTTTGCGAGCTGCATGGTATTTTGTGGGAAAGGAAGAGCTGAACTCACTCTCAGACGAATGCTGCTGCCTGATTGAATCCAAATGAAGAAGGCCCAATACAATGTCTACAACATATGTTATGTCTTTTATATTAGTGTGTCTTTCTAGTTAGAGGAGTGCTAGAGGCTAAAGAGTTGAGGCTTGAAGCTGAGAAGCTGAGACCCAGACCCTTTCCCTTGTCCTTTCCTGACAGTTGTGGCTACCGTTGATGCTGTTCACCTTTTGTTTCAATATTGATGTTCAATATTTACAGATTGCTACTGCAACTTTGCTCAAACTACTGAGACTGGGCTGAGTTTCGTGAACTAAGCTTATTAGGAAGTTCAGCTGCTTTAATTGGGTTTTGAGCATTATGCTCTCTTTATCTTACACTTTTTTTTCAATTTGAGCTCTTTGTGTGTTCTACTAACTCTAAATTCTGGTCCTGTTCTTTAGAATAAGGAATTTTTCCTTTATGGAATGCGATTGATGCATTATTTGAAGATTTGTTCTAACCATACTTTTATGAGATTTCTGTAAACTTACTAGATTTTATTGACTAATATGAATAAAAAGAATAAAAAGAATCTTATTATATTCTTAATGAGAAATAAACTTTTAAAACTAATTTAAACTCCCATCAATGACTGAACTTAAAACTGTCATTGTGATTTAACTTATTGTGATCAAATAACTCCTGATTCAAAACACGGTGGCAAAGATGCTGCATGTGAAGCGTGTCATACTCAGACGCTAGCAGGGGAATGGGCTTAACCCTGTAGATAATGGTAAGGAAAAGTTGATCATATTAAAATATTTTGCCCCAACTCCACGCTATCACAGTGCAGAACCATATGTGTTAGGAATGCCCTGCTGCTGCTGCTGTCATCCTTTCTGCTGACTCTAAAAGGCTGTCTTGGGTGACATATTGACTTTACCAATGCCAATCTTCATTGTTTAGTATAGGATCTGTACTAGATGCATACCCTTCTAGAACAGACTCTTGTCTCTAGAGAAATTTAAATGGATCCCACACACTGTAGATGTATTGTACACTTCAGCACAAATGCAAATCATGTTATTTTTAGGAATGAAAACATTTCTCTTTGCTAGGGTTTGCTTCAAGAAATTATTATTTTTGATGCAAGGGCTGGTGTATCTTCGTAGATTGGGCTTTGCGTCAGAATCCATGGGTGCTTGCATAATGCATACTGGCTGATATGCCAAAGCAACACCCAACTAATGACTCCTTATTGCAAAGGGATGCATAGCAGTGCAGAGATACATGTGCTGAAAATAGGACACCTTTCCAGAGCAAAATACTTTTTGCATTGGGAAGCCCAGGAAGTATATACTAACATGTTTCTTTGCATCACTTTGAATGACTTTGTGTCTCTTTGAGAAGTCACACATTTTTACTAAATCTGGGCCTTGGTGTGCAATTTGCACATTCTTGTTTGTGAAAATAAATAGTAGCTCAGTCCCTATGTTCTGTACAGAATAATTGGCCCAGGTAACTGGCACAACCATTGTCCCTCTTGTAGTGGAGTTCTTACATTTTTGTTAAGAGCACTGCACTTTCCTATCATTTCAGGGAATGTACTTTTTTGTTTTTTAAATGATAGTGATTTTCCCACGTTGAAAGAAGGTGGTGGTGTATGCTCTTTTAGAGTTGACCAAGTACTACTAAACCTTGAACATGTGTGCCTTAATCCCAGCCAGAAAATCACATGGCTTTAGAAGGTGCAATTTAAAAGGTTTCATTATATTGCCTTTAGCTGTCAGCATGGAACACAAGCAGACATATAAAGCAGAATATTTGTCTTGGCACTGAAAGTTGCTAGCACAAATGTTTTATGGAAGTCTCTTTAATAATGTGATGTATGCTTATTACTTCAGACGTACCCGCTTGAAGTTGGTAAAACACAATGTTGCAGTTGTTTATGTGTAAGGTTATGAATTGTTACTTAAATGTATGGTGTCTAAAAGCAATAAAAAGCTGGACAATGTGATTAAATAGTTGTTTGACGCCGACGGCAGGGAGGAGCCTGAAAATCTAGGCTCATTGTTAACTGCATCTTAATAAAACTGTTTACAAGTTCCTCTGGATTTGATGCCAGTGTTTATAAACTATTTTAAAAAAGCAGTAGAAGTTGTCGGTCTTAATTCACTGAAATGTCTAAAATTGGTTGATAATTGGCATTTTTTTTTATTTTTAAGACTTTATTTTAATTACTGTGCAGGTCTTCTCACTAACCTTGACTGCAGAAGTCCACATAAAGCACAGAAGGAACTTTTCTGAGCAGACACTTCTGATGCCCTCGTTGAATGGGCATGATGTACTAGGTCTCTGTGCTGGTCCAGATCTGTTAATAAAGCAGTTTAAGATAGAATAGTGTAGAAGGTCAGCACAGTGCCATCATATAAGCTTGACGCAATGGGCCTGAATAATAGTTGGTATTATCTGCCAAAAAGAGTATGTGAAATAAATCTGGTGGCTACAGAACACTAGATGCAGACTAGCGTGGGTCCAACTTTAGTCCCCAAATTGTCAAAAATTGAAGGAAAGGTTCTTTAAACAATGGATCGTGCAGGTCTTGAGAGAGTTGGTGGCATGAACAATGGCCAGGATGCTACACAGGATGCCACTTTAGAGCCCAGGCATGCTACGATACAGGGTGCCACCAGGAAGACTTTCATCAGGTTAATGCAGAAGACAGGTGGAATGCCACACAGAATATAAGCTAGATGAACGACAGCATGTCAATCAGGATGCCCAATTTGATGTCACACAGGAAGTCAACCAGAATACAATACATTTATAGATTGCAAAACTACTTATAAAGGTGTCCCGGCGCTAACGGTAAAAAAGGCGACTGAGTTTGGAGGCTGAGACCAGCTCAAGAGGGAATTATTAAAGAGTCAAAGAGAAGTGTTTTAATCTTTTTCCTGAAGACTATTTCGGATGGACAGCTTCTCAGAGCTGCAGGTCAGGCGTTCCAGAGTCTGGCTGTGAGATAGGCAAAGAATGCAAAATATCATGCCTGTCGGGAAACCAGATATCATGCCTCAATGGACATCATACTGGATGCCATACAGGATGTCACACAGAAACCTCTCTTAAAGAAAGTGAAGACTTTCATGATAATATGTGGCCTAGTCGGAGTAAGTGGCCAGCAAATAAATGAAATCCCACCAATCTTACTTCTTTTTCCAACAACTTTAAAATATTGTCAGTAAATTGGTGCAATATATTGCTATAGTTTTACGGAAACTCAGTGCTTTATTGTTACTCTTTCATGTTATAGGCATTGGAATATGCAGAAAGTAAGAACATACACACAAAGAGTCAACCATGTCAGGAGCACCTGTTAAATAGAAAGCCAGGGAAATAATTCTACTCGTAGTTATGGACAGTACTGGAAAACAGCTATCAGCTGGCAGAGTTTACTCTAATGTTCACAGTGTGCTGCTCCTTGAAAATGAAGATACAATACCACAGGAACTTCTAAATTTCAAAAGGCTATTGAGGTTGAAAATGATCAATTTGGCATGGAATGGTTAGAGAAGATGGTCAAGAATGCCAGTTCAGACACGCTGTGACCAATCTTCTAATTCTGAAAGAGATTGCATCCTATAACCAGAACCTAAAAGACTCTACAGAAGCACCCACTTGTAAGAAATTGAGATACTGGCTGAGGGGCGTGAAAACCTTCTCAAGCAGCAACCACAATTCTTCTCAAGGTAAAGTCATGAGCAAACCCTAAATTAAACTGTGTTTAACCCTCAGGTAGCTTGGCACAAAGCAGGCAGGCTTAACTCACAGGCAATTTGTAAAGTATTTGTGCAATACTTCAAACAGAAAAACAGTGACAACACACCACAAAATGATCCCACAGCAGATATCGAAAAAAGAGATTTTTTTTAATAAACAAGGCCAAAATGACAAAAATCCAATCAGTAGAACCTGAGATATTCAATTTAAAGATTTCAGTAAAAACAGCGCCAAAAGGCATAAAGCGCCAACTGTGGATAACAATCAGTCAGTAGATTTGTAGAGCGCTTCTTGTCACCTGTGATGATAATCAGTTGCTGGTAGGGTCCAGTTGGACAGCCGAATAGCTAGGTCTTCAAGGACTTTCGGAAGTCTAGAAGAGATGGGGCGGTCCATAGATCAAAGGGTAGCTCGTTCCATGTCTTTGCTGCTATGTAGGAGAAGGAGCGACCTCGGCATCCACTGCGTCGGAAGCGGTGGGTGGCGGTTAGAGAAAGAGATGTGGAGTGGAGATGTCTGGTGGGCAGATGGAAGCTCAGGCGATGGTTCAAGTAGGCAGGTCTGCAGTTCTGTAGGTCCTTGTATGCCTTGGTCAAGAGCTTGAACCAGCATCTTTTCTGTACATGGAGCCTGTGGAGTTCCCTAGGGTATGGGGTGATGTGGTTTAATCTAGGGAGGTTCAGGACGAGTCTGGCTATGGCTTTCTGTATGGTTTGTAGTTGTTGGAGATGGTGAGCTGCGATTTCTGTGTAAAGAGAGTTGCTATAGTCCAGTCAGCTGGAAATGAGGGCCTGGGTGATGGTGCGTCTTGAGCTTTGGGGTATCCATTTTAATATCTTCCAACACTGAGGAGGATGGAAAAATCAGGAGGAAGAGATGGAGATGACCTGAGTCATCATGGTTAGTTTGTTGTCCAGAATGATGCCTAGGTTCCTAGCATGGTTAGTGTGTGTAGGAGTAGGTCCGAGTTCTGAGGGCCTCCAGGATGTGTCCCATGGGGAGCTTTTGCTTTGGAAAATCAGTACCTCTATCTTGTCTGTGTTGAGCTTCAGGGAGTTGTCCTTAATCCAATTTGTGACTTCTGTCAAGCAGTTGTGGAAGTTGGTCTTGGTGTTGGTGGTGTCTTTGGAGAGGGAGAAGATGAGTTGTGTGCCGTCGGTTAGGATATGATCTTGAGTTCATGGGTTTTGGCAATGCTGACCAGAGGTGTTACTAAAGATTTGAAGAGGGTGAGGATCCTTGGGGTACTCCACAGATGATTTCCTTGGATTTGAAGGTGAAGGGGGTAAGGTGGACTTTTTGTGTTTTTCTGGAGAGGAAAACAGCTCCTTGGATGCCTATGTTGTGCAGCCTTGTGATGAGAGTGCGGCGGGAGACCATATCGAAGGCTGCAGGGAGGTCTAAGAAGATCAGAGCAACAGTCTCTCCTCAGTCGAGAAGGGCTCAGATGCCATCGGTAGCCGCGATGAGGGCTGTCATGGTGCTGTGGGTGCTGTGGAAGCCGGATTAGGAGGAGTTGAAAAGGAGGTTCCATTCTAAATGTGTGTAGAGTTGTTGGTTGATGGATTTTTCAAATACTTTGGCCGGCAACGGAAGCAGGGAGATCGGTTGGTAGTTGTAGAGTTCGCTGGGGTCTGCTGATGGTTTCTTTAGTAGGGCTTTGACTTCTGTGTGTTCCCAGTCCTCAGAGAAGGTGACCATGGCAATTGAGGAGTTGAACAAAGTGGTGAGTGCGTGACTGATTCCTGCTTTGCCTAGGTTGAAGATGTGGCGAGCACATGGGTCGGTTGCCGCCCCCTGAGTGGATCAAGTTCATAATGGAGGCAGTGCCCTGTGGGTGAGCTACCTCTATTAGGTTAGTTAGATGTCTATGGTAGTAGCGGGGACGCTGTGTTGCTTGAAGAAGTCTGTAACCTTGGGCTGGGGTTTGAGGTTTCTGTATATGTTGACAATCTTGTTGTGGAAGACCTTTGCAAGGTTGTTGCAGAGTTCCTGTGAGGGGGTAATAATGTTTATTGCAGCTGAGGGGTTGGAGCATTATTTTATGATGTTGAAGAGTTCTTTGCTGTTATTGTAGCTTGATTCGATGCTTGAGGCTAAGGCCTTTTAAATTTGATTCTCTCAACAGTCTCTTGTAGAGGTTGAGGGCTGTCTTGAAGACGGTCTTTTTGGTCTTGTCTTTTCCAGTTGTTTTCCAGTGTCATTTAGCAGTTCTGAGGTCTTCAGTGTACCAGTTAGCCTGCTTAGTGTACCTTTTGTAGGTTTTGTTGCAGTTGGGAGCGGAGCTGTGGGTGCGGCTGGTGATCCAATTGTTGAAATCTCTGACCTCCTGGTCTAGGTTGTTGGAGGACATGGGGTGGGTGGTGCTGAGGTCATTGATCCATGTGTCCTTTGAGACTTTGCTCCAACTGCTGTGGGGGTGTTCAGTGGGAAGTGGGGCTAAACCAGGTCTCAGTCAGGAAGAGGACATCGGGTGAGAGGGCAGAGATGAGGTCCCACATCTCAGTGGTGTGTTTGCATAGTAAGCGTGTGTTGAGAAGGGAGCATGCGAGTTGCTGTTTTTGTCCAGGTGGTGTCAGTGGTAGGTTCGGGGCGGTGCTGGCTGGTTGGCTGGTGTTTGAGCTATGGCAGGTGAAGTGGAAGTGGATGCAGGTGAACGATCCTACAGTGGAGCATGTGTCAGCATGGTGGCAGTGGTTATTGCAGCGCTTGGGGTCGAGGATGTAAAGCTCGGCGATGGTGTATCTGTGGGCAGCAGAAGGGCCAGAGTTCCTGGGGCTGGGTGTGGTCCAGGGGCAGATGGGTATGCCTTTAGTGTGCCTTTGGTGCATCAGCAGTTTGCCTGCTGCTCGGTCGCACTGCGGCCTGCATTAAGTAGGTCCTGGGGTGGGCAGGGCTTCAGGTTGTGCCAGACCGGGACAAAGTCACACGTTCAGGAGCTTTGAGGCGGCAATGAGGAGTCCGGCATTGTTGCTGAGGCTGCCATAAATAAAAGTTGCAAGGCCCTGCGCGGAGGATGCATCATACAATGGCAGTCCTGAAGAGGTTGCAGAGGTGATGCAGGTCTTTGCGACGGTTCAGATCCACACAGCTGCGAGGATGCATCGGTTCTGCTTGGGGTTACGCCGTGCAGCAGGGGAGATGCGTTAATTCTGCTGGATCCACAGAGGCTGGCAGAGCACACTAGGCTCACTTCCAAGCGTACAGGATTGGGGTAGCATCATTTGGCAGGGTAGACTCACAGATGGCAGAGTCCATGCACTGGGTGTAAAGTTGTTGGAGCTTTTTGTCCCTGAGGCTATAGTCAGGAGGCCAGCCAACTAGCTCTTAGAGTCTTTTTGGGGTCCTGGGTTCAACGGAGGCAGGTCAATCTCTTCTCCCCAGGCAAGAGGGCAGCAGGTCAGCACAGCAGAGCAGTAGTCATTCAGAGAAACAGCCCAGTGGAGTGGCAGTCCTTTCAGCAGCACAACAGTTCTTATTCCTGGCAGAAGATCCACAGTTTCAGAAGTGTACTGAAAAGTTGGTGTCTAACATCCAAAATGTATACTTGGTGCCCTTCCTCTGAAAGTTGGGGAAAGCTTCTAGAAATTCTCTTTGAAGTCAACAGACATCCTGCTTTCCCTGTCATGGCTCCAGACTAACTACAGGTAGCATGCAGTCCTTTGTGTGGAGGCAGAATACAGTAAGTAAGGCTGGACCCTGCTCCACTTTGCCATCCTGCCAGTGATGGCCCATCCAAGCACACCTAAGCTCTCGAATGTGTGTGGTTGTCTAGGAGGAATACACAAAGTCCAACTGTAAGCTACATCCGGTCATGTGGCCCAGCGAGAGGCTATAGGCACTGAATGGCTAAGGCAGGAAAATGCCAACTTTCTGAAAATGTGCCATTTTCAAAATCGTAACTTAAAATCCAATTTCACCATGTTAGGATTTGTCATTACAATTCCAAAGACACCAAACATGAACTGCCAATGTAATAAGGTAACTCCAATGTTATCTTATGGGAGATGTAGGCCTTGCAAAAGTGACAAACTAATTTAAGAGTTGTTCACTACCAGGACAAGTAAAACTTAAAACTACTTTTTAAATACACTGCACCCTGCACTCTGGGCTGTCCAGGGCCTATCCTAGGGGTGACTTATATGTATTCAAAAGTAAGGTTTGGGCCTGGGAAAATGTTTATTTTTGCCAGGACGAAATGGCAGTTTAAAAACTGCACAAACGGGCTGCAATGGCAGGCCTGAGACATGCTTGAAAGTACTACTTAAGTGGGTGGTACAATAAGTGATGCAGGCCCACTTGTAGCATTTAATTTACAGGCCCTTGTAGTACCACCTTACTAGGGACTTATAAGTAAATTAAAAATGGCAATTGGGAATAAGCCAATGTTACCATATTTTAAGGAGTGAGCCCATGCGGTTTAGCACTGCTTAGCATTGTTAAAGTGCACAGAGTCCTGAGGGCAGCAAAAACGAGATCAGCAAAAATGGAGGAGGAATGCAAAAGGTTTGCGGGGAAAATAACCCTAAGGCTGGCAGGACTAACATCACTATAATGATGAAGATCCCTTTCACACAATATTGATTATTGTTACTGAAGTGAAAAAAACAGAAAATTGATGCAGAAGCAGTTACCTTGTTGAATGGGTCAGATGTTTCCTATCTTAGCTGACTGCAAATTTGCTTGCTTATGAGAATGAAACTACTTGTGTTATCAAGATACCTGCTTCAATACTGTGAGGCGCTCAGTGAAAAGGTTGAGTTGTTTCCCCCAAAACATACCTTTAGTAAATTTTAGCATGTTCTTTCAATGCAAAAGTGTGACAACAAATGTATTTTCCCCATTTACCTACTAGTTCCGATTTTTTTTACGGACATTTTTCTTGATATAGTGTGGGAGACGAACCCCAATATTCTTCGGAACACAAATAATTGATCACCCCAAAAATTGCCAACAGTTTTTCGTGTTCAAAATTCTCGTTTGACCTAGCAGTTACAGACTACTCCTCATTAGGGAAAACAACAAATTAGCAGAGTTAAACAATATAAAATATAGAGCACATAAAGGATCGCGTTCTAGATGAAAAATGGGTGACAGGATTTTATTATTTAAAAGTTAAAAGGCGGTACAAAGGAGTGAAGTCAAAAATCATCTTAAACGATCAGAGCAGAGCACAGGAAATAATGCAACATCGTAAACTCTAGGCATATTGTAAATGGAAATTCTAAATGCCAAACTCATAAAGAGTACTGAGAGAAATATGGGAAAGTATCACCAAAAGAGCTTGCAGAGAGTGCATGGGCCGAATAATAATTGTCTCCCAAATAGCAGCAAAGAGCCCAAAAGGACAAGGGAAAAGTCTAAGAGCAAAAATGTCAAAGGGGCAATGGCACACAAGGCGCCAAATAGGATAAAGGCGAAAAAGGAGCCCCAACTACCAGAGCACAGAAAATTTTCTAGCAAAACACAAAATTATATTAATAGGTTCTGCAAATTCAGCATATCATGACCATGGTGAGGATCGCTTTTGGCAAATCAGAAAAAACAATGTAGTAATTAGGACTTAAAAAATCAATGAAACACTAACCCATTTCGTAACGTAAGAGAAATCTTCCATTGCTTCCTCAGTAACTGTACTCCAGAGATTGTACAACATAAATGAAACATTTATTGAACAATGGCTCATAGAACTCACACGTCTCCTCCCGAACTTCCAGTGGAAATACTTGAAAATGATACCTTGGGTACACGATGGAAGCCTCATTAACATTGCTATCAGTCACAATATTATTTATGTTATGTGCTCATTTCTCCCAGGAAGAAGATGAGAGATGGTTTTTCAGCCGGACATTGATTGAGAGGGGGTCAGGAGCAAGTTGAACAGAACATAGAAACAGCATCCTTTTTAAAATTAATGGTGTACAACACATACATGTGGCCCATCCAAATCATAGCATAATCTAGACTTCTACATGACCTAAATGTTTTGTTTCAGGAGCAATTGCATCAATTCATCAGTTGCAACTCCAAAACTATAAGATTTCGAAACAAATTTTGCATGATATTTGCACATTTTGAAAAACGCTACAACAATAGCATGAAACATCTTTTCACATTTGTTTTCTATTGAAAAATGTTGGTATGCAAGTGTTGACTAAAAATAAGTACAATGTCATGAAACATTTATACTGTTACAGGCCAACATCTCCCAGTCATTTAAAGCATGAGGACAGTGCTCTTTCAATTGAAATGTTTTAATACATATACAATCTTCATGTTGTTGTTTGCAGAAATTGTGTTAGTTTGTCACAAAAATAACTTGATTTGCTGCAAAAAGTTGTGAAAATATACCTTTATTGTACGTTTAAAAAAACGTAAAACTCTCCAGTGCAAAAAACCTCACACAAACAATATTAGGTAGAGAACTGTTCAGGTAGAATATTAGCTATCACTCTTTCGGGGAAAACACTTCTGAACCACCACTTCTCTATTGCTCTCCTTTAATTACCATCTTCCTCTAAATTTGGGTAACCATTGACATCAGAGGTAACTGGCTCAACTGACTTTGTTATTTGGTTGCAGTGTTATGCAGCATGTAGTAACTGCGACAGAACCCATATGACCTTGCAGTAAATCTTCATGTCTCCGGCGAAGAATTGACCATGACCACAGACTCGCCATCACCATAGACAAAACGCCACTGCCATTAAATCTATCCATGCCTGAACCTCATAGGACCCCTGCTGCCATCACGCGTTTAACAAGGGACAGCCCCAGCAGTAAATCCATTGCTCCAATCTGCAATGCCTCCATTGATTTAGCAGCCTTCGCAGAATCTTGAAAACCTGCAGCAGTCGGCACTCTGCTCAAGAAACCCTCAGCAGACCCAACCAAGCTCATCAACTACAGATCGATCTCCCACCTTCCATACCCAGCCAAGATTTTAGAGAAACTCATAAAAAGATGCCTCACTGACCACCTCATCAATTGCCAGCTCGTAGATGCAATACAGCCTGGATTCAGACCCATCAACAGCACAGAAACAGCACTCATCACAGCAACAGATGACATCCTCATGATCCTTGACAGAGGAGAGTCCAGGCCCTCACCATTCTGGCCCTCTCGGTGGCCTTTGACATACTTTCACAACCCACCCTCATGAGATGCTTACTCTAGATCAGAATTCAAAGACCTGCTCTTATTTTATCAGAAATCAGTCAGCATCACAGGCCTGTACCCCTCCTAAGTGCCAAGATATCCTTGCAGGGGGTAGCAAACTTTACAAATACACATAACAAAACTCAAATAGTTACATTTTGATCAGTCAATATGTTTTGTGTCATAGGATTCTGAGACATACATGGCTTAAGTATTCAAATTTATTTGATATATGCATAGATTTCTTAGGATATACATACAAGGATGTTTAGATTACACATAGTTTTGGAATCCTGAGAGATGAGTAATAAGCAGATCACCATTTGATTCTTTCTAGGGTATCTTTTGAAAGATGAATGGTGAGGTTCCTTAGCAGCTGGATGTTTAGTTTGGGACTTGCATCCCCTTTTTACTCTTATTCACAGTAGGGAATGAGCTAGGTGTCGGGATTATTGCCACAGCTGTTCATTTTAACTTGGTCATTGAGCATTCAGAATCACCTGAAAGTATGCAATATTAGCTCTGATGGAGAGGAGATTCCTAAATCTCAAACATCAGATATAAGCATCATACAGACCCCGCCAGTGATTGTGTGGACCTTTTTCCGTCGAAGTTGAGAGATATCTAGGAGCAATTATTTGCATAAATTGAATAGAATTGTCATAAGTTTAAAGAAATGTATTAACAACATTCTAGTAAGGTTAACATTAATAATTATCAAATACTTACATTTACAGGGAGAGTTGTGATATGTTTAAAGGGATTTATTAACAAATTTAAAGTCTGGTTAATGTCATTAATCATCAGATATTTCGATTTAAAGCACCACTGTTACAAAGTTAAATTATCAAAAAGCTGATATCGTAACATGAGATAGAATAAAACAGGAACAAGAACAACATAAAGAATACAGAATATTCAGAAAGTGTGCTCCATAAAGGAAACCCTTATTTTAAATTAAACAGGTATAAGTCAGAAAGGGCATTTGAATAGGTAAATAAGGTAAGGTGTCAGCTTCATAAAACCAAGTAAAGGTCTCTGATGAGACAATAAGCATGCTTAGTCATAAAGCTCTTGCAATCGAACAGTGGAGATCAGCAGAGGCAAGAAGAGTTTTCTCAGCTCAAAGTCAGCAAACATCTCCGGTCTCTAATCTATGAAACACACACTATTATAATTCAACATAATTCCAATTGCAACATCACAGCTTGTTCTCACTCTTGGGAGCCAATCATATTAATCACAAGTCTGGGAGCAGCTAATGTCCCCTTTTTCTCAGGACAACACAATGATCCACGCATGGCTATGTCCTTGAATTGTTACACTTCTGGACAGAGAGTTGGGTAGAGTCATCTCTTCCCACGAGTCGCTCTCTCATCCTGGCACCTTCTTCTTCTTCCAAAACCAACATCACTATCATTCGTCTAATACATAACAATAAACTACTCACTAGCTAGAGAAAGGCATCTGGGAAAAACACAGCATCTGCACTGGAAAAGCACATAACATGCAAACCAAACGAACATAAAATGTGCAGCCTCTTAGCTTTAAATGTGTGAATGTGAAATTCAAAATGACACGGAAATGTGACTTATTGAAGTTGCACAGCATGTTAACTCAGGTACTGCTCGTAATAGATAAATGCAGTCACCTACTACAAGTTATATGATTAACTTGCACACCTTATTTAACAATGTAAATTACACTTTGCAAATAAATATGTTAACTATGCAAATGCAAAGTTTAGCTCTTCAAGCTTGAATTTAAAACACTAGAATATTTTAGTGATCCAGACTAGTAAATAATAAGTTAATTGGAGTCTACTTGAGACTGAACACCAATATATCCTGTTTGGGCACCATTAAGTACATACCTAAAAGTCATATATGTCAAGTAAGGTGAACAAAATAGTGCATAGTAAAATAATTATTAAAGCATTGAATACACTGTTAACAATGAGGAATTACATTATAATGGTGTGTGATCACTTCGATGTGCATTCTATATCAGCGTGTTTACACTGCAGCATAGGCTTCAAACAGTACACATATATTTGCATCCCTCAATGCAGCAAGCTGAGAATAATCAGTCTCGTAAACAGGTGAATGTATCCTATAAACTTCGAGCAAAGTTCACCTTACAGTTTTTTAGAAAGTCTCAGCCAAGACTTTAGAGAAAGCTTAACATTATACATCGAATCGTGTAATCTCTGTATAATAACCTACAGTTTAACTGTAACGTCACTCGTCACAGGTAATAAGAAATTTACATAGAAACTCTCCATTGTAGCACTGCAGCCCACTGATGAGGGATATACTTAAACACTGTAGTCCACAGCCGAGGGCTATGGTGGTTGTTTAAGGCCCTGAACCAGAGTTATAATCTCAAACGACAGTTGCTCATCTGAAAAGAGTCAGAGGGCACATAACAACCATTATTGCAAGAGGCAGAAGGGCTATAATGCCATTAGAACATTCTACTGACGACAGAATGTTCTAAAATAAACAAGGAGAAACAAAAGACACGCATTGGAATGTGGGATAACAAAGTTTATACCTACCAATATAGGTACTGAGCATTTTCACTTTCTTCACTGGAACTCCCAACATTCCAATGCTCCAATAATTGTTAGAAGCTCTCTGTACAAGGGAGAAGGCCTTAAAAAGCCAGTTTAACTGAAGGAAGAAGGGCTATAAAGCTTTTAGAATATTCTACCCACTAAGGGTAGAATGATTTAAGTTAAATGGGGAGAAACAAAAATAAAAACATTGGGAATTTGGGGTGAAAAGTGAATGCCAGCTATTTTCTGCCACAACAATGACTTTAATAGTGTTTTCAACATTCCAATGGTCAAAACATAGTTGTTAGAATGTGGATTATTAATTGGTGTGAATGGTAGTCTACCACAAGTATTAATGTCACTATTCTTGTTAGGTCCAGTAAAGTTTTCAGTAATTTAAGCTTGAGCTATGGCACATAGCAGACAGACTTAACCGGAGAAAATCTGCAAAGCATTTAAAAGTATCAAATCAGTTAAGTCAGTTAAAAAGTCAAAAACAAAATGCAATAAAAATCCCACTTCAATTTGTAGAAATAGAGAATATTTTAATGTACAAAATAACATCAAAAGGACAAAAAATCCAATAAAGGGAACTGGAAATATGAATTTATAAAGTTTGAAATACATTTTAGTTCCAAAAAGTACAAAGAGCCAACCAAGGGCAACTGGTCTCGCTAGACTGGGACAAAGGTAAAGTTTAAAGCCAACTTGTTTAAGGCTGAACCCTGGAGGCCATCTTCCATCTGAGCCACGTGAAGTGTTGAGGCTGGGTTCTCACGCCTCCCACCCTTCCTCTTTTCTGTGGGAAACTGGGCCATTGTTCCAGACTCCAGGCTCCCTAGACTTCACTGATGAACTGTTTGGGCCCTTGCGTCCACAAACACACACTAAGGTAGTCCCAATATTCCTAGAAGAGGTTTCCAGGTCATTTCCCAACAGACACCCCACTAGAGATGAGTGATACTGCTAAGTATAATTCTGGATCCCACCGCTGAACACCAATGTGAGAAAGTAGATTATTAGTTGGATGGTAGTCCATGTAAAAATCAGGAGAGGGAGGGAAGAGGGCAACAGAGGTCGTGGATCACCCATCATCGAGTTCCCCCTGAGCCTCTGAAGGTCGGGCAGGCTACAAGGGAGCACCTTTTAAGGAAAATGGGTGTGGGATCTATATGAGGTAATCTTTAAAACTGTCTAGGCGGTGCCCAAGTCCGTATTTAATCAGGGGTCCGTCTGGTAAGGTTAACAACTTGGAAAATGGGTTAGTTGGAGTTGCAATCACTCTTTGGTCCTTACATGTGATCAACTAGTTTCTGCCACGTACCCCAATCCAGTGGCTTTCATCAGACTCAGTATGACTCTATTAATACCCTTTTGGGCAAGGGTGGCTGGCTATTTATTTAATCATTCATACATCATCACACAAATACACAATATGCTACAGTAATAACCTTTCTTGGAAGTGGGTCTACCTGAGGATAAGAATGACATTTAGTCACAGCAGGGGACCATGAGTACGGTCCAAAACATTGTTATGGTATGACCTGTGTAAGCCGAAAAAACAGAAAGGTGCTGTGTGTACCGTGAGGCCACAACATTAAAACAGAAGCTGGTGTGTGTGTCAGTGTCTTCTATGCCAATACAAACATAGTGAAAACACTGCAAACACAAGCAATAAGCAAGAGGTTCAATGCATACTAGAGATATACACCCATATGGTTAGTCAAATTAAATTCCTACTAATTTAGTGGGTGTGTGGTGCCCCATAGGGATCTCCGGAGGGAAGTGTGCCCAATAGTCACACACTGTAGGGAGAAATGGTATTACAAATAGTTTACCATAGTTGGTATTGCTGGTACTACACCACCTCTGCCTTGGGTAAATGGCCATGTACTCACATCATCATGGGTCCCCACTCGGCACAAGACCTATTCACTGCCTCCGGAGCCTGTATGTTATTGATTGTAGGACTGAGCAGGGATTAAATACACCCTTGCATTCACCAACCGGTGCAAACCATTTTCCTGGAGAGAGCCAGTCGAAACACTAGACCATGCACCTCAGAAGATAGCGGCCTGGTATGGAACCACTTCTTGATTCCCAGGCGGGCCTGCTTTAATGTTATATGGTGTTCAAGGCATTGGTTAAAAACTGAAAACTTTGGTTATCAGAGATTCTTAAAGGTATATAAAACTGCTTAAAACACTTAAAACACCTAACGTAAAAAAATATAGAAAATGTTAGAAGTGGACAAAAATATTAAATACACAAAACAAATCCAAACTACCAGGATTTTCTGGCAGAGGAGATGACATCTCAAGTTTTTGGCTAAGTGGCAGAACAAAAACTCCTGGCACTTTATTGGCAAATAGTAACGGATGAGATTTGTTAAAAATGAGTGGGTAGGTTAATGGATAATAATGAATAAAAACGTTTTATAATTCATAAAAACTTGATGAGCAGAATGTTTATGGACTGCAGTGGCAATGCTGAGTATCTGAGGTGACGAAAAAAACTATAGGTCCTGCTAGTTAAAGCAACTCCAAGGGATCTCAATATTGAGACCCGTCTCATGGGACTGAAGTCTATAAAACAAGTGCTGTTCTTTTTCAAAGAAGATACTCTCTGAGTTGCTACTGTTCTCAAAACAACGCAGTTCAAATATTTAGTTGTGTGAGGGCTCCTAATGAAATGTGTAGCCAGTTTTGTGGTTTCTCTTTTACATCTTATGTTACTGCGATGTTCGCAGATTCTGGTTTTCACCTTCCTACAGGTCATGCCAATGTAACGGAGTCCACATGGGAATGTAACCATGTAAATCACTCTCTGTGAATTGCAATTTACCAGGCTATTTCATATTTGGAAAGCAGACCCAGATCTAGGTCTTTTGCTACTTTTGTCACGTTACAGACACACAAAAGGTGATAGGAGGAATGCTTGCAATTTGTCTAACCACTGGCTATCGCTCGGGGTAGCAACCCAACCCATTGTTCTTTTGCTCGCCATACTATCTTAGTTTAGACCCAGTTATATGCAAATCAGCCTTGGCCCTGCTACTTATGGGAACAGTCCAGCCTGAACTTGCAGGCCAGGTCCTTCTTGAACCGGAAACAAGCAACTTGGGACCTGTTTCGGGGTATTACCCATCTTCAGCCAGGCTAGCTTAAATCCAGTGACACAGTAAGCATAGGATCTACGTCTAGGCATACCCATGCCACTTGGGGTGGTACATGAACACACACAAGGTGATGGGAGGAACACTTGCAAATTGTCTAACCACTGACGTTTGCTCGGGATAGCATCCCAACCCATTGTTCTTTTGCTCACCATGCTACCTCAGTTTTGACACAGCCATATGCAAATCAGTCTTGATCCTGCTCCTTATGGGAACAGTCCAGCCCAAACTGCCAGGCCAGGTCCTCCCTGAACCGGAAACAAGCATCCTTGGGGCCGGTTTCAGGGTATTACCCCATATCAGCCAGACTAGCTTGAATCCAGTGACACAGTGAGCATGGGACCCAAGTCTGTGCAAACCCATGCCACTTGCGGTGGTACATGAAACACACAAAAGGTGATGGGAGGAACGCTTGCAATTTGTCTAACCACTGATGATCGCTCTGGGTAGCATGGGGAACAGGGTCAAATCTGATTTGCATATAGCTGGGTCCAAACTGGAATGGCATGGCGAGCAAAATAAAGATTAATTAAACCCAAATCTTTGACTGGGGATGAATGTTTGACAATGTTCAGCATTCTGTCCAGCATCTTTTTGTGTTGCATTTTCCCCCTAAGTGGGAATGGTATGCCCAGAGGTGGGACCCGTGCTCGCTGCACCACTGGTTTCAAGCTAGCCTGGCTGATGAGGGGTGATGCCCCGAAACCAGTCCCAGGATGCTTGTGTTCCGGTCCAGAGACGACTTAGCCTGGCAATTCGGGCTGGACTGTTTCAGGGTTCGACGACGATGGGTTGCTGAAGAGCATGGCCCAAGTGCAGTTATCCACAAGCCCAGAGCTGGGACCCATGCTCGCTGCACCAATGGTTTCAAGCTAGCCTGGCTGATGAGGGGTGATGCCCCGAAACCGGTCTTAGGATGCTTGTTTTCCGGTCCAGTGAGGACTTGGCCTGGCATTTCGGGCTGGACTGTTCCCATGGGGAACAGGGTCAAGGCTGATTTGCATATGGCTGAGTCCAAACTGGAATGGCATGGCAAGCAAAATAACGATGGATTAAACCAAGATCTGTAACTGGGGGTGAATGTTTGACAATGTTCAACATTCCGTCCATCATCTTTTTGTGTAGCATTTTCACCCTAAGTGGGAAGGGTATGCCCAGACATGGGTCCTTTGCTCGCTATGCCACCGGTTTCAAGCTAGCCTGGCTGATGAGGGGTGATGCCCCAAAACCGGTCCCAGGATGCTTGTGTTCCGGTCCAGGGACGACTTGGCCTGGTAGTCCGGGCTGGAGTGTTTCAGGGTTCGACGACGATGGGTTGCTGAAGAGCATGGTCCACGTGCAGTTATCCACGAAGGCGGGAAAGGTCTGAGTAGATTTAGTCCGGTGTCCATGCGCAGGAAGGTCTCAACATTGATCAGCTTCAGCTCGGAATTGCTTTTGGTGGAGCCCTCTACACTCGGACTTGGAAACTTTCCTGGAAGTGAGATGTCCTTCAGTGGGGCAAAGCAGCAGGTTGGATCCAACTGGCAATTTGACATCGAGGGCTGTAGCTAGATGGTGGTCCCAGTCTCCTGCCGATTCTTCAAAAGGAAATTTGGCAAACAGTTTCTAAGTCTCAGCTTTTGCAGTTTGGGCAGTAGGAGTACACTATAAAACCAACCAAGACTTCCAGGGCTTCAGGAATGCTATCACTCATACAGAAGCCACAAGCAGGGTCCAGGGCACATCCAATTGGAGTTGGTCAACTGGGCTCTTCAGGAAAGTTGGCTATTGAAGCTTTTTTGTACATGTAGCTTAACAGGTAAGCCAACTGATCTGTGGAGTCCACTTCTCAGCCCTGGGAACAAGTCCAGCGCTTAGGGTTCTCCTCACAGGTCACAATAGATAGTGCACTCCATCTTCTGTGTTCAACTGTTCAAGATGTGTTCTGACGAAGGTGCCCAGGGGTGCCAATTTTATGCCTGGTACTGCCCTGTGGGTGAGGATGACTCCTAGCCTCTTAACGTAACTTATCGGCCCTGGGTACACTTTTCCACCCTATACTATCAACTTACAGATAAGTTAAATATACTAATCAGGAGTATAACCTATTTGGGCATGTTTGATTGGTCTGGGGCCTGGTTAGCAGAGTACCAGTGCACAGAGTCCAAACAACAGCAGCATCTGGTAAAAACAAATGAGGTAATTTCTTACAATAGTGATGTCTCAATGCCTTCTGCTGGTGCCAGCAGACAATATGAAAAGCAGATCAAAGAGTGGAATTACAACTGCCGCTTAAAAGGATAAGGAGAGCACTAGCTTTGTAGGCCTCCTTCTTCTGAACATTATTTACTGAATTTACATTTATGCTAGTACCTGTATTTAGTGTTTCTAGAACTCATTAAATGCAATCAGGACTTTCATCTGCTGGTGTCCACAGATTTTGAAATTGGGTTTGTGACAAATTGCAAATCATATTTTGGTATGTGTATTTTGTGTTTTTCTGACTTTTTTTTACAGCAGAGGTTTCACATTTATATGACACATGTGCCACCACAGGAAGTCTATCAAAGGAGCAAGAGACCATGAACTGAAAAATGGATTGGAGAGTGAGAGAGAGACAGAGACAGAGACAGAGACAGAGACAGAGAGAGTGTCTGTATATGTTACTGCTTATTATAAGGAATAAAATACCCCTTTACAATACATAAAGAGTATATTTCAAGTAACCAGTCTTCAGTCGTGTTCCTCTATAAAGCCACATAAGTCCTCTGTGACTTTCAATATTCTTATACCATATGTGGGGGTGCCTTATCCCATATTTAATTTGTTCTGCTTGTTGAAGAAGACAGCAAGTATGTACCTTTTGTGCCTAACACACCAATAAAAAATGTCATGAAACATTGTGTCTCTTCACTCTGAAACCCAGGGCGGAGATCCAGGTTAGGTCCAGTGGTGCTGAAAATAGGGTTGCAGGAAGTGCAGCTGCACCCCCATAATGTTTGAAAGAGTTTAGATGTGGAATGAACAATAAAGGGGCTCTTTAAATATTTTTCTTCTGGCAGCCTTTGTTGTGTTTTCAAAGACAGACTACCACGTATCACCTATACCTTTAGTGAGGTCTTGTAAATTGCCCTCACCCTCACTCTAAAAATATTACAGCATCATTGGTTTCATGCCCCTCCCTCCATTGGTGGGCTAAATGTTGATTACATCTGAGAATTAAAAGATAATATATTTAGTTAACCGTAGGGTGGCTATAGTGCATGTCTCTATAAGAGTTACAGCTGCAACCATTCTACAAAGTTTTGAAGCAAATTAACAAGCTCATAGTTAATTTTAGTTAAACAGGGAATTCACCTTTACAAGAAACCTTGACTAGTTGAGTCTTTACTAGAGAGACTGTGTTGTTGTGAGATTTCATAAACAATGCCAAGAGTTGAATGTGTATGGTTGCAATTCATTGGAAAAGGCTGGAATGGACAACATTTACTGTGAGAACCCATTAATTGGGGTTAAGGTGCGGAAGATGAAGGGGTGGACTCAACAAAGGGAGGAATCACGAAAAGCAGAGTCTAACAGTCAATGTAGACATTTATTTAAAAAACATATGCCACAACAAAATTGGCAACAAGTACAAAACGCGACAGTAAATCTTTTCTGCTTAACTAATTGGTCACAAAGAGGCTGCATTTTTCAAGTATCTTATTGGTTAATACATCTGCTTCAGAGATCTTTGTGTCTTGCAAAATTTTAGGGGATAATAATAAAGGTAAAATAACTCTGGTACCTTCCTGGAGAGATCTGTGTTTTGTCTGTTGACAGTTTACCTCATAAAGTAGCATATAGGATTAATGCACCTGCTGCTAATCAAATTGTGTAACATGCAGATCACAGATTTGTATTTTATGTCCATAGGTAAGCGGGGTTACTGCTTTTTTACAGAGATTCTTTTGTAACTTCCAATTCATAGGTTGCAATCCTTATATCATACAGTGTGCTATTAACCAGTATAAAGGAGATCTGCATGCAAACAAGTCATGGTTTTAGATCTGTATTGATGTTTTCACAACCTGTTATTATTCTAAGCTTTCAAAGAAGGGTTCTTTTGGATAATTAGAACGTCTTGTTAGGACAGATAACCCCAACCTCTGCATAACATTTTAAATATTGACTTTGTGCTTCTTCCGACAATGCACTTAATATATAATGTTTACAAGTAGGGACAATATGTGACTCCTACACCTTATAACCCTCATTGTCTTATATAACATTTTCATTATATTGATTTGTATACTTGTATGATTTACTGTCTCTCTGTGTATGATATAAAGCACTCTGACACGCTACACTGAGATGAATAGCTCTTTAAAATAATTAATAACTAGATTAGTAAGTGCTGTTTAATCATTATTTTGTAATTGCTCATACATTCAAATACATCTGGCATTCTTACAGTGTAAGCATCTCTTACATAGCAGGGATGAACAAAGTTAAAAACCTACCTCCAAACTGTAAATTCTCTTAAGTACATGTGAAGTGATACCAAGCTCTGTGCCTTTGTTTCTTTCCATTGCATTAGCATCTAGGTGTTAGGCTCCAGATGGCTCCCAGCCAGGATGATACTTGAACAATAGGGCTGATGACACCTTAAATGAGGCCTTTGTTTTGGGCCACACTTCCTTGCCACCTGCACATTGTTGTTCCAAACAGAACACAGAAAATGACACAAGGACAAATTCAACATATTTCATTGGGTTGGCCATATTCCTGATCTGGCTTAGAAATAGCTGACGGAACAGGATTCTGGTGGGATCCCACACATTTTCTGCACTGGAAGAGCTACAGTGTGGTCTATTGGTATTTCTATTTTGCAACTATGGGACTGCCAGAGAGAGAGAGAGAGAGACCGACTGACTAATCAGCATGCAGACTTCATGTGACATTGTTGAATGAATGCGGCTGGGCTCAAACCTAGATTATGTAAATCAATGTATGCAACGTTTTTTTTTACACTGATCCAATTTGATCCAAGACAGCCCTCCCTACTTCCATACATCACAATAATCTTTTTGTGACTTAGGTAGTTTTTCCAGTTGTGCTCACATGTCTTACACATGTGATGTGAGGATACTGCCAGAAATCTGGGATGAGTTGCAGCTAATTTATTGTGCCCTTGTCAAAATATTGACCCTGGAAATAAACATATTTTTCTAAGCAGTAAGTATTTATTTATTATTGGTGTTTGCCCTATACCACAGCTACTTCTTTTTAGATTACCACTCCACTGTAAATGAAAGCAGTATTTTTTAATTAAGGTTTTGCCAGAAATATTTTTTGTCTTATTGTGCATTTAAACTTGTCATCATTCCTATCTCATTTTGCTGCAGAAGGGCTCAACATCGGCACCTAGAATTATGACGCAGTCTACGTCTAACCCCACTAAGGCCTCGATTATAGGCACTGACTGCTTGTGAAAAGCTGCAGATCAGATCCATGAATGTGTCAAACAACTAAAATTATGTTATTCCAGCTAGATGTGGGGGGGAGCCGTAGGAAAGCTCGAGTCTGGCTCAAGGCAGATGCCTGGCTCTGGCTCCTCAGGGTCCTCATTGGTCGTTGAGCCCAGCATGATCAAGCTCAAACCCCGCCCCCTGAACTATCGCTGTGAAAACCAAGATTGTGAAAAACAAACATGGATTCATTATCTCTTAGCATCTCTGATCAATAAACAATGTGCCCATGTTGATATTTCTTAGCGTTTTAACACAATGTTGGATTTTACAGGCTGTAAAAACCAGCATGTGTTAAAACTCTAGAAAACACTAAGACAAACGCATTGCTGTTGGCCCATCTGACCAATAAACAGTCCATCTGTGTTGGTTTTTCCTAGAGTTTTATCATAATGTCGCTTTTTACCAGCTGTGAAAATCACCACTGTGTTAAAATTCTAAAAACACCATTCACAGAGGGGGAGGTGTTACATCCAGGCCTGCCGACCTTGAAACTGAGAAACCAGGTTCAAATCTCAGCATCGGCTCAACATCCTGCGATTCTGTGCAAATCACTTAACCTCCCTGTGCCCCCCAAAAAAATGAATGTGGTGCTCATGTAAAGCGCTTCAATGTCTTTGGGTCCTGTTTCCTCTATAAGCCCTCCACCCTCAAAGAAAAGATGGAGATTAAGCAAACAGATGGAGCAGCAAAGATTGCAGAACTCGTAAAGTGATCTTGCTGGTTGGAAGTGAGGTTACAACCTGGCCAGTTTTCTACCTGCATTTTAATGTCCTGGAGTGATAAATTGGGTTGTTGATTGGGGAGGGAGGTTAACCCTACTCAAGGAACAGCCACAATCCTTGTCAGGGCGAAGCACAAAAAGTGACTAAATTACACTTTACTTAATCCTCTGGTAGCTTGGCACAAAAGCAGTAAAGCTAATTAAGAAGCACTGTGTTAAGTATTGATGCAGCACACAAAGAGTAATAAAGTGAAAACACAACACATGAAAAATCCCACACCAATTAAGAAACATAGAGTGATATTTAATAAATTATTTGATACTACAATGACAAAAATCCAATAAGTAGAGCTGGAGTTATGCATTTTTAAAGGTCAAAGTGAAAAACAGTGCTTAAAAAATCAAAGTGCCACTCATGGACATCTAGTCGTACAAGACTGGGGCAAAGTCAAAAGTTATGGCTGACAACGATAGAGCACGGTTCGTATGCACAAAGTGGATTGGGCCTGGTCTCTGTTTACCTTCGGACTTAGAATATTTTTGGTTGAAAAATGTCTGAGAAGGTAAAGTTCAGCCAGGCAAGTCACCGGGAGGTATCCACGGAGGAGGTGTTGTCAGGGAGCTGCTGGACGAAGTCATGGTGAAGATTTCTATGTTTGGACTTAGTCTCCTTTATGGAAGTCAAAATCTCCAGTGGGACAAAGATGTAGGCTGTAGCCAACAGGGGCTCCACAAGGCTGGCGACCCCTTGTGCAAGGAGCACATGAACAGGATTTGCCATCTGGTTCATGCACCTTGGCCAGATCGGTGAGCAGGTACTTCCCGGTCTCGTCTGTGAGCAGGTAGATCCCGGTTTCCTCTTGGATCTCAGAGCATGTTTTGGAAGAAAATGTTCACGTTTTGGATTTGTGCTATCTGGGCACCTTTAGCACCACTTCCAAGTGTGCAGGACTGGAGGGTCACTACTTGGAGGGTCAGGGCTCACTCTAGTTGGGTCCAGTTGTGGGTTCAAGATGGTTGGAGACTTTTCTGTTCCTGAGGCTCTGATAAGGAGGCTTGCCCTTGGAGTCACTCTGGAAGTCTTGGATTCAAGCAGAAAAGCAGGTCTCAAGCATCAGGGCAGTCCTCCAAGGGGACAAGGCAGGTTTCAGACAGCAGGGCAGTTCTCTTGGTGCAGCAGGGCAGTTTTCTGCAGTACACAGCATGCCACAGACAGCCCAGCAGTCACCTGAGAGTCCTTCCACAGGTCCAGAAGTGAAGTGAAGAGTTGGTCTGAGGCTCCTAGTTTAAACCTGCTGCCAGCTTTACAGTGGAAGAAACTTCTGGAGTTTTCCCTCCAGAGAATTTGCTGGAATTTCCTGCTTTCCTGGCCTGGCCCAGGAAATCGGCAGTCACAATAGGCTAGTGTGAAGTTCTTTGTGTTTGAGCTGAGGCAGAGAGACTGTGCACAGTTCTGCCTCCCCGTCCGCTTGGATGGTCAATCCTCCCAAACCCCATACCTCTATTGTGTAGCTGTCTGGGAGGAAAAAATAAAAGCCAACTGTAAACTACACCCAGTCGTGTGACCCAGGAAACAGGCTGCAGGCATCAAATGGTTAGGACAAAAAAATACCTATTTTCTCAAAGTGTCATTTTCAAAATTGTGACTTAAAATCTGACTTTACCATTAAAGAGGATTTTAAATTCCTTAGACATCAAACATGAAATTTCTTCCTGCTCCCAAACAAGGTTTATCACTATTAAATGTAATAAGATAAATCAATGTGTTGTCTGACCTTCTGGCCAGAGACCCACTCTCTCTCCCGCAGCTCCGCCTGTCTGTCGCTGCCACTGCCTGGTACTGCCTGGTGCGAGCAGGTTTCGAGACCGCTCTCAACCCGCTCTCTGCCTGCCCCTGGTCCTGCCGGTACTGTGCCATTCCTGCCTGCCCTGCTATTTTTCCTATTTTTATTGCTTGTCTTTCTTGGCTTTCTGCTTCTGCCTGTATACGGTTCTGCCGTCTGTTTTTGCTGTCTCCTTCCTTCAGTGCCCTTTCCCGTTCTCGTTGCCCTTGCCCCGCCGCTGCCCCTGTGGCCCCTCCCCCTTGCCGCTTCCCGCCTCCCAGCTGCACTTTTCCTCCCCCTCCCCTATTTAACGGAGGCCGCTGCGCGCCGCGCCCCTGGCGCGCCGAAGGTGCGCCAAAGGCAAGCCCGTCTGAGCCCGTCCGTGACCCAACCGTGACCAGTGCCAGGTACCCTGGATCTCCGACCATCCACCGCTACGACTCAGCCGCCCTCCTCGCACTCAACCCCGGAAGAAACAACGACTGCCAGCAGTCCACGCTGAACACGACGCACGGCCAGTTCTCCTGCCACCACTGCCGCCAGACCTTCACCACCGCCACCGCCGCAAACACCGTCACCCTAAGATGCATCCTCCTCAAGGTGCGCTCCATGCACAGGCACGCCATAGAGATCTGGAACCTCCTGGACACCCTCTCACCCGACGTCGCCTTCTTTACAGAAACCTGGACCAACGCCTCCTCCACCCCTGACATCGCCATCGCCATCCCAGACGGATACAAGATCCAGAGAAAGGACCGCCCCAACCACCTGGGAGGAGGACTCTACATCGCGCAGAAAAACTCCCTCCACCTCTCACCTTAAGTGACAACTTCCCCACGGCTGAACACCTGCACTTCCAGGTCAAGACCAGCCCCAACGTCACACTCCACGGCACCCTCGCCTACAGGCCCCCCGGACCCCGGGCCCTCTTCGCAGACACCATTGATGGAGCAGGGACTCGAGAAAATTAAACTTGCTCGATCGAATCCTCCATTAACTTTCACTAATCATTAATTAGTAGATAAGACAAAACTAACATGCACCTAACAGAAACATGGGGAGAAAAGCTTACGCATGCTTGAATTAATGAGAAATAAAATGCAGCACGATTAAAACCCGCTTTAACTTTAACCCTGGGCGGAGTTCGCGGAGGTGCGCTATGCGGAGCTCCGCGAAGTGCAAAAAAAACTCTGTCGCACTACGCGGAGTACAATAGAAAAATGCCGTTCACGGTGATTGCACAGTGCCGGATGCTTGTCCGCACTGTGCAATCATTGCAAACGGCACGATGCACGGCGCAAGCTTTCCTTTTCTGCCGCTCGAGTACATTTTTACTCGAGCAGCAGCTTTCTCAACGCGAACAGGCAGTTTCTCAACGCGAGCGGTCGCGAGCATACGCGACCACTCGCAATGAGAAACCTGACCCCCCGTGTTGAGAAATCTTGCCGGGAGGTTGATTTTCCACACTCGCGCTCGCCAACTTGATGTTGACAATCGTGAATGAGGAAAAATCTCGCCAGGAGGTTCATTTTCCTAGCTCGCACACGCCAATTTGACGTTGACGAACGCGAGCGAGGAAAAAAACTCCGCTCCTCTGCGCGAAGCGGAGTTTTTCGGAACTCCGCAAGCTCTGCGTAACGTGGAGTGCGGAAAACTCCGGCAAACTCCACGAGCGGAGCGGAGTTCACCGCCCAGAGTTATTTAACTTGCTAAAACGCTTTGCGCATGTGCAAACCCGAATGACGCATAAAATAACGTGACTAACTCGCATTGAGAGGGAAAAACCCTCACGCATGCGAAAGAAGAACTGAAACGCGATCTTGAGGTACCGCATGCCCATCATATGCTTGCTTGATTTGAAAGAAAGCTGCTGCTATTAACGCTTTTGCCCAAGAGTAATAATATTTACATGGGATAGAGTAGAAGTGGGTGGTGAACAGTGAGAATTACGTGTTCAAGAAAATAATATCTGTTTTTGATTCTTTTTTCTGTATTTGGGCCTGCTAATCCATGACTGAAAAAGAAAATGGCGAAAGCTGCGCATGCTCAGTGACTCCATGAAATGACCGGTGACACAGAAGGAGCTGAATGTCTGCCAAGATTCAAGGACAGAAAGGATGGGAAAAGAAGAAGATGTATCAGTCAACTATGAAGCCTGTATTAAGTGTATTATGGCATTTGCAACAAAATATGCATGTTTCAAATAAATTATATGAATGAGTAGAAGGGGCAGGTTTAACAAACAATAGGTTTTACTAATAAAATGAATACGTCAGCTTGGGATGATGAAGACGCCCCTAACCCCATCCAATCATATTCCGTAGTTTAGTAAAGCTGCAACACTGGAGGGTGGGACATGAAGAAATAAAGACTATAACTAGAGTGATTTGAGTTAAGAGGGATAGATACAATGCTGACAACGCTGCTGGGAGCTGAGCACGAGAGAGAGAGAGAGAGAGAGAGAGAGAGAAGGCCAGTGTAGACTCAGAAGATCCAGACTACTGCCTGATTAGATTTGAAGATTGCGGAAGAATATCGAGGAGGGAGAGAATGAAAGAGAGGGAATCGGCCTGGTGCATCGGGTTGTAGAGAAGTCTAGTAAGTATCAGACCTGTCCTGATCCTATCCTTTAATCTTTGTCTCCTGATCCTAAGTCAGGGGACCTCCACCGGTCCTTTGGCCAGAGGGGTGGTTTTCGGGTATCCTCATTAGGTAAATGTCATTCTATCCAGTATATATTTCTTTGCAAATGTATTATAAATGTGCCTTTTGTCTCTTCATCTATCCACTCTTATGCGTTTGATTTTTGTTGAAGGAACTTGTGTAATTGAATGTATTGTGCTTTATGATCGTTCTCTCCTCCATTTGAGAAAAATTGAGTTTGCACTGTGTATTTGTAATTGATGAGCGTTCAACTTAATGACTGAAATTTTAGATAAACTCATTATTATTATTATATTCAGAGTCTGTGGTTATTTCATTATGAATTTTTAGTTAAGAAGTTGTTAATATCACCATCAACTAACTCAACTAATGGTCCATCGACCAGAGGAAGAGTGTTGATTCGTGAAGATTAGTTAGACACGATATTGTAATTGATTTGTGGTTACAGGGAAATAACTAATCAGAATTTGTGGAATTATTCAAAATCAAAACCCTTCCAGCGGGAAATTGGCCAAGGGGAATACAAATAAAAGTATTTGGATAAAGGTATATGGGCCCATTGAAAAGTTCAGTTTTGGTGTGTAAAATATCCAACCCTGGCCTCTTCGCGCTGGATCAGTTTTTCTGGTAGCAGAGTTATGGTTATTATTGATTAGTTTGGTGATTATCGATTATTGATTATTGACTATATGTTCTTAACATGAAAAGTTAGTGTCTTGTTCTATGTTGTCTGGAAGTACAGGTACGGAGATACCTGGGAATCCCGGGAATTTTATTTTGAAGAGTGTGGTAAGGAAACCACACTGCAGAAGGTTACTCGTCTGTTGTCATAATACCTAAAAGCTACGGAGGGCTTTAGGCGTTATATTAGGGACTATATCGTATAATTGTAGAGTGTGAGTGATAGCAAAGGGTCCACCTGTGAAACTTTGGCCTTACTCGAAGGAGGAGTATCCCTAGAGGAGTAATGGGTCCTCCCGAGCATAAGTGAAGGGTAAACAGTGGTTTTTACTCGTAGTATAAGGAAGTATTTTCTCTTTGAAGCAAGTGAATAAACTATCTTTTAATTAGTGGAGCAGACAGAGTAGCGCTGTTTTTACGTTGTTACTAACAGAACAGATATTAAGAAAAGTTTAGAGAATACATTGTCGTATTACCTTGTGAAGGGAGGGTCAGTAGCAGGAGTAATACTGATGTCACAGAGAGCCGCGCTGGTATTGGTTGAGACAGCGGGCATGTAACAAGTGTCGATTGTAAAGGGAGGGTCAGTAGCAGGAGTAACACTGACGTCACAGAGAGCCGCGCTGGTATTGGTTGAAACAAGTGGGTGTGTGGAAAGCTCTGATTGGTTGGTAGACAAGAGCCGCGCAGATATTGGTTGTGGAAGAAAAAACGTAGTGAGCCCTGATTGGACTGTTGGTGTGAGTCGCGCTGGTATAGGACGAGTGCTGGGAAACAGGATACGTAAGAATACGAAAGAGTTTCTAGTTTAGCTTGCTGAAAATAACTAGTTACAGAATGAAGCTGATTAATAAAATCAAAAATTTCTTTAAAAAGGATAAGCGTGTACTAACCAGAGAAGGGATTCTTATGCCACTCCCTAATACACCTGCTTCTTTTATGATGTTGGAACAAGGATACAATATGTGTGTTTGGTTGGAAAATTGGGTGGAATATACGAAAGGTGATGGTGTTTTAGCTTTTCCTGAAAATGGTACGTTTAATGTAAAGGTTCTTCAGAATTTGAGAAATTGGATGAATACATTAGAACCTAGCCCTAGGTTAACGCAGTATGAAGCTTTGGAGGAATGGGAAATTGAGGCATTTGAGTGAGAGAAATACAGAGGAGGTAGAAGAATAAATAGGGGATTTTTCCCAAGATATCCGTTTGATACTCGAGGAGATGAGATGAAAAGATGGAGAAGAGCTGTAGTAACAGGAAAGTTGTATCCAGTATTGATGGCTGAAGATCAAGTAGGGAGTAAATGCAAAGAAAAAATGAAACATACAGGTATAGTAGGAACAGAATGTGATGAAACGGATGATGAGTTATTAGAGGACATTTTAGTTAAAAGACCTCCACCTTATCAAGAAAATGCTGGCGAGGCAACTCCAAGTGCACCAATGATGAGAACTCCCTTTGTTCCACAGGTTTTATATGATCCAACAGCTACCTGAGTGTTACAGGAGAAGGAAAGGGACGCATTGAATAGAACAAAAGAAGAGATAATTCAGAAAATAAATCAGTTAGGTTTAAATGCTGAAGCCTTGACAGTGCCAGTAATGATAGGTCCGGTTATTCCATTATATGGGGATAAACGAGACACCCCGAGATTACAAACAGTGACAGTCCCACAAATTAATGTTAGAAAAGAGGTAGTAATGTCAGAAGATCTAACCAGTGAGAGTGATTCAAATATCTCGTTACTAGATCACCCTAATATTGAAACAGTGACTGAAATGCCGAGAAAAGGTTCACCAGTGAATAAAAGGAGAAAGGAATTGATTGATACTCCCGTAGCAGGAAATTCTAAAGGATGATCTAGAGGAGTGGGCAAAAGGATTAGAAAAAAAGAAACCTCAGACACCAAGTATAGATGTGGCCAAGTTGAAAGTGGATTTGGAAGAAATTATCATTGGTACAATAAGCCCAGAGAAATTAGGTACATACAGAGATGAAGAATTGTTGTTTTTGTGTAAAAGTATAACCTGGAGAGCAAAGAATCTGCATGAGAAAATAGTAGAGGTTGCTTCAGAATTTGGAAGGGATGTAGAAAAATCGAAATTATTACAGAAACCATATAGGGCAGAATTTACTGACAAGGATTTAGAAAGTTTGAATGCGTCAGGAAGAAGATTACAGATCAAAGAATTAATGAATATTTTGAAGAAATGGGGAGATGCAGACAGATGGAGAGGTAGATGGACAAAGAAAAGGGATGAGGCAGCTACAAAGGAAGCATCTGCATTCCCATTAAGAGAAACAGAACAGGTTGAAAGAGTGTGTCCAATGAGAGAAGTTCCTGGAGGTGGATACGTTCATGTTCCATGGTCCAGACAGGATATTTTGTCTTTTACAAATGATTTTCCCAGATTAAGGGAGAAGCCAGTTGAATGGTACAAGCAGGTAGAGAGGTTTGTGAAAGTTTCAAAAGTATTATTAAAGGATTTGGATGGTCTGTTTGATATAGTAGTACCAACTGATTTGTGGACAGAATGTAAGATTCCGGTTGATTGGCCAACTGAAGAATATCCAAGAGATGCAAAGGCAGGTGCACCTTCAGAAGATGTGATGAAGAAGTATCAGCAAGTGATTACTTTCTTGAAAGGAAAAATTCCTTCCAAAAGAAACAGATTGGTTTAAAATAGATAGAACGACTCAAGAACCAAAAGACTCAGTGCATGCGTATTACGAAAGGTTATTACAGGTATTTAAGCAGTATAGTGGATTTGAAAATATTGGTGATAAGGATATGGGACATTTTGTGTACAGGTTTGTGTATGGATTGAGATCGGAAATTAGTCAGATGATTCAACAGCATATGCTTTGCTGGCAGAGTAAGCCCATTGATGACATTTTGAAGTACGCGAAGTATTGCAGTGACGATATTGACGCAAAACATAAGAAATTGAAAGAAAAGATGATGTGGGCACAAGTGAAGTTAGCAGAACATCAAGAGGCAAGTACTGGTTCTCAAAATGAAAATCAGTCGAATAACCAAAATCAGAATAGTCAAGGATTGAATGGGAATAAAGGAAAAGGGCGAATGAGTAGAGAAGAAGCGAAAAAGAAGTTTCCTTGTCATGCGCGCGGAAAGCATGGGCATTGGAAGAATGAGTGTAGAAACGTTCAACAGAATAATGGGGTAAATCAAAATTTAAATCCACAGATGCAGAATGGGGTGGTTGTGAACCAGCAGCAACAGCAACAGGTAGTTACTCCACAGTTACAGGTGCCACAAGCCCCTATGCCCAACTGTATGAACGCTAAAGTGCAGAGGTACAGTGTAAACACCGGATTTCGTGGAGAGAGTGGTAAGAATACACAAACGGTTCAACAATATTGGATGCACAGTAATGAGTGTGATTCAGATGTTTCCCAATGACGGTGCCTGAGGGGGAGGAAGAATGCGTGCTTGGCGCATCCTTGGCGGTAGATCAGTCAGGTCCATTTGTTGATGGAAAAGTAGAAGGTAATGACATCACTTTCCTAGTGGATACTGGTGCTACCCATTCTACTGTGAGAGCAGCAGAAATTCCAAGCCTACCCCTCTCGGGAGAAACTATCCAAGTTGTAGGAGTCTCCAATAAGCAAATTAAAACGCCAGTTACTAAACCAATAGAAGTAAATATTGGAAATTTCAAAGACATGCATCGGTTTGTGGTGTGTGATTCAAGTCCAGTTAACTTGTTAGGGAGGGATTTGTTGTGCAAAATGAACTGTACCATCTATTGTACACCTGATGGTATTGCTTTTCAAACACCCGATGAAGATATCGCTTTCAAGATGATGCTAGCAAAACAAGGAACAGAAGTGGATGAGATGTTTTCACTTCTGACTGAAAACAGTCTACCTGATGAACTGAGAGACACAGTGAGATCAGATGTATGGGATTTTTCAGGAAAGGAAATTGGTCTGATGGCAAATGTAGACCCAATTAAAATAATGGTGAAGGAAGGTGCAATTTATCCAAACACCCGACAGTACAAAATGAGTCCAGAAGTAAAAGCAGGAGTTGCTCCAGTAATTGATCAAATGATTGAACAAGGTATTCTGAAAGAAATAATGGGCAGTCCTTGTAATTCGCCAATCATGGGGCTTAAAAGCCTAATGGCAAATATAGAATAGTGCAAGATTTAAGGAAAATCAACAAGATAGTAGTACCTTGTTGTCCAGTAGTACCAAATCCAGCAGTAATTCTTTATCAGATACCTTGGGATGCACATTGGTATACAGTGATTGATTTGTACCAAGCATTATTTTCAATTCCTTTGCATGTAGATAGCCAATATCTCTTTGCGTTCTGGTTCAAGGACCGTGTTTTGGCATGGTGCCGAGTTCCTCAAGGGTACACAGAGAGTCCCTCGATTTTCAACCAAATCTTGAAAAAGTATTTGGAAACATTGGTTATGCCAGGAAATTCAGTTTTGGTCCAGTATATTGATGACCTACTGGTGGCATCAAAAACAAGAGAGGCTTGTGTCACAGACACAATTGCTTTACTGAACCATTTGGCAGAAGGTGGACACAAAGTGTCGCCAGAAATATTACAGTTTTGCCGACAAGAAGTCAAATATTTGGGACACAAGATAGAAAAGGGAGTTAGAAAAGTGACACCATTGAGAATAAAAGTGATTCGACAGATGAATCTACCCAAAACTAAGAAGGAAGTATGAATGTTTTTGGGAGTGGTTGGATACTGTCATCAGTGGATCAGTGGATTTTCATTGCTTGCAAAACCTCTAAAAAAACTGACACGAAAAGATGTGATGGACCCAATTGAATGGGATGATGAAAGTTAGGATGCATTCATAAAATTGAAGTATTGTTTGTGTCAAGCACCAGCATTAGGAATGCCTGATTACATGAAAGAATTTGCTTTGTTCTGTTGTGAGAGAGAAGGATGTGCACTTTCAGTATTAACCCAAAGACATGGATTGATACGATGTCCAGTGGCATATTTTTCAGCCACTCTGGATTCTGTGGCCGCAGCATTGCCTGGCTACTTAAAAGCAATAGCTGCTACTTGTGTGAGTCTGGAGCAGAGTGAGTCTATTGTCATGGGACATCCCTTGAAAGTATATGTTCCACATTCTGTCGAGATTCTTTTAACAAGAACTCAAACTCAGCATTTGACCCCTAGTCGGCTGACTAAGTATGAAAGAGTGATCCTGGGTGCTGAAAATGTAAGTGTGATAAGATGCACCCCAGTGAATCCAGCAACCTTGTTGCCGGACCCATTCTGTGAAGAAGTAAACGAAGAAGTTGATCTTGATTGTTTGGATTTAACAGAAATGTGTACAAAGCCCAGGCCAGACATCTTTGATGTCCCATTGGGAGAATCAGATTATGTATTGTTTGTGGATGGGTCAAGCTTACGAAAACAAGATGGAGAATTGAGTGCTGCCTATGCTGTCTGTACTATATCAGCTATTATAGAAGCATCATGTCTAAAAGGAGTCAATTCTGCACAAATAGCCGAATTGGTAGCTTTAACAAAAGCTTGCAAAGTTGGAAAAGAATTGAGGATAACCATATTCACGGATAGTCAATATGGTTTTGGGGTTGTGCATGACTTCGGCCAAATATGGATGCAAAGGGGATTTCTGACTTCTTCAGGTTCTCCTATCAGAAACAGTAAAAATGTCAAAGAATTATTGGAAGCATTACAATTGCCAAAAGAAATTGCAGTGGTCAAGTGTGCCGCACATAAGTCAGGAAATGATTATGTGACACAAGGCAACAAATATGCTGACCAGGTTGCACAATTTTGTGCTCGAAATACAATGGCTTTGAACAGAGGGTTGGAAAAAGAAACTACCAATTGCCAACTAATGTTTTTCTCTGCTTTTGAAACATGGGACGAAGTTAGACAGTTACAGGATGAGGCAGATGTAAAGGAAAAGGAATTCTGGATCAACACAGGTTGCACAAGAAGAACCGATGATGAGGTATGGGTGTGTCCAGATGGAAGACCGATAATGCCAGACAGTATGTTATCACAAATGGCAAGAGTATATCATGGAGCTACACACATTGGGAGGGATGCCATGATTAGACACTTTAGGCAGACATGGTACAATCCCAAGTTTAGGCTTATTGCAGAGAGTCTCTGCCAGCGCTGTTTGACGTGTCAACAGCAGAACCCAGGTAGAAGAACATTTGTCAGTTGGGGAAAAATAGGAAAGGCAGAAGGACCATTTACAAGACTGCAGCTTGATTTTATAGAGTTGCCGCCGTGCAACGGTCTGAAGTATGTCCTTGTCATTGTGTGTCTGTTTTCTCGTTGGGTGGAAGCTTATCCAACAAGAAAGAATGACAGTCTCACGGTTGCCAAACTGCTCTTAAGAGAACTCATCCCTAGGTTTGGATTTCCAGTCACTTTGGAATCAGATAGAGGACCTCATTTTAACAATGAGATAATTCGATTAATCTGTACAGCTTTCAAAATTGAGCAGAAACTACATTGTGCCTATCGACCAGAAGCATCTGGAGTGGTTGAGCAGCTAAATGGTACAATAAAATCCAGGTTAGGAAAGGTGTGTGCATCCACTTCACTGAAATGGCCTGATGCTTTGCCCCTTGTCTTGATGAGCCTTAGAAGCATCCCTGACAGAAGAACAGGATTGAGTCCTCATGAAATTCTTATGGGAAGAGCAATGAGACAAGCATTTGTACCTGGAAACAAACTGATGACTATAACTGATGATCTAGTGTTGGACTATTGTAAAGGATTAGCTGATCTGGTACGTTCTGTGTCTCACCAGGTTGGAGAAGATGCAACCACAGCACAGCCAAATCAAGCTCATGACTTGTGTCCAGGAGACTGGGTTATGATAAAGAAGCACACAAGAAAGTCGTGTCTAGAACCCAGGTGGAAAGGACCGCTTCAAATAATATTGGTCACAACAACAGCAGTGAAGTGTTTTGGCTTGCCAAATTGGATATATGCCAGTCATACCAAAGGAATCCCAATTCCTCCTGAATGACAAGCGCAGCAACTGGTGGAACAAAGAAAAGAACCAGAAGCTGAAAGTTGTGAAGTCGAAGAAATCAGAGAAACAGACTCTGAAGAACGTATCGATGATGAACAACCAAGCACAAGTCAAGTAGGGTGGGCACTGGATACTGGGTCTCAAGAGACTGCTGTAGTGGCCGAAGAAGAGCAGGAGATTGAAAGACCAGAACAAATTGAAACAGAAAATCCAGAACAAGCTCAATCAGAAGAAGAAGAAAATGAGAGACTGATAAGTTCAGAACAAATTCAGTCAACAGAAGAACCTGCTGCAGGAAACTCAGATCAAGTTCAATCAGAATCAGAAAAAGAAGAACTAAACGATCAAGAAGAAATTCAAACGACAGAAAGACAAAAATCAGAAACCCCAGAACAAGCTCAACTAAAAGAAAAGGAAAATAAAAGAACGTTAGAAATTGATGAAGAAGGTGAAAAGGCAATTCAAACAAAAAGAATCAGAAAAGGGGATCACTGGCCAAGTGGAGTAAAAGGACTGAGATATGTTTTGCAAAGAAGAACAGGAAAAGGATTAGAACAAGTAAACGAAATATCAAGTCAAACTGAAGAAGAACATCCAAGAAGAAAATCTTTACGAAAATCAACAAGAGTGAGAGCTCCAAATAGAAAATATAAGGCTCCTGAATGGACTTATGTTATCCTTGAGGACTTTGAGAATCTCGATTTAAACGAAGAACAAGAAAATGTCACTAATGAAAGAAGTGATGAAAGAAAATTGAGACCACCTTAAGAGAAAGACTGTGACACAGAAGGTGGAAATTTTACAAACAAGTAAAGAAGAAAATAAAAGAACCATATGAAGAAAAGAAATTAAAAGACAAAGGGGAAAGTAAAAGACAAAAAGCTGTTGAAGTGTGGGATCACACAAAGATTTTATACATATCTTAGTTTTAATATAAGTTTAGGATATAGAAGATAAGTTAGAGATAGGTCAATTTAAAATACTAAAAACGGCAGAAACGGACGTGACTGAACATCCGAAATCTAGTTTAAAACGAAGATGTGTCAAATGTTGTTTGTGCAGTATTTTGATACTAATGTTAATGTGGTTACTGCTAACAGTTGTAATACCTATTTTTATGGTAAATAACGACCGAAATAATACTAATACAAGTGATCGAGTGAATACAGGTACTAAAGGAACGACTACCACTAATTTAGAACAAATAGATGAGACTATGTATCAACATGACAGATCAAATAGTGATTCGTCATTAAATGTGTTTACTAAACTTCTTTTTGAATATGTAGATACAATGGACGTAAGTGATTGTTATGTTTGCATGAAATTACCTTCGTCTGTCTCGGAGGGGGTGACTTATCACCATCTTCCTTTAACATATGGTGTGTCATGTAGTGTTGTGTCCAGTCTGTTCTATAAAACAGGCAAATTGCAGTATTATTATTCTAATATGGATTTAGTATTCCCAGAGATTCCTATTAGAAGAAACCTAAACCCAGTGCTTAGTGCTAAAGATGCAGAATTTATGGGCGAGTTTTTCCTAACAACAAACCCAATAGACATAACATATGCGCATAAGAACAATTTAACCTGTATGTTAAGAGATGAAGAAAAAGATTTTCTAAATTTAGTAGAGGAAAGAAGACAGGATTTTCAAAAGAAGGCTGTTGAACAGAAGTCACATGTACCTCCATGGGCTAATAAGGAAGGGGACTATAAGAAAGGCGAGACTCATGCTGCAATGTCCCTAGATTTGTCAAAGTTGGGAAAATTCTGTCTACATAGACTAAAAACAGACTATAACAACATTTTCATTGGTTCTAGTGATTGTGAACATACCTTACTAATCATGGGGGGATGGGGACTAAAAGGTGGAACTGATCCTGTCTTTCCAGGAATATATTATGTGTGTGGTAAGAATGCCTATTATAGGTTGCCAACACAATGGTACGGTAGTTGTTATCTTGGGATAGTATTTCCAAAGGTGTACCACATTACTAAGAACAATGAAATGAATGTAATAAGTCAAGGACTAAAACAAACTTAAAGAACGAGCTTCTCAGAAATAGTAGGTGATATATTTGGTGCACTAATACCATCAGTTGGAGTCATACTGAATTCACATAAGATACGCAAATTGTCAACAGTAGTTGATCGTCTAACGACAGATACTGCTGGGGGATTCTTAATGATTAATACTGAAATGATTGCAATTAGATCTATGGTTTTGCAAAATTGACTTGCACTTGATATATTATTGGCAAAAGAGGGTGGAGTCTGTGGCATGTTGAAGGTCCAACATTGCTGTACATATATCCCAGACAAAAGTAAAAGCATTGAGGGATACATTAAGAATATTACAAAGATTCATGACGATTTGACCCAACTGGAGGTTGACGGTGTTTGGAAAAGACTTAGTAAAAGTATTTCTACTATAGGTAGTTGGTTTTCCACTTTAGGGAGTAGTCTATTAGGGAAATCCTAATACCAGTAATTTCTATAATAATAGTAGGTATGATGATGATGATGACATATAGATGTTGCAAGAATAAAACAAAAGCAAGAATGATAACTGAAATAAAGAATAAAAGAATGGGAAGAAAGAGACAGAGAAGAGATTGAATTAGAAGAGATGAAAGGGGGTCTATATGACAAAATGGAAGGAGTAGGGATGAAAAGGAAAATAGAAGAATTAGAGGAAAGAAAGAAAGACACTAAAAACCTAAATGAATAAAGTTGGCACTTGGTAATGATGGGTATTTTAAGATGGCTCAAAAATACCATCAGAGGGGGATTGATGGAGCAAGGACTCGAGAAAATTAAACTTGCTCGATCGAATCCTCCATTAACTTTCACTAATCATTAATTAGTAGATAAGACAAAACTAACATGCACCCAACACAGAAACATGGGGAGAAAAGCTTACGCATGCTTGAATTAATGAGAAATAAAATGCAGCACGATTAAAACCCGCTTTAACTTGCTAAAACGCTTTGCGCATGTGCAAACCCGAATGACGCATAAAATAACATGACTAACTCGCTTTGAGAGGGAAAAACCCTCACACATGAGCAAGAAGAACTGAAACGCGGTCTTGAGGTACCGCATGCCCAGCATATGCTTGCTTGATTTGAAAGAAAGCTGCTGCTATTAACGCTTTTGCCCAAGAGTAATAATAATTACATGGGATAGAGTAGAAGTGGGTGGTGAACAGTGAGAATTACATGTTCAAGAAAATAATATCTGTTTTTGATTCTTTTATTAATAGTGTGTATTTTGGCCTGCTAATCCATGACTGAAAAAGAAAATGGTGAAAGCTGCGCATGCTCAGTGAGTCCATGAAATGACCGGTGACACAGAAGGAGCTGAATGTCTGCCAAGATTCAAGGACAGAAAGGATGGGAAAAGAAGAAGATGTAACAACTAGGACTTTCAACAGTTGGGCACACTCCTGTTTTGTAGTGATGTCCACGTTGTTGGGAAAGGTAGGCGGTGCAGTAGGGTGAATCCTCCTGAGTACGAGGATAATGTTCAAATTGCAGGTTAGCGCTGGCCTCTGTCACAGAGGTGCATCTCCCATGTGCACTCAAAGGAGCGGTATACAAATTTAGTTCCTCTCTCTTAGTTCCTTTGAAATAACTTTATTAAACTTGACGTTCGTAGTTACATTTTTGTATTCCTTTTTATCATCCGTTCATAATAGTTGTTATTACTTCATAACAATGGTTTGTAAGAAACAAAAGTTCATTTATGCCCAATGCATTTCGGGCGGATTGCCCTTCTTCAGGGGCTGTACAACCGCGTTCAGACGGTGCTAAACATATGTGGTCATTCTTATGAGGTGTAGAGGTGTATCAGTCAACTATGAAGCCTGTATTAAGTGAATTATGGCATTTGCAACAAAATATGCATGTTTCAAATAAATTATATGAATGAGTAGAAGGGGCAGGGTTAACAAACAATAGGTTTTACTAATAAAATGAATACGTCATCTTGGGATGATGAAGACACCCCTAACCCCATCCAATCATATTCCGTAGTTTAGTAAAGCTGCAACACTTGAGGGTGGGACATGAAGAAATAAAGACTATAACTAGAGTGATTTGGGTTAAGAGGGATAGATACGATGCTGACAATGCTGCTGGGAACTGAGCACGAGAGAGAGAGAGAGAGAGAGAGAAGACGAGTGTAGACTCAGAAGATCCAGACTACTGCCTGATTAGATTTGAAGATTGCGGAAGAATATCGAGGAGGGAGAGAGTGAAAGAGAAGGAATCGCCCTGGTGCATCAGGTTGTAGAGAAGTCTAGTAAGTATCAGACCTGTCCTGATCCTATCCTTTAATCTTTGTCTCCTGATCCTAAGTCAGGGGACCTTCACCAGTCCTTTGGCCAGAGGGGTGGTTTTCCAGTTATCCTCATTAGGTAAATGTCATTCTATCCAGTATTTGCATATTTCTTTGCAAATGTATTATAAATGTGCCTTTTGTCTTTTCATCTATCCACTCTTAGGCGTTTGATTTTTGTTGAAGGAACTTGTGTAATTGAATGTATTGTGCTTTATGATCGTTCTCTCTTCCATTTGAGAAAAATGGAGTTTGCACTGTGTATTTGTAATTGATGAGAGTTCAACTTAATGACTGAAATTTTAGATACATTTATCATTATTATTATATTCAGAGTCTGTGGTTATTTCATTATGAATTTTTAGTTAAGAAGTTGTTAATATCACCATCAACTAACTCAACTAATGGTCCATCGACCAGAGGAAGAGTGTTGATTCGTGAAGATTAGTTAGACACGATATTGTAATTGATTTGTGGTTACAGGGAAACAACTAATCAGAATTTGTGGAATTATTCAAAATCAAAACCCTTCCAGCGGGAAATTGGCCAAGGGGAATACAAATAAAAGTATTTGGATAAAGGTATATGGGCCCATTGAAAAGTTCAGTTTTGGTGTGTAAAATATCCAACCCTGGCCTCTTCGTGCTGGATCACCATCACTGACCTCATCGCACCCCACGCCATCGCCTCCATGGAATACACACTCATCGGAGACATGAACTTTAACCTTGACAACCCCAGCGACCCCAACTCCACCACCCTCCTGGACAACCTCGCCAACCTCGGACTTAAACAACTCATCACCACGCCGACCCACAAGGCAGGACACACCCTCGACCCCATTTTCACAGGAGAAAACAGCATCCACTTCAGCCACACCACGCAACCCACATGGACTGACCACCACTGCGTACACTTCCTCGTCGACGAACCCAAGCCGCCCAAACCCACGCCGCGCCCTCCGCAAAGGAACTGGAGCAGAGTCACCAAGGAGCAGCTCAACTACCCTCAACCGCAACACCCCCACCGCTGCAACCGATGCCAACCTCGCAGCCAGGGAATTTCACACTTGGATCTCCAACTGCGCAAACAAGCTCGCCCCACTACCAACTCCGACAGACACACCCCAGGAAAGCCACCTGGTTCACCACCGACCTCCAAGAAGCCAGACGCACCTTCAGACGCCTCGAGAAGAACTGGAGAAACAGCAAGACACTTGAAAACCACACCACCTACAAGAACGCCATGAGGGAATACCACCAACGCATCAGAACCACCAAAAGAACCTTCATCCACAAAATCCTCGCCAACTCCAGCAACGCCAAGGAACTCTTCAGCGTCATCCAGGAATTCACCAAGCCACTCAGCGAAGTCACGGACATCACCCCCTCCTCTGTGACAAGCTCAGATCCTACTTCCACCTGAAGATCAAAAACCTCTACGACAACTTCAATGACCAAACTCCGGACACCGCAACCATCCCGTCCTCCGGCAACGCCAGCCAGCCCACCATCTCCTCCTGGACGCCGGACACGACCAAAGAGACCGCCTCGACCATGAAAGGCATCCACTCAGGGACCCCTACAGACCCCTGTCCACCACACATCTACCACAGAGCCACCACCGCCATCGCACCAGAATTACGATGCACCATCAACGCCACCTTCGACACCGGCACATTCCCCCACGACTGGAAACGCGCAGAAGTCAGACCCCTGCTCAAGAAGCCCTCAGCAGATCCCACAGACCTCAAGAACTACCGGCCCATCTCACTCCTCCCCTTTGCAGCAAAAGTGGCTGAGAAGACCGTCAACGCACAACTAACAAGGTTCATCGAAGACAACTCCATCCTCGACCCTTCTCAATCCAGTTTCCGCAGCAACCACAGCACCAAGACCGCCCTACTCGCCGCCACAGACAACATCCGCACCCTCCTCAACCAAGGCCACACCGCAGCCCTGATCCTACTTGACCTGTCAGCAGCTTTCTACACTGTCTCCCACCGCACAATCGCCACCAGACTACACGCCACCCGCATACAAGGAACCGCCCTTGACTGGATCCGCTCGTTCCTCACCTGCAGAAGTCAGAGGATCAGACTGCCACCCTTCCTCTCCGAACCCACGGAAATCAACTGCGGAGTGCCCCAGGGATCATCGCTCAGCCCAACCCTCTTCAACATCTACATGTCCCCCACCGCCGCCATCGTCAGACAGCACGGCCAACGACACCCAGCTCATCCTCTCCCTCACCAAGGACCCCACCACCACCAGACCCAGCTTCAAGGAGGGAATGCAGAACGTCGCATCCTGGATGAGCAACAGCTGCCTGAAGCTCAACTCGGAGAAGACAGAAGACCTCGTCCTCGTAACCACCCCAACAGCATGGAACAACACCTGGTGGCCCACCGCCCTCGGCACCCCTCCGACCCCCATGGACCTCGCCAGAAACCCTGGCATCATACTCGACTCCTCCCTCTCCATGAACCGACAGGTCAACGCCGTTGCTTCCAGCTGCTTCAACACCCTCCGCATCCTCCGTAAGACCTACAAATGGATCCCCCCGAGTCAAGGAAGACAGTCACCCACGCACTCATAACCAGCAGACTCGACTACGGAAACACCCTCTACGCCGGCATCAACAAGTCTCTACTCCGCAAGCTCCAGATGATACAGAACACTGCCGCCAGACTCATCCTCTGCATCCCCCGACACGGACACATCAGCCGACACCTACGGAATCTCCACTGGCTCCCCGTCGAGGAGAGAATCACCTTCAAGATACTCACCCATGCCTACAAATGCCTCCACAACACCAGACCCCAATACCTCAACGAGAGAATCACCTTCCACGTACCCAAAAGAAACCTCCGATCCACCAACCTCGCCGAAACACCACGCATCCACAAAGCCAAAACAGGCGGAAGAGCCTTCTCCTCCATCACGGCCAAGACCTGGAATGAGCTCCCGATCGACATCAGACGCACCCCCTCCCTGAACGCCTTCAGGAAGGCTCTCAAGACCTGGCTCTTTGACTGAATGGACCTGTGGACCCCCCTCCCAACCCCCCCAGCGCCTTGAGACCATCACGGGTGAGTAGCGAGCTTACAACTCCCTGATTGATTGATTGATTGATTAATTGTATTGGAGAGGCAGGCCTCACTGTAGTGAAAATCAAATTTACGAGTTTTTACTACCGGGACAGGTAAAACATTAAAGTGTATGCCCAACCTTTTAAATACAATGCACTCTGCCCTGTGGGCTGTTTAGGGCCTACATTAGGGAGTGGCATATGTAATACAAATTGAGTTTGAGGCCTGGCAATGGGATTATCTTGCCAAGTCGAATTGGCAGTTTAACATTGCTGGCAGTCTGCAATGGCAGGCCTGATACATGTTTTAAGGAACGTACTTAAGTGACTGGAACAATAAGTGTTGCAAGCCCACAAGTAGCATTTAATGCAGGCCCACAATTAACATTTAATTTACCAGTCCTGGGTATACTTTACTAGGGACTTATAAGTGAAATAAATATGCCAATCAGGTGCAACTTGATTTTACCATGTTTTAGAGAGTGAGTGTAAGCACTTTAGCACTGGTTAGCAGTGATAACTTGCACAGAGTTCTAAGTTCAACAAAAACTTATTCAGCAAAACAGGAGGGTAGAAGGCAAAATGTTTGGGGGTGAAACTGCAAAGAGGGTCAAGTCCAACAACTGGCCGGTAGAAAAATTAGGAACGTAAGAAAAGCCAGTATTGTTCCTGCTTTATCAGTATATACATTACCATAACATTTAAGAAGAAAGCACTTTAAAATATGCTGTAGAAATGTCATAATGATTCCTGACTGATTACTAAAGTGAACAAAAACAGAAAGGCCAGGTTACAAATGAATATTGATGACTTTATATGATTTTCTCCTTAAGTATAATGCCTTGGCCTTTGCAGACTCTTAAAACATGGACAAATAGCCAGTATTTGCCTTTTGGAAAGGTGGCAACTCTTGGAAGCCAGTGTCAATGCAGGGGACTTTTGAATTTTCAATTACCCCATTGATCCCTATCTGCCCAGGTTTGGATAGTGTGAAAACGTGTCAGTGATGGGCCACAACTGAGCAATTAGATTTCCCCTAATAATAATTTGTATTTCAAGGCGCTGGGGACGTCAGGAGATTAAGTGAGCTATTGCCCAGAGTCACATGATGCTGAGCTGAGCTGCCTCTGGCGATCAAACCGCAAACCCTGCGATCTGAAGTCAGCCACTCTGGCCACTGCGCCACATCTCTTCCTTAAATGAACTCACAGAGAAAAGAAATGTTGGATTTTGCAAAGCATGTGCCTCACCAGGACGCCTAAAGAGGGTGTAACATGCCAGCCCTTCCCATGGTTCCCCCATCATCACCAGCATATTCACAGCTGCTAGACTTATGCATTTGGCAACCCTCCAAATTGTGCACCTGAAATGGGAGGAAAGAGATGGAGGTGGAGGGGGTGACAAGGAGTGGGATAAAGGTGCACTGAAGTCTGTAGCACTGCCTATTAATCCTTATCCAGAGGGAGGAGAGCACTGCAGCATCACACACCAGTAAGCTAAGTGGACCCTGTCCACCTCCACTTATCTCCTAGTTGCTCTCCATTTTATGCTATCTTGTGGTCTGCTGATGCTCATTTCATTTGCAGGTACGACTCAAACTTGGGCTCTTAGAGTCAAGCCACACACCTAGCTCAGCTCTTCCCATCTGACTGCTCAGAAGAATATTTCTATTATGTATCTAAGTATGAAGTCCAACTAAAACTAATTAGAATAGCTATATATATGGGGATAACATATGTATACACAATTATGTCTAAGAACACACTGGGGGATATGTACAAGGAAGTGACGGAGCATGTCGTTAGCCTCCTTGGCTTAACGACACGCTCCGCCACTTCTGAAATGCAAGGCTGCTCTATATTTACAAGAATGTGGTGCAGCCTTGCGTTTCCCCCTGCGATGGCGCTAAGTTTGGCAACTTAGCGCCAGTGCAGGCACCCTTGCACCAGAGTGCAAGGGTGTCTGCATGCAGGGGAGGATTGTTTATGTGTAGGAAGGTGTCCCTTCCTGCACATAAACAATCCTAAAATGCCATTCTGTCACTTTCATGTGTGCTGCTTAATGCAGCACACATGAAAGTGACAAATTAGCATTATTTTTTAAAGGTTTGTTTATGTACAGGAAGGGACACCTTCCTGTACATAAACAAAACATGGCATTTTGCTTTTTCCATGTGTGCTGCACAAGGCAGCACACATGGAAAAAGAAAAAACGAGGAGAACTAATGCATTTCTCCTTGTTTCGCCAACTGTTGCGGTGGAACGCCCACCACACCACCCACTGTACGCCCCTTTCACGCTAACCATAGCGTGAAAGGGGGCCTTATGTACAAGGCAGACTTAAGCCTCGTTAAGTGGCTTAACGCTGCCTTGTACATTAAGCACAGCCCCTATCGCCACCACAACGTCGGCAAAAGTGACGTTGTGGTGGCGATAGGGGCTTGTTTGTATGCCCCACTGTGTCACACCTTCTGGGTAGTTGTGCCTACTACCTGCTATTTCAAAGGATTGACCACACAATAGACAGGAAAGGAAAAAGGGAACTACAACAGCTATCAGAGTGGACATCAGTAGACACTCAGGCACCTTTACTGTTCATTGTATGGGCTTTCCTAGAGTCACTGGATCCACTTTTGAAGCTAGTTGGTGGAAACGAGTATGCCAAAGGTGAATTCTGGGGAGGGAAAACAGCTCCCCTCAACTGTGGTAGGAGTCTACGACCTATGTTTTTACATTCATAAAACTCTGGTGTAGTTTTGTTGCCATGAAGCATTTTCCCAGGAAAGAAAATGCATCACGATGCTAGACTAAAAGCGAGGTATTGAGAAGCATGGTATTGAGAAGCATGTGACTCCTATTAGGTTTGGCTGGGCCTCATCAGGAATAGCTGTCTGACAGAAGGCTTGCGTTCCTGCTGCTGTGTGGAAGAACTGTTGCCTGCCAACCTTAGGAGAGAAGACAGTTACCTGTAGCTTGGTTTTTGACACCTGTTGACGCATTTTTCTCTAGAGCAGTGTGTCTCCTGCTAACCCACATGACTTAAGTTTTCCATGTACGACCAGTGAAGACTGCTTGTCCAGTGGAAGTTCCGTCATGTGGCTGGAGAGGGAGCAGAAACACATAGAAATATGTTGCCTCCTGTAGATAATTCCTGTTTGAATAAGACATTTTATTGTGAATCTGCAACAGGAGTTGTGAAAAACCTCTGACAACTTCTGGATTTTGGTCTCAGCATCAGATCTGTGGATCTGAGGACTTTTCATAAGGTAGCAGCATCACAAGTATATTTACTGCAGAGATTGAAAGCTTTTTTCTATGTAAGACCAGGACAAGGTGCCAGCCCTTTCCCAAAAAGTTACAAACTTGGCTGCTTCCTCTTAGCATCAATGCAAATCTCATCCCATGGTCTGGTCTGACCACTTCACCACCTCCATCACCCTGTTTAACATTCAACCAACACATTGAGGTTAACTCCAAAGAGAACAAACCTTCAGATCCATCTAAGACTTCTCCATCAACAACCCAAAGCTCATTCATCTCTTGCCCTGGGCACTCCATAACTGATGCCATCACCATTCTAAACAAATTAGGATCATTACTAGAAAATCATCTCAACACCGATGCTGCAACTAAAACATGCAAATGCAAACCAAAGTCTTCAGCGACCTGGTACTCCAAACATCCCATGGACAGCAAACTCTTCATCCCAGACAAGAAAGAAAATGTAAGAAAACAGAATCCTATAAGACTTCACTCTCCTGAAGTCCTTCCATGTAACATATAGATATCAGCCCTTTCCAAGAACTATATCAACACCACCAATTAAGCAACCAAAAGAAGTCAAAAGCACTTCAAGACAATCAAGCACTGCATCAACTTCCAGAACAGCCCTCCCAACCCACATTCCACGGAAAAGTGCAATACCATCAGCCAAATATTCAATGGACACATACAGAAGACCAGACAGCTCATGACAACACTACATTTGCTTCTCCTCTTGCACCCACACTTCTGTGCACCATCCTCAGTAGTCATAGTTCAAACCTGTGCCTCTTACAGACCTTTCTAACATCCTCAACTCCCTCAAACCACCATGTATGAAGTTATGTCCTACCCTCCTGGTCAGAGACCTGATCTCTCCCCCAGCAGCTCCGCTGTTGTTCTACTGCCACTGACCCCGTTCACCTCTGTCTGGTAGTAGGTGCTCAAGTCCCTCCACCACCCGCAGGCTCCTGCCTGCCCCTCATCCCTGGTGGTCCAGTGGGAGAGGCTTGCTCTTCTGCTGGTATGCTGCTGTCTGTCTCTGCGTTTGTGCCCGTTCATTCGGTCCTTGTGAGTGTTTTGTTATTGTGCCTTTGGTTGTCTTGTCTTGGTGTCTTGTTATTGTCTTTTTCCTGTTTGTGCCTTTTTACTATTTTTTCTGTCTTTCCTGTTGTTCCTGTTTGTGTCCTCTGTACCTGTTTCCTCTCCGCCGCTGCTGCCCCCGCGGCCCCTCCCCCCTGCCGGTTCCCACTCCTGCCTCCCAGCTGCGCTTCCCTCCCTAATTACCTATTTAATGGCGGCCGCGAAGCATGCGCACCGCTGGCGCCCGCAAGCCCATCTGCGTCCATCCGCGACCAGCGCCAGGGACCCTGGTTCTCCGACCTCCCACAGCTACGACTCAGTCGCCCTCTTCGTACTCAACCCCGGAAGGAACAACTGCCAGTTGTCTATGCCGAAAACCACCCACGGCCAGTTCTCCTGCCGACACTGCCAACAATCCTTCACCATCCTTTGCGCCCCCATGATAGCCGCACCCATGCCGGACGCCAGCACCACTGAAGCCCTAAAGTGCATCCTCCTTAACGTGCGCTCACTGCACAGCCATGCTGTAGAGATCTGGGACCTCTCCGACACCCAATCGCCAGACATCACCTTCTTCACAGAAACCTGGACCAACGCCTCCTCTGCCCCCGACACCGCCACCGACATTCCTGACGGATACAATAGCCAGAGGAAGGACCACCCCAACTGCCCAGGAGGAGGACTCACCATCGCACACAAGAGCTCCCTTCGACTCTCCACCTCCAGCACGAGCGACTCCCCTTCCACCACCGAACCCCTTCACTTCCAGATCCAGACCCGCCCCAGAACAACGCTTCATGGCACCCTCGCCTACAGACCCCCCGGGCCTCGTGCTTCGTTCACCACTACAATCACTGACCTCATCGCACCCCACGCCATCACCTCCATGGACTAGATACTCATTGGAGACCTGAACTTCCACCTCAACAACCTCAGCGACCCAAACTGCACCGTCCTCCTGGACAGCCTCACCAACTACTGACTGAAACAGCTCGTCACCATCCCTACCCACAAGGCAGGACACACCCTCGACTCAATCTTCGCAGGAGGAAACAACATCCGCTTCAGCCACACCACAAAGCCCCTCTGGACAGACCACCACTGCGTACACATGTCTTTCAACACTGCCACCACTCACAAACCCACTCCATGCCCACCGCAAAGGAACTGGAACAGGGTCACAGAGGAGCAACTCAACTCCACCCTCATTCACAACCCCCCGCCTTGACCGACACCAACTCTACAGGCAAGGAACTACACCGGTGGATCACCAACTGCGCAGACAAGCTTGCACCCCTCAGCAACCCCGACAGACAACGCCCCTTGAAGGCCACCGGGTTCACCACAGACCTCCAAGAATCCAGACGCACCTGCAGACAACTCGAAAAACGATGGAGGAACAGCAAAACCAGACCACCTACAAGAACACCATGACAGAATACCACCAACTCATAAGATCCACCAAAAGGACCTTCATCCGGAACAAAATCCTCAACAACTCCAGCAACTCAAAGGAAGTCTTCAGCATCATCCAGCAATTCACCAAACCCCCCAGTGAAGCCATGGACGTCACACCCTCCCAGGACCTCTGCAACATGGTCAGCTCCTACTTCCACCTGAAAATCAAGGGCCTCTACCACAACTTCAGCGAACAAACTCCAGAAACCATCTATCCCTCCAGCAATGACAGCCAACCCACCATCACCGCCTGGACCCCAGTCAACACCGAAGATACCTCCACGACCATGAAGAGCACTCACTCAGGAGCCCCCACAGACCCCTGTCTGCCGCACATTTTCCACAGAGCCGCCGCCATAGCGCCTGAGTTACGATGCACCATCAACGCCACCTTCGAATCCGGCACTTTCACTGACGACTGGAAACGCGCAGAAGTCAATCCCCTCCTCAAGAAACCCTCTGCAGACCCGACGGACAAGAAAAACTCCCGACCCATCTCTCTCCTTCCCTTCACAGCCAAAGTCACTGAGAAGATCGTCAACGCCCAGCTGACAAACTTCATCAAAGAACACGCCATCCTCGACTCTTCCCAATCCGGATTCCGCAGTAACAACAGCACCGAGACCTCCCTCTTCATAGCCACAGATGACATCTGCAAGCTCCTCAAACAAGGCCACAACGTGGCCCTCATCCTACTAGACCTCTCCGCAGCCTTCAACACCATCTCCCACCGCACTCTCGCAGCCAGACTCCACGACGCTGGCATACAGGGAACCACCCTCGGCTGGCTCTGTTCCTTCATCACCGGCAGAACCCAAAGGATCAGATTCCCGCCTTTCCTCTCCAAACCCACAGAGATTAATTGCGGAGTACCCCAAGGATCATCGCTCAGTCCCACACTCTTCAACATCTACATGGCCCCCCCCTCGCCGCCATCGTCAGACAGCATTGACTCAGCATAGTATCCTACACCGACGACACCCAGGTCATCCTCTCCCTCACGAAGGACCCCGAAGCCACCAGACTCAGCTTCCAGGAAGGAATGAAAGATGTTGCAGCCTGGATGAGCAGCAGCTGTCTGAAGCTCAACTCGTAGAAGAGAGAATTCCTCGCCCTTGGACCCCGCCCTCAGCTTGGGACAACACATGGTGGCCCACCGCCCTCGGAAACCCACCAACTCCCACAGACCACGCCCGGAACCTAAGCATCATACTCGACTCCTCCCTCACCATGACCCACCAGATCAACGCCGTCGCCTCCACCTGCTTCAACACCCTCCACATCCTTCGCAAGACCTTTCAAGTGGATCCCCCATGAAGCCAGAAAGACCATCACCTATGCACTCATAACAAGCAGACTGGACTATGGAAATGTCATCTACACTGGAATCAACAAATTCCTGCTGCACAAACTCCAGATCATCCAGAACACCGTGGCCAGACTCATCCTTGGCATCCCACGACATGAGCACATCACCCAACACCTGCGAGACCTCCACTGGCTCCCTGTCGAGAAGAGAGTAACCTTCAAGCTACTGACCCACGCCTACAAATCTCTCCACAACACCGGACCCAAATACCTCAACGAAAGAGTCTCCTTCCATGTACCCAAAAGAAACCTCTTCTCTGCCAACCTTGCCCTAGCAGAAACCCCACGCATCTGCAGAACCAGAGCGGGTGGAAGAGCCTTCTCCTACGTCGTGGCTAAGGCCTGGAACGAGCTCCCGGTCAACATCAGACGCTCCCCTACTCTGCATACCTTCGTGAAGAGCCTCAAGACCTGGCTCTTCGACTGACCTGGAGCTGCACCACCCCCTCCCCAGTGCCTTGAGACCCTCACGGGTGAGTAGCGCGCTTCACAATTCCCTGATTGATTGATTGACCCTCGACTTTCATCAAAGCCATCTGAAGAAAAACAACCTCACCCCTAATTACTTACCATTGTCAACACTTGCCTCACTCAAAATAATCTTCTCAGAAGGGAATTCTCTCTCTCCTGATGAAATCCAGACTAGACCCTAACAAACCTTGCAACTGGTAACCCATTACTCATCTACAATTCATCAGCAAGATCATTGAAAAAGTAGTCTATGCACAACTTGGAGATAACATAAATGTTAATGATCTACTGCACAGCTACCTAACCAATTTCAACCAACCCTGTTGCATGGAGACTGTTCCCTAAAACCATGGACAATGTCTTTCTGATAATAAATAAAGATGGGAGTAGATGTGGCTTAATGACCAGAACTACTGACTCTTGGAACTGGGTAAACTATTTCAAGTACTGGTATTGACTCAACAACCTTTGATTTTGGGCAAGTCAGTTAATCTCCCTGTGCCTAAAACAAATCTGACTTTGTGTAATGTAATCCGGTGCTCATATGTAGCCCTCTGATGCCTTTGGGCCACATTCGTGCTATACAAAAGTGCAAAAAAATATATATAAAAACAAATGATAATACAGGACCTTTCAGCTACCTTCAACAGTGTTGATCATCCCATCCTCATACATATCCTAAAGTCTCTGATGAGATTCGCAATAAACTTCCTTCACAGGTTCTTCTCCTAAATGTCCATCATTCACCAGTTATTTCACTTGGGCAGATCCCAGAAGATCCCTGTAGAGTCCCCAGGATTCCTTTTTGTTCATCGTCATTATCATCATCTACATGAAGAATGCAACTAGATTGTCTCGGTAATGACAGCATAAAAAATCACCAATACATTGAGGACTCACAACTATTTTTGAAAGTCTCTTCTGCACTAGACAACCAACACCTCAAAAATAGCTTGCACCTAATTTAGATCTGGATGTCCCGCACTTCCCAGAAGGTTAACCCCACCAAAACAGAATTCCTGCTATTCACTTACAACAATCAGCAATTTTTAAGTCCCTTGAAGTTATTGGGGTCACACCTGAAAGATTTCCTAACCCTGAAAAATGAACAGCAAATGTTTGGGAGAAAGTTAAACTGATAGTTGTCCATCATCTACTCCACAGGGAATCCATTCTGATTTTGCAAACCAAAGTATGTACTAATAGGTTGGTTCACAAAAAGACAGAATCGCAGTAGGTCGCAATTCAACCTACATCATGCATATTAATGAAGTTGCTAGAGTCCTAACAGGGGTTCAAGGTAACAAAACATATATCAAACAGCAAAAATTGAATCCCAACTAAATCACATACATTGTGAAAATAAACAAATTGATTAAAGAAGAGAAAAGAAAGAAAAGAAGAGAAACGAGAAGATATGTGAAACTCATGTACAGCAAAATATAAATTCATAGAAAATGTATTAACAAATTCATTAAAATTACTCAAACATATAAAAGACAATGGCGCTCAACACAGTACAGAAAAATTAAAATTAATCAACTATACAGTGTGTAGTCAAACAAGTGGCTGAGGGAAGGGTATATACATAAATGGGAAGTTCAGAACAAGACTAGAACAACACAAAGCATAACAATGTGTCCTTCGTTAAATGCGGCCACATATATGCGTCGACGACGTTTCGACCGTTGTAGACATTCACGGTCATCTTCAGGACAAAACAATAGCTACATGAGCGTCCAGAACAATGAAGTAAGACATCTAAAAACAAAGAATGTACATGAGCATCAAAAAATATATTACAACATGCATCCATCACAGTGAGTTCCCATATGGAGAAGTTAGTGAAGAAAGAAAAAAAGAAAAGGAAAAATGGGAAGGAAAAGGAGAGAAAGAAAGATGACAATTACACAGAGTAACACCATATAAAGTGTGTATTAACAAGAAATCTCAAAAGTGGAATAGTAACTGACACCGCAGGTTAAAATACTAAACAAATCACCTCTTCTATCGAAGTAGAAGATCCAACCTGATTTTCGAAGATAGTTTGGAATGAGCCAGAAACTGGCCGAACAATAAATTACTGTGGGGACAATAGAAATAATTCAGATCTCAAACCGACTCATATTTCAAGGCAAAAAAGGCCAAAGAAATGTCAATTTCCACACTTACATTTATAAATAAACCAACAAAGATTTCATCATATGTAGTGTTTAGGATGGCCCACACGTGAAGATTAGGAGAACCAACCCAAATTTCAGAAAAAGGGAACAACTCCAAAGAAATTTAAAGGATCATAACATTGCCTCCCTCATATGACAGTGTCCAAGCTAAAACGATAGTTAGTAACAAAAGATACTTACAGCCACTATAATTGGCAGTGATCTAATCGTACAGCTGGTAATCGCTTCACAATTTGCGACCCTTAGTATGTAACTACAATAAAAAATAAGGCGTATTTAATACAAGCTTGTCATAGATGACATTAAAACAGAGCCACTAATACCCAGTCGATCATATTACCTACTGTACAGGGATACCAAATTTTCTGTTTCTTGACACTTTCTTTAACCCCTTCGCTGCGTTCGTCGGCCAATGGCCGTCGCGCGAGCACTACCTCGGTAGTGCTGCGCACATCCGTTGGCCGACGCGGTCCCGCCCACTCCTTTGAAGTGCCGCACCGCGGTGGAATGTCCGCCGCGGTAAAGGGGTTAATTCTCTCTGTTTATATTTTCCTTTTCCTTATTTGTATATTTATTTGCATTTTGGTCGATTTCCATTGCACACTTCTATGTGGCTGCTACTGTGTGCATTATGATGGCGACGCACTTTTCTTCCCTCATGAATAATATATTTATCAGTGTGGGAAGAATACTTTTTACACCGAATGGACTTGATTTGACTCTTTAACGTAGCCATCAGTGCCTACATACACACTCCAGCCTTTCAATTTGGTTGGCTCCGAATTTTGCGAGCATTTTGTCGTCCTTTCATTGAAATCACGATAGGTTGTTCGTTTCTATTTCCCTAGTTTTTCCTAAATATGGACGTCATTTCCTCATATTAGTTCGTTATCTTTGATGCAGGGTTCCGAGTCCTATTAATAAAAATATCAATATGAGAATTAAATCTGCGTGTATTTTCCTTGTCCGCTGAAAATATGATGGCGATGGGATTGCCTTCTCTTCTTTTTTGTCCTTTTATTGCCCTCTATAATCATCGCGTAGTATTTTTCATCATTCAATATGTCTGCCATTGTTTGTAAACAGATCATAGTCCTACTACTATTTTGTTGACAGTCATAGCGCGAATTGAATTGACGCGCTTGTGTGGTATTTAAACCGCTATCTCGAGCGGTTCAAGGTTCTTCCGCATTTTAGGGGATTGGAATCAGGAACTTTAGGTAAGCAGATCGGAGGCACGCGCTCGGTTTGGTTGAAGGATTAGCCAATTACTGTCAGCACTTCGATGAGTTCTGTAAGGTCTGTGAACTATGTTCTAGTGGTTATCTATACCTGTAGCACTTTGATAACTTATTTTAGTCTCTATTTACTTAAAGGCATTTTCTTTCTGTTTTTTGTTTAAAATTAACCTATTGTAACTTTTAGACCTCTGCTTTATAGTATATTTGCGTATACCTTTAATTATTGGGGGAGTGCACATGGTGCAGTTTAGATAAACAAGCACCCCTTACTCTGTTATTCATTGGGCTAACTACCGCATATGGTCTCTTTGCAGAGTCCGATGGGTATGCAAGACTTTCTGGAGCATGCTATGTACGCATTAATCTACTGAATGCAATATTTAGGTAATATGATCGACCGGGTATTAGTGGCTCTGTTTTAATGTCATCTATGACAAGCTTGTATTAAATACGCCTTATTTTTTATTGTAGTTACATACTAAGGGTCGCAAATTGTGAAGCGATTACCGGCTGTACGATTAGATCACTGCCAATTATATTGGCTGTAAGTATCTTTTGTTACTAACTATCATTTTAGCTTGGACACTGTCATATGAGGCAATGTTATGATCCTTTAAATTTCTTTGCAGTTGTTCCCTTTTTCCGAAATTCGGGTTGGTTCTCCTAATCTTCACGTGTGGGCCATCCTAAACACTACATATGATGAAATCTTTGTTGGTATATTTATAAATGTAAGTGTGGAAATTGACAGTTCTTTGGCCTTTTTTGCCTTGAAATATGAGTCGCTTTGAGATCTGAATTATTTCTATTGTTCCCACAGTAATTTATTGTTCGGCCAATTTCTGGCTCATTCCAAACTATCATCGAAAATCAGGTTGGGTCTTCTACTTCGATAGAAGAGGTGATTTGTTCAATACTTTATCCTGCGGTGTCGGTTACTATTCCACTTTTGAGATTTCTTGTTAATACACACTTTATTGGGTGTTACTCTTTGTAATTCTCATCTTTCTTTCTCTCCTTTTCCTTCCCTTTTTTCCTTTTCTTTTTTTCTTTCTTCACTAACTTCTCCATATGGGAACTCAATGTGATGGATGCATGTTGCAATATATTTTTTGATGCTCATGTACATTCTTTGTTTTTAGATGTCTTACTTCATTGTTCTGGACGCTCATGTAGCTATTGTTTTGTCCTGAAGATGACCGTGAATGTCTACAACGGTCGAAACGTCGTCGACGCATATATGTGGCCGTATTTGATGAAGGACGCATTGTTATGCTTTGTGTTGTTCTAGTCTTGTTCTGAACTTCCCATTTATGTATATACCCTTACCTCAGCCACTTGTTTGACTACACACTGTATTGTTGATTAATTTTATTGTTTGTGTACTGTGTTGAGCGCCATTGTCTTTTATATGTTTGAGTAATTTTAATGAATTAGTTAATAAATTTTCTATGAATTTATATTTTGTTGTACATGAGTTTCACATATCTTCTCGTTTCTCTTCTTTTTCTTCTTTTTTCCTCTTTTTTAATCAATTTGTTTATTTTCACAATGTATGTGATTTAGTTGGGATTCAATTTTTGATGTTTGATATATGTTTTGTTACCTTGAACCCCTGTTAGGACTCTAGCATATGGCCTTGGTTCAGGTTCTCCGGGTTGCCTCTGTTGTCTATAACCTATTAATGAAGTTGGAAATTAACTTCCATTACAGGGATGGTGGTCTGCTGGGGTCCACAGACCACTATGTCTATGATTGCTTTTAAATAAAACAATCTTTTTTTTCCAAATGGAGCCAGGTTTCCTTAAAGGAAAATGGGAGGAATTTAAAAAAAAAAGAAAAGTTTAACTTACATTTTGTAATAGTAGGCAGTGCTACTCTTAAAAATATATTTGTCAACATTCATAAATTAGAAATGGTTCCTTGCTGAACCATTGATGTTTTGCGACCGTATTTTGGTCACAAATCATTCATGCATCCCACTGCGAATCAATATTTGGAAGGGACACCCTAAACACCCCTTCCAAATACCGATTTGGTATGAAGTTGCAAACCTAAATTGCAATTCATTAACGTGTTACTGAATCACAATTTGGGTTTCATACATACCAAAAAGCCTTTTGGCAGTCACAATTCTCCCATTCTGCAAATCAGACCTTTTCCAAAAGGAAAAAGGCTTCATAGCCGGCCCATAGTCACAGCTTCCCAGGAGTATTTGTGGGATTGTTTGTAAATTCCAATGTACTCACATGCATAGGCATTTTGAAATAAATACTTTGGGCCTGATTCACAAAGGTGAACTTACACTTTTGTGTGAGTTTATGATTGTTTGTTATTGACAAAGGGATTTACAAGTAGTAACTTTACGGATGCAGAGTCTACGCACATCAAAAGATAAGCTTGTTCTATTCAAGTCCTAAGTTTACTTTTGTGAATAAAGTCGTTTGTGTTTTCACAAAGTTATACAATAGCACACAGTGGCCATTAAGGATTCTGGGTGCTGCAATTCTTACTTATGAAAATGTTTATCAAAAATGTTACCTTTTGCGAAATTCTAAAGTAGACATGGTGTCATGGTTGTCTAGGTGAAATTGTTGACCTTTTTCTATCTTTGTTCATTTGGATTGAAAACATGTCAAATGTTGGGGCCCCTTCCTTCATTCCTTGAGTGCCCAGTGTATTCAATTTTAGAAGAGAGTTCTGCATGGACATGTGAGAATGGGAGTAGGAAAATGAGAGTGATCAGTGTGGAATGGTTGTCTGGAGGCACATGAATTGGTCTGGGCCTTGTGCTGACTGTTATCTCTGTGATGTGGAGGGCTGTGGTGAAGTAAGTGATAAGAGTGGAGAGAGGACTCTGATATAAGATAGTTGGAGAGTGTAGGGAGGGATTAGAGTTCCAGGAGGTAGGATGCAAGACTGGAGTCATGCAGGAGGGATAAGATGCATGGTAACAAAGGATTACAGAGACTGCTGCAGTGCATAGAACAGCAAAAGTGCAGGGAAGGCTAAAGTGCAGGAATGATGGAAGGTGCCGGTTGGGAGGCTCAGTGGAAGTAGATGTGCTGATGTTGACATTGATTAAACAGAGCACATCACCACCACGAAAATATTGGCACACAACAAATATGAGCAAGCATTCTTGTCACACATTACCACCTCCAGAAATCTGCCTTTAGAATACAATGGTGAAAGGTGCTCGCACCAAGCACTGCCTTTATTTACCACCCAGGACTCGAAATAGTGCAAGTCAAAAAAAAAATGTGATCCCTCACCTTGGCCCTCTGGAACGTGCAATAGACACAAACTATTCTTCAGGTAAATGCAATGTGAATAAAATAGTTCTGTGAAAAATGGTTTTAGGGTGAACTAATTAGCAACGTGTGGCACTTTAGAGTGTCTGAAAGTGGTTTCAGAATAGCCAGCTTCACATGCTAAATCAGCTGGAAGCAGCTAAACATTTTTTTTTAATTATTTCACTTCCAACACCGGCTTCAATGTACTGCTGAGACAGTTGGCAAGGCACAAATTATGAGGTCTCCTTGTATGCTGATTTTCCATTTTACTAGTTGCCAGAGTTATGTTATGTTATGTTAACAGGGTTTTATAACGCGCACAGGTACTCAGAAGAGTGTCCCGGCGACTCAGAAGAGTGTTGTGTCTTGCGATTTAACCTGTGAATTTGACTTGGCTTGATAATTTCGTCCTGCAATTGGGTTTCAGAATTATTCTAGGGTTGTCTAGGAGTTCATTCTATTTTCGATTGAAAAGCATTAGTTTAAATAAACCTGGCTTTTTTCTTCGTAATTTTTTTAATATCAGGTAGAGAGTCGGTGATAACCTGGTGGTCCTTGATGGTAAGTAAGCTAATGCTAGCAGCAAATGTCTTTTAACAGCATCTTATTGCAGATTTATAGAGGTGGTAATGTGTGACAAGAATGTTTGTGCATTTTGTTGTGGTGGTGAAGCGTTGTGTTGGTTTGTTTTGTACTGTTGTATTTTAGTGCTGCAGTACTGTGTTGTGTTATTATTGTGTTTTACTGTGGTTGGTGTCTTCGCTTTTGATTGTTTTGTGGTGCTGTGCCCTTTAACATTTTAGTTGTGCAGCTATTTTGTTTTTTGTTATGTCATAGGGTTGTGTTATGTTGTTTGTTTTAGAAATGGCAACAAATGCTGCTACATTTCTAGCTAAAAGCAGTATGACTTTAAAGTTCCATAGGCAAACTACCATTTACCACTAAGGTGAATAAACAACCAATGCTACAGCAGTTAACTATTTGACACTCCACTCAGAGACCTGTGACTAGCACCTGGCTTAAAATAGCACTTCCAGTACTTACTTCATGTGATTACGGCCAGCAGTCTTTGCACATTAAACTATGTACATCCGTGCAAATATTGCTGCACAAGGTTGGTGACAATCCTTACTTGTCAACGCTTATCCTTACCATCAGGCTAAATTCATGTGCAAATTAATACAAACCGTAGCAAAATGGCTATACTTGGAAAGAAAGGCTGTACAGGGCTTGCATTCAGCAGACAACCACAGTTAGAAATGGCAAACTAGAAGCAGTCACGCTTAAATCTTTTCACATCTGAGGAGCAAACCATTTTCACAGGTCTCCTATCTGTTCATGGAATTACAGAATCACGATGAAAATGAACTTTTTTTCTGAATATTGGTTTGCTTAGGCACCCATTGTGGGATAAAAACCCAGTTAACCCCACCACTATGCACTTATCGAAGGACAATTCACCAGGTGACATATGTGTATCACAGACTCATGACTGTTTAGTGTAAAATGGTTATTAGATGTATTCTTTTTCATGAAGGAGTATGTTCTGCGCAATGAGTACTTGCTGCCATGACAGAGCAGGAGTTCCAGGTCCTGCCAGGAGAAGGGGCGTACTGGCATGCTTCTAGTGCACTGACTTCAAGTTGAAGGCTAGTAACGACTAAGGGGGACCCAAAGGTGCATTTATTGTATTGTTTTTTTTTTTAATAGGGATGCTTTGCAGCTGCTAGGGATTTAAAAATAAGAATATTATTTCTGCTTATTTAAATATACGTGATATTACAGGTCTCGATAAAATAAAAGTAGAAATACCTGCATTGGGAAGAGAGTGATGGACACGTCAAATTAGATTTTTGAAGTCTGTGACTAATTCTGCATTGCACGTACAACCACAGAATACAGCGGACAGAATGTCCCTGGAGACTAGAGCGGTGATCTCCCGGAAAAGAACTTGTAAAGATAAACCTGTTGACATGGAAAGACGCAAGAGTTTGGTCTGAATGATGCATGTTAGGATCACCTTGTTCTAAGAACAAGGAAGCCTCCTGCCTGGAAATGGCGGTTGTTTGTCCTTTCATTGTGTTCTACAAAAACATGGGTGGATTACAATCAGGTGACCTCCTTGAGAAAACGTCTATAATAGAAAACAGGCATTGACAAAGCTCCTTGTAGATTATGTATGGCGAGAAGGTGTTGCAAGCTTCAGTAATATGCATAGAGAATAGCACCTGGGCGGCATGGCAGGCTTCCCTTACACATGAGAAACCCAAGGGGAATAGCGAAAGAATAAATGAGCATGACAGACACAGGGGTCATGGGAGGTACAGGAGTCACAGTAAGCATGGGAGGGAATGAAAACAAAGGAGAGTATGCGACTTGGAAGGGCAACAGATGTACTGGGGAGAGGCAGCCAGAAGTGAGAAAGACAGACAGGAGCGAAGAGTTGCAGATGTGAGACTGGCCTTGTGAAGCATACACTGATGTAGCGCAGGAAGACAAAGGTGGCATGGGTAAGGTTGTGTTCAGTTGTGGATGCTGTATCTGGAATAATACGTCTATTTGGTGAGATCTTTTCTGGAGGGTTGTGTTCTGTACTGTAAGCCTCGTTTGGAATATGGTGTCTGGTTCAGAAGCTCATATGCAAAATCTTGTATCCATTTCTGGAGGCCCCATCTGGAATACCGTGTCTAGTTCTGGAGTACTCATTGGGAATATTGTGTGTATTGTGTAGGTGAACATATTAATGAACGCACAACTTTTGTGTGGCTGTGTAGTCCTGCATGCATGTCACATCAGAACAGTTTGGATGAGGGTTATATTGAAGTGAGGAGTGCAGTGTATTCCAGGCGACTCTGGCACACATGTTTTGTACATCATGTGGCAGTCCTGGACTGTCTCCAAGTATTTGCCAATATTGGTAGAAATGCCTTGATTGCTGGAGCACAAATTATTAAGGGCGATTGACCACTAGATGTACCAGTTCTGGTCCTAGATGAAGGAACTATAGGGGCCAAGCTTTTCATGACTGATGTGATGCAATTGAGCCATAGCCTGAGGGGACGACATGGATTTTCTGGCCACTCCAAATTTTTAGTAAGTTCTCCTTCAGTCTCAAGGGAAGGGCAGGGCACTCCAGTGTAGATACTTTAACAAAGAGGACTCTGACCCCAAATTTTGAGGGAACAGATGAATGGATGATCAACAGCTTTATGAATGCTGACATAAGGTGCTTCATAGACTAAGGGTGGAGATTCTGGTGAGGTAGCATGGAGCTTAACTATGGGTGGACTTCTGATTAGTGCAAAGCATCTTAAATCTGCCTTTAACCAGGAGGAAGAGGAACTGTCTGGTAGCAGGAGTGAAATAGTGTTTGCATCATTCATGAAATGCTTCTTTATCCCTGTAAATGTAACGTTTTACAGGGCTCATCTTTTATTTCTTCATGTACTCATACCTTGGTAGAGTAGAACACTGGATTCTCAGTTAAGAACTTGTAGGAGGCTGATGTTTTGGCCCCTTCTTTAATTGGCCCCCAGGGATTCTTTGCCCTGCTGATCCTATACAGAAATGTCTGTCTTCTGCTTGTGTCATGTGGGAACAGAAAATAAGTGGAGCAACCTAGGGGCTAATCTTTCTTTGTCTCCCTCTTCCTTTTCCTCTCTTCTTTTCACCAGTCATATAATGTAAGAATGGGCATGTACTCCTGGGGCCCCTGTTTCCTCTAAACCCTTTCCTATTCCCTGGTGTAAGTAGCCCCCCTTCTAAATCACCACCCTATTAAGCTCCCTATTATGGTTATGATTTTATATTTTCTACAAGTAGTCCATGACTTTACAGAGGAATGGGCTTCAGATACGCCTAACCCTTTTTCAGGATGGTGGTTCCAAAGGACGGATGTTCCGCTATGTCTCTTTCCTCCATGTACCCTTTCCATGCTGATCTATGAGGTTTCTGAGGTTTCTTCTAAGGATGGTAGCGGTGAATACTTTTTGTAACCAGATACTTCTGTTCAGCTTTTCTCGATCTACATTGATTGGGTCCTTGCAAGACATTGCAAGACATGTTATTGACAATGAGCAATTCTCTAGCTGATGACATATTAATGCTATAGTAATAACAATAAGTACACATATGCAAAAAATGATTTGCATCTAGGTGCATATTACTGAAATTATTACCCGAATCAATCATACTCATGTTACCCCTGTGAAAAGAATCAGGGACCCAGCTGGATTGCTCGGATTCAAGCCAGAATCTTCAAACCTTACAACTAGACTTGCAATTGATGCATCAGTCCAAGGAGTGGTCTTGCTGGCTAGAGATTAATATTTTTTTCCATTCAAGCCTTCACATATGTATAGGTTTTACATTGCTTAGACACATTTCTTTTTCACAATATGTTTAAAATGTTTCTGTTTTGTCCCTTGCAGTATGTCAGCGATATCATTGGGGTCACATTGTGATAAGTTCATAGGAGAGGTGGGCGAGACACTGAATGCTCAAGCCAGGCTTGAGCCTGATGGCTGGCTTTGACGCAGCTTAGGATCCTCTTGGATGCCCTAGCCCAAAATAAACAGAGCTTTAATGTGGCTTCTGCTTGTCTCTTACCTCATGTGCCAAGAAGTAAAGACAAAGCAGTGACCTCTGATGTAAAACAGGCGAGAAAAAAGATATCCAAGTAGTGACTGGGTTGCACAATGTGAAACACAGAACCTGGTCTCAATCCCAGCTTACCCTTTGAATCAAGCTGTTTGATCCTGGCAAATATTTAGTTTTAACATGTCTCCTTTTTCTTCTTTATCATATATGAGAGCGCTTTCAAATATGTGAGCTTAGCATATGTGCGGTATCAAAAACTGTCATGTGTTGGATGCTTTAATAGACTATAATGTTCCTCAATGTCAATAAGAATCTAGGCCACATTTAGGGTGCATATGACAACTGACATGCCTCTTGTTTCACCAGTGGCATAGTCATCAGGGCAGGCAAATATGTATATTATTTTTTTTAAACTATCACTTTTAATAAATACCTCTCAACTGAGTGAAATAATCTGATTTAATAGGCTAAAACTTTCCGCATGCTAAAGTACACTTTTTTAGTCTGGTTTGACAGCACAGCTCTTGACAGAAATTATGTAAATAACCTAAAGAAGGGCTTAAGAAGCACTAACAGACAGGGGCTTTCACTTCAATCACATGTTGGTAGCCAGGAGTACATGTTTTGTTTGGGGAGAAGTGTGCTTCCACAAAAGAGGGTTTGCTGTCCATGCAGCTGTGGCCATTTTGTTTATTTATCTAGCTGTCTGAGCTTGAACTATCAAGTGTGCACACACATGACATTGCAATGCTATCAAAGTGTCTTAGGCAGCCGCGGCCCGGTCAGGTAAGTGTGTTGGGGCAGTGGGGCCAGGTGGGGGGGGATTTTTGACGGACGATGATGAAGAATAATTAAACAAATAATTAATTTCTCCTCGTCATTGTCGGTCGAAATCCCCCCTAACCGGCCCCACCGCTCTTACCTGCACGGTCCACGGCTGGTCTTATGTAACTAGATAATTTACTGTGTTTGTTTTTCTCTGGCAGTTACACAGATGGGATGGCAGTCATTAGCTTTGGACTACAGCATGGAGTTTTGTGTTTGAGACCCCAGGGCTACTGTACCTACATGGATTTTTAGGGGTGAATTGAAAGTGCAACTGCCACTTGACCTTATGTGATGAAACAAAATAGTTTTTTCCAGTCTTACTGAGAGAAGGGCTTGTCCAAATATTGGTTCCCCTGAGCACGGAATTTGTTTGGGCCAAATGTGTGTGCTTCCACTAAAAAGACTTCTTGTAATGCACTTTTTGGCTTGTGGCAAAGTTTATACTTGATACAGCAGGACTGAGTTGGTTATGGTAGAAAGCCAATAATCATGGCTATAGGCCTGATCTGTTTATTATAAAACGTTGCGATAAAAGCACTATGCCTGACATGTTTGTTGTTGAAAGCTTATGTTAAAGTTGATAGGCATTTAAGTGTGGATCGTTATTGCAGTATATTAAAGCTGACAGATAGGTATTCTGTTGCATGGAATCTCAACATATTGCTGTAGTAGGCAATGGATTTGGTGTTGTTCACTCAGTGTGGTAAACTGTGAATATAGACCATTTGCTGGGTGAGAATCCTTGTTAGGCCGTCTTGGGGAAGACAGTATCTTGTTTAGCCAACTGTAATATTGTATACCTTTCTAATTTTTTGACTGTGTATCTGATTATGCTCAAATCTGTAGGCCTGAGCTGGTTATGATGACAAGCTATATGTCTTTTTAGAAACTTACGGTCAGGTGCCAAAGGTCTGATCATCTTATTATGAGGCATTATGACAAAAGCAGTTGGTCTAGTTTATTAATTGTGAAAAGCCAGTTAGCCTTTATATGTTATCACATGGTGTTACAGATTATATACTGGTGTTTCGTGACATGCAATCTCGCAGATTACCTTAGTGTAGGAAGGTGGAGTATTATGTAGTGGTGCTGGTTAGGCCTCACTATGTGATACACTCACAATACCCCAGAGATGGTCCTTGGATTCACAATAATAAATTGTTAGCACAGTCCTGGTAGTGTGGCAAAGAGCAGTCAGTCTTTACTAGAGGAACATGTGTTAATCGATTCAGAGTACTAACATGGACAATGAGTAATTGATATGACACAAAGGAAATCCGACACCAGTTTATAAAAATAAAGCAGATTTTTATATAATTTTAGACACCAAAATGAACAAAATCGGATGCCTTGTCCTACCCGACGATCACTTCCACCTGTTTCTGCCACACCTTGCGCGGTCCTTACGATCTTGTGGAAACGGGGAGATCCTTGCTGTCCATGGGATCTAGTGGACAGGAGGCCAGCCAACCGACCCTTGGAGAGTGCTTAGGGACCTGGGCGTGACAGTTGGCAATTAGAGGCAGGGCAGCAACATCCAGGCAAAATCCACCAAGTGATAGTCCCTTCCTAGAGCATGACAAGTTCCAGGCCACCACAAGTGTTAGAAATGGGATTTCTGGTTGGCTAGGACTTGCGCCTAAGCCAGGCAGAAACCACCACTCTAGTCAGGGCAAGGGAGTTACACGCTGAAGATAACCGCTCCTCACCCTCTTGGTAGCTTGGCACGAGCAGTCAGGCTTATCCCAGAGGCAATGTGTAAAGCGTTTGCGCAACACACACACACAGCAGCAACACACTAGGCACACCACAAAAGAAACTCCACACACGGTTATATCAAAAATAACCTTTGTATTGTCCATAAACAAATTAGAATCATAATCACAAATTTACACTGTGCCACCTGGCACTAGGCAATACTTCACAGGGGATTATATACAGGACAGGGCCAATCAGGCCACTGTCAAAACCATAAGAACAGGTAAGTAATGAGAACAACCAGTGACTACTGGTAAAATACTGTACTTAGCGGAAACATATTATGCATAAACACATTAGGCATAAATCACATTTAGAAGTGCACCGTAGTAACACTCCCTAGGTGCATACATCACCTCAGGCATAAACACATTATGCATCCTTTTAGGGACTTGCGCCCTACCAACACCACAAAAATGAGCCCAGGCCAACTGGCCTTCCTTGGGGCCCGTCTGGGCAGTCCCAACTAACCTTTGTCCCAAAAGTCAGGGCTTGATAGTCATAGGGCCTTCCACCAGGCCCTCCGGCTGCCAATGCAGCAGAGAGATGTGCATGATGCACAGAGGGCGGTGGTGCATCTCACCCCTTCCTCGCTATTAGAAAAAGCATGCCCCCTTCGTTGCAGCTGCCCGCGCTCTCGCAGTGCAGCTGAGGAAATCAGCCTTGGCACCACTGTGCCTCTGCGGCCCCACTCCGGGACTTCTTAACAAAAAGTGCCCCCTCGTTGCAGCGGCCCGCGCTCTGGCGGTGCCGCTGAAGGAATGGACTCCGACACCAACACTGCACAATTTCAGCCCCACTCACCGGGGCTGTTCTCCAGCAACACGCAGGCTTCAGCCGGGACTTCTCCTTGTTCCCCGGGCCACAGCAGATGCAAGCCCATGAGGCTTGGCTCCCTCTCGCGGTCGGAGCGCCGCCCCCAACCAGGCCTGATCTTGCCTGGCTTCTGCTTCTAGTTGCCTGGGGAGCCCGTGAGGCTCCGTCTCACTTCTCTTTGGTCACCACAGACTTAGGCAACATGCGGGGCTCTCCCTGGCCAGGGGAGCTCCGCCTACAAGCAGGCACAAGTTCGCCTGAATTCCTGCCGCCACATGGGCGATTGGCTGCTCCCGCCGGCCTGGTATGCGGGGTAGGCTCAAGGTGGCAGCATAGCGCTGCCAGGCCTCACGCTGTTCCTGGCACACAGGCCAGGTGGAATCCCACTCTTTGGGATCAGCAACAAAGATGTAGCGCTTACGAGGCGCTAAGTCCAGAGCCCAAAAGGCAGAGCTGGGCCCAGGCAGGCCAGCTAACAGGGCCATCCAGCAGAGGGGCAGTCCCTCATGGCGGTTCCTCCTGGGGCCCAGTAGGTACAAGCAGCACCCAAAACAGCACACTTACATGGGGTCACAGCCCCAATATTTATACCATGTTGTTCTTTGTTCTACCCTGGCACAGGGCTTGGGGATCCAGTTCCAACTGGATCTGGGAGGTACGGGAGCACTTTGTTTACAGTGCTCACACCCTCCTTTGTCAGGTTGGGCTCTGTCCTCAGACACACCACAGGGGGCGGAGCCAGCATTGAACAAGGCAGGCACAGACCTATTCAGGTTCAGGGGCTACTCCTCCCCTTACTCCAAATGTAGATCTGCCCATTTAGCCTAGCGCTGACTCACCCAGCCCCTCTGGAGACACACACCTCACCTGCCCCTTGTCACGCCAGAGCCAGACATGCAATACACATCAGGCAGGCACAGACACATAGCACACAGAAATGCCAACTTCTAAAAGTGGCATTTCTAAAATAGTAATAATAAATCTGCGAACACCATTACGCAGCATTTATTATTACTATTCAAAACATACCAAACTTGACCACGCTGCTCATCTCATATCAGGAATTACCACTGAAACACTTATCAGGGAATCCCCAATGCATTCCTATGAGAGGGCAGCCTCACAGCAGTGAGAAACCAAAATGGCTGTTTGTCACTACAAAGACATGTCACACACTTAAGGTACATGTTCTACCTTTTACCTACAATGCACCCTGCCCATAGGGCTAGCTAGGGCCTACCTTAGGGGTGACTGACATGCAGTAAAAGGGGGGTCACTGACGTGGCAACCACTTTATGTGCCACGTCACAGCGGCAGTGCTAGAAATGGGGATCTCTAGTTGGCAATGGCTGGCGCCAATGTCCAAGAAGGGACCCTTCTTCCTAAGTTAGAGTAAGGGGGCTACACCCTTTGATAACCCCTGCTCAACCCTGTGGTAACGTAGCACGAGCAGACAGGCCTATCTCAGAGGCAGTGTGTGAAGCATTTGTGACCATACACAATAACGCAGTGAAGACACCACAAAGGGACACCACACAAGTAACTATAGAAAAATGAGTAGCTTTATATCAGTTTAACACAAGGCTCGAAGACGATCAACAAGCCACAATGCACGTAAATACAAGCTCACTGAAAAGGCAATAAAGCACTCCAAAAGCGGGTGAAACGAACTTAGTTCGAGGCCGGGATCTACGCGACCCGGTGATGCACAATGTACCTGAGGTTTAAAGGGGCACGGCACGCAGCTTCGGGAGGAAGCCGCGATGATGACAGGCGGACTCGCAGCGGCCGCAGCTCCCAGCTGCAGCAGTCCACGGCGTGCACTCACGAGGCTCCTGAGGCGTGATTAAAGGCGGGCTCTCCGCGGCAACAGCTCCTCAGCCGCAGAGGCCCACAATAGTGATAGCGATGATTCTCGTAGCACAAACAAATGCAGGTTCTCAGCGGCAACAGCTCCTCAGCTGCGGCAGCCCACAATAGCGATAGCGATGATTCTCGTAGCACAGACAAATGCGGGCTCTCAGCGGCAACAGCTCCTCAGCTGCAGCGGCCCACAATAGAGATAGCGATGATTCTCGTAACACAGACAAATGCGGGCTCTCAGCGGCAACAGCTCCTCAGCTGCGGCGGCCCACAATAGCGATAGCGATGATTCTCGTAGCACAGACAAATGCGGGCTCTCAGCGGCAACAGCTCCTCAGCTGCGGCGGCCCACAATAGCGATAGCGATGATTCTCGTAGCACAGACAAATGCGGGCTCTCAGCAGCAACAGCTCCTCAGCTGCAGCGGCCCACAATAGCGATAGCAATGATTCTCAGCCCGCGTTCCCCGCAGTAGACCCAGAGGCTCTGGAATTCTCGACAGAGGCCTCACCTGCAAGTAGAACCCCTCTCAATAGGAATTCAGAAGGCGGATGGGTGAAGTCTAATGTCCCTGAGACTTCAGCAGGAGGCAAGCTCAAATCAGGCCCTTGGGTAGTTGCTTCAGCAAGATGGATGAAACTTTCAAAGTCCTTTTCCTCTCGTTACACGGACAGAGGTTCGTCTTGACATCCAGAAGTAACACACCCTGTAGGGGTTTCGGCGCAGATATTTATACCCCACAGGTCTTTGTTCTCAATAGTCACAAGTCACTGAACCCAGCCAGAACCAGTTCGGTGTGGTCCTGGAGCACTTTATTTACGAGGTTGCATCCTGCCTTTGAGGAAGAGGGGGTCTGCCATCAGACGCACAGTGGGGGCTGGAGCCATCATTCACCTTGCCAGGCCCAGCCCTGCTCAGATCAAAGGGTCACCCCTCCCCATACTCCAGATGCAGATTTCGCTCTTCGACCCAGGTCGGGCTCAGCCTGCCCCGTCCCTCCAAGACCAGACATTCAATACACATAACAGCAGAGCACACAGGACGACTTAGGCAAGAAAATACCTACTTTCTAGAAATGGTATTTTCAAACATAGAATATAAAAATAATCCTCACTAAAAGATATATTTTAATATTGTGAGCTCAGGCATACTAAATTCGACTTTCCAAACATGTTCCTTGGGTCAGCTAAGATTATAGGATGTAATAATCAAACCTGCCCATTCTGGCCTAAGGGAACACATAGCCTTGCAATAGTGAAAAACAAAATGGAGTGTAATTCACTATCAGGACATGCCACACAGACCAAGGCAGGTCCTACCTTTCACATACAATGCACCCTGCCATAGGGATGACTTACATGATGCCAAGGGAAGGTTGAGGGACTGGGAAGTGGGTTCACTTTACAGTCAAAGAATGGCAGTTCTGGACTGCGCACAGACTCTTCGATGGCAGGTCTGAGACACACTTTACGCACTGCTTATGTGGGTGGCGCAACCAGCGCTGCAGGCCCACCAGCAGCATACGGTCTACCAGCCCTGGGCACGCACGGTGCACTATACTCGGAACTAACAGGTAAATCAAATGAGCCAATTATGGGAATACCAATTCATCCAGTCAATTTATAATAGGGAGCATTCGCGCTGTAGCACTGAATGGCAGTGGCACAGCACCCAGAGCATCTAACACCAGCAAACACAGAGGAGACAAAAAGCGAAAGATGGAAGGGAGACCCACGCCAATGGTGCCAGGTCTAACACGTGTCCCCTCCAGCTGAAATGTGGGGAGAACTACCCACCCACTTGGGGGTTCTCATCACTAAGGCGGAAAAATCTGGACAGACCATCAGCATTGGCGTGTTCTGTACCCGGGCGGTGTTCCACCGTAAAGTCCATCCCCTGTAGGGAAATAGACCACCTTAACAACTTTGGATTCTCACCCCTCATCTGCATCAACCATCTGAGGGGCCTGTGGTCCGTCTGAACCCGGAAGTAAGTCCCAAACAGGTATGGTCTCAGCTTCTTCAGTGCCCAGACAACAGCAAATGCCTCACGCTCAATTGCACTCCACCTCTGTTCCCGTGGAAGTAACCTCCTACTAATGAAGGCTACCGGTGGTCTAGGCCCTCCTCATTGATCTGTGACAGAACAGCCCCCACACCATGCTCTGAAGCGTCTGTCTGGACAACAAATTCTTTTGAAAAGTTGGGCGCCCAAAGTACAGGTGCTGTGCACATGGCAGTCTTCAGGGCGTCAAAATCTTCCTCACAGGTGCCAGTCCAGTTCACAATCTTTGGCTGCTTCTTAGAAGTCAGCTCAGTCAAGGGTGCAACAATGTTGCCATACCCCTTGACAAACCTCCTGTAATAACCTGTGAGACCTAAAAAGGCTCTCACCTGTGTCTGGGTCTTTGGGGGTTCCCAAGTCAAGATGGTTTCAATCTTGGGCTGTAGGGTCGCCACCTGGCCGCTCCCAACCTGGTGTCCCAAGTACACCTCAGAACCCTGCCCATTCTGGTACTTACTGGCCTTGATTGTGAGGCCTGCCCTTCGCAGTGCCATCAACACTTCCCAGAGGTGGCGCAGGTGGTCCTCCCATGAGGAACTAAACACTGCAATGTCATCCAGGTAGGCGGCACTGAAATCCTCCAGCCCAACCAACACCCTGTTGACTAACCTCTGAAAGGTGGCAGGGGCATTCTTCATCCCAAAGGGCATCACCCGGAACTGGTAGTGCCCATCCGGTGTGGAGAATGCTGACCTCTCCTTTGCCCCATCAGTCAAGGCGATCTGCTAATACCCAGACGTCAAATCAAACGTGCTGAGGTACCGTGCAGACCCTAGCCGATCTATGAGCTCATCAGCTCTGGGGATGGGATGCGCATCAGTCTTTGTGACCGAATTGAGGCCTCGGTAGTCCACACAGAACCGAAGTTCTGGGGTGGCACCAGGTGCTGCAGCTTTTGGTACTAGGACCACTGGGCTGGACCAAGGGCTGCTAGAGGACTCAATCACCCCTAACGCAAACATTTTGGAAACCTCCTCCTTAATGGATGCCCTAACCCGGTCAGTCACTCGGTAAGCCTTGTGCTTAACAGGAGGACTGTCCCCAGTGTCCACTTCATGGACACACCAATCAGTGACACTAGGCACCAGGGAGAACAGATCACTGAATTGTCCCAACAGTTGGCGACAATCACTCTGCTGCCCAGGGGTCAGTGTGGTGGAGAGGACCACACCCTCCACTGACCCATCTTGCTCCTTTGCACACAGGAGGTCAGGAAGGGGCTCACTCTCCTCATCCATCCCAGCATCTGTGGCCTGGAGCATGCCCACATTTCGGACCTCTCAACGTGGGGCTTCAGGCGGTTGACGTGCAGGACCCGCAAGGGGTTCCGGGGAGACCGCAAGTCCACCAAGTAGGTAACAGGACTCTTGCGCTCCACCACCTCAAATAGTCCGGTCCACTTATCTTGGAGCACACAGGGCTCCACTGGGGCCATGACCCAAACTTTTTGATCAGGCTGAAACTCAATCAGAGTGGCATTCTGATCGTGCCAACATTTCATCTCTTCCTGGCTGGCTTCCAGATTTGCCTCAGCAAGCTTTCTGAAATGCCGAGTCTGGTTCCTGAAGGCCAGCATGTAACTAAACACATCCTGGGGAGGTTTCCTGGGAGATTGCTCCCAGCCTTGCTTGACCAGACTCAGAGTCCCTCTTACCGGGTGACCATAGAGTAGTTCAAAGGGGCTAAACCCTAGGGATTTCTGTGGCACCTCACGGTAAGCAAACAACAGGCATGGCAAGAGGATGTCCCACTTACACCTCATGGACTCTCCTAGGCCCATAATCATGCCTTTAAGGGTCCGGTTGAATCTCTCAACCAGCCCATTACCTTGGGGGTGGTAAGGGGTGGTAATATTATAAGTTACCCCACACTCCTCCCACAGAGACTTCATATATTTGGAAATGTAGTTAGTACCCCTATCAGACACCACCTCTCTGGGGAACCCCACACGGGAGAAAATCCCCATCAGTGCACGTCCCACCACGGGGGCCGTCACTGTCCGGAGTGGGATGGCTTCAGGGTACCGGGTGGCATGGTCCACCAAGACCAGGATGAACCTGTTGCTCATGGCTGTCTTGGGGTCCAGAGGCCCCACAATGTCAATGCCCACTCGCTCGAATGGGGTACTGACAACTGGAAAGGGCTGGAGTGGGGCTTTGATCTTCCCCCACTCTTCCCACTTGCCTGGCAAGTTTCACATGTCCTGCAGTGAGCATCTGAGCTCCTGTGCATCTGGGGCCAATAAAAGTGGGTGACCAGCCTCTCGAAGGTCTTGGTCTGCCCCAGATGTCCTGCCAATGGCACATCATGAGCCAACCCCAGTAGGAAGGCTCTGAAGCACTGGGGTACCACCAGCACACGGGCTGACCCAAGCTCAGCAACCTTAGGCTCGCTGTAAAGGAGGTCATTCTCCCAATAGATCAGATGTGACCCCGACTGATCACCTGCTGCCTGGGCTGCAGCCTGTCGCCGCAGCCCCTCAAGAGAAGGGCACGTTCTCTGCTGTTCACAAAATTCCTTCCTGGTGGGCCCTCCTTCCTGCTGCCAATGGGTCAGTCAAGGCAGGTCCCCCAGTTCGGCTACTTGTTCCCTGGTAGGCTCCAGGGCATACCCCTCAAGGTCTGCTCCCTCCTAGGCCGTGGGAACTATGGGGGCCGGTTTCTCGCGCCCCCTACCCCTTCTCTTTAAGGCAGGGGCCTGGGCCATACTTTCAGGCTCCAGGTCCTTCTGAACGTCCTTACTGGCTGCCATGGACCGAGTGGTCGCGCACGCCCACTCAGGCAGACCCAACATTTCCAAGTGAGATTTCCTCTCCACCGTAGCCCACGGGGAGTTCTCTAAATCGTTGCCCAACAGACAGTCTACCGGCATGGCTGGCCTCACAGCTAAGAGTTCCTGAGACCCCCCCCACTCAAAGGGAACTTGAGCCACCTCACACTGGCTCTCAGAGTTGTCTGCTGACACTACTGGGCAGAATGCATGGGGGACAACCTGCTCTGGGGACACCAACCGGGAGCTGACAGCCGTCACACTTGCTCCGGTGTCCCTCAGAGCCTCCACCCTATGGCCATTGATGGTCACCCACTGCCTGTACTTCTTAGTGTTATCAGGCAGCGTGGGGTTAGGGACCTTCTCAAAGTCTCCTAGCGAGACAAGGGTCAATTCTACGGGATCCCACCCACCTGGGGCACCCATCTCCTCCCCTCCCAGGGCTACACTAGCAAGCTGGCAGGTTGGTGCACGGGGTGGTGCATTGAGGTCCCTCTGGGGACACTGGGGATCATAATACCGGTGGCCCACTTGACCACATTTAAAACAAGCAAGGGGCCCCCTATGAACAGGCCTACCTGTCGGGGGCACTGGCTTCTTCTCAGGGGAGACTGCGACACCACTCCTGGGTTCCCTTGGGAATTACTTTGGGGCCCCTCTGGAACTCCCTCTGTTTACCCCTGTCCCCCCACTTCTCTGCTGGGGACCCTGCCCACCTTTGGCGAAGTCTCCCACATGACCCTTGCGAACCCGGGTGCTCACCCAGCGGTCCGCCTCCTCAGCAAGCTTCCTAGGGTTAGTTAGCTTGCTATCAATAAGGTGCTGGCGTAGCTCTGGAAAAAAGTTACTAGCTAAATGCTCCCACGCAAACAAATCATACAGTTGTTCAAAGGTTTCCACTTTGCTACCTTTTACCCAGCGATCCATTGTTCTGCAAAAAAAAGACACATATTCAACCCAAGTGGTACCCTCTAACTTCTTACAGGTTCTAAATCTCTGCCTGTACATCTCGGGGTCAAACCATATTGCGTCATCAAGGCCTCTTTCATATGGGCATACACCATCCTGCTCTCTTCAGGCAGATCCAACAGGGTATCCCTCCCATCACTCACAAAGCGTCCCCACAACCCCGCTCCCCAATCCTTCTCAGGGACCCGGTGGGACACCATGGCTATCTCGTAGGCGGCAAACCATTGCCCAATATCCTCACTCTTATGGAAATCCTTGATGACATCCTTGGGTATATAAACTCTACTCTCGGTAGGTACTAAAGGTATGCTGCCACCAGAGGGGGAGATCTCTAAACTCTTAGCCTTGATCTCCAGCTCCCTCAATACTCTGTCATGCTCCAGTTTCATTTTCTAAAGTTCAAATGCCAACCGGTTATTCTCAATATCCAACTTTTTACTCTCTAGGTCCTTCTGACCTTCTAATTTGGCCATCTCCAAACTATGCCTCCTATCTCTCTCCCTGTCTTCCATCTCTTCTGGAGACAGGCCCTTTGAGGACACGCTAGAACCTGGACTGGAAAGTGCTTTACCTCCCACTAAATCCACTTCGTCATCCTGCTGCCCTCCGGCATTCTCTCCCCGTCCCCAGGCTCTCCCCCATTCCCGGGGGACTCCCGCGCTCCCACCAGGCCTTTAGCGCCTTCTGATACTCCTCCTTCCTAGAGAGACCTGCAATAGGGACGGTGAATTGCTTGCAAAAAGACTTTAGCTGTTTGGCAGTGTAGGTTTCTAACCTCTCTTCCTCAAAGGTGAGATCCTCCGAAGCATTGGATGCTGGCTTACCCATTGTAGACATAACTGGCAATTACGATCAAAAATAGAACAAGATCAACAACGTATGTGGTTGCGTTTAGGTCTGCACTCACTAGTAGTGTACACCAGTTATTGTATGTGGATCACAAATGCAAGTCCTGATCCTCACCGCTGACCACCAATGTTAGAAATGGGGATCTCTAGTTGGCAATGGCTGGCACCAATGTCCAAGAAGGGACCCTTCTTCCTAAGTCAGAGTAAGGGGGCTACACCCTTTGATAACCCCTGCTCAACCCTGTGGTAACGTAGCACGAGCAGACAGGCCTATTTCAGAGGCTGTGTGTGAAGCATTTGTGACCATACACAATAACGCAGTGAAGACACCACAAAGGGACACCACACAAGTAACTATAGAAAAATGAGTGGCTTTATATCAGTTTAACACAAGGCTCGAAGACGATCAACAAGCCACAATGCACGTAAATACAAGTTCACTGAAAAGGCAATAGAGCACTCCAAAAGCGGGTGAAACAAACTTAGTTCGAGGCCGGGATCTACGCGACCCGATGATGCACAATGTACCTGAGGTTTAAAGGGGCACGGCACGCAGCTTTGGGAGGAAGCCGCGATGATGACAGGCGAACTCGCAGCGGCCGCAGCTCCCAGCTGCAGCGGTCCGCGGCGTGCACTCACGAGGCTCCTGAGGCGGTGATTAAAGGCGGGCTCTCCGCGGCAACAGCTCCTCAGCCGCAGCGGCCCACAATAGCAATAGCGATGATTCTCGTAGCACAGACAAATGCGGGCTCTCAGCGGCAACAGCTCCTCAGCTGCAGCGGCCCGCGATAGCGATGATTCTCGTAGCACAGACAAATGCGGGCTCTCAGCAGCAACAGCTCCTCAGCTGCGGCGGCCCACAATAGCGATAGCGATGATTCTCGTAGCACAGACAAATGCGGGCTCGCAGCGGCAACATCTCCTCAGCTGCGGCGGCCCACAATAGTGATAGCGATGATTCTCGTAGCACAGACAAATGCGGGCTCTCAGCGGCAACAGCTCCTCAGCTGCGGCGGCCCACAATAGCGATATCGATGATTCTCGTAACACAGACAAATGCGGGCTCTCAGCCGCAACAGCTCCTCAGCCGCAGCGGCCCACAATAGCGATAGCGATGATTCTCGTAACACAGACAAATGCGGGCTCTCAGCGGCAACAGCTACTCAGCTGCAGCGGCCCACAATAGCGATAGCGATGATACTCGTAACACAGACAAATGCGGGCTCTCAGCGGCAACAGCTACTCAGCTGCAGCGGCCCACAATAGCGATAGCGATGATTCTCAGCCCGCGTTCCCGCAGTAGACCCAGAGGCTCTGGAATTCTTGACAGAGGCCTCACTCTGCGAGTAGAACCCCTCTCAATAGGAATTCAGAAGGCGGATGGGTGAAGTCTAATGTCCCTGAGACTTCAGCAGGAGGCAAGCTCAAATCAGGCCCTTGGGTAGTTGCTTCAGCAAGATGGATGAAAGTTTCAAAGTCCTTTTCCTCTTGTTACATGGACAGAGGTTCATCTTGACATCCAGAAGTAACACACCCTGTAGGGGTTTCGGCGCAGATATTTATAACCCACAGGTCTTTGTTCTCAAAGTCACAAGTCACTGAACCCAGCCAGAACCAGTTCGGTGTGGTCCTGGAGCACTTTATTTCAGAGGTTGCATCCTGCCTTTGAGGAAGAGGGGGTCTGCCATCAGACGCACAGTGGGGGCTGGAGCCATCATTCACCTTGCCAGGCCCAGCCCTGCTCAGATCAAAGGGTCACCCCTCCCCATACTCCAGCTGCAGATTTCGCTCTTCGACCCAGGTCGGGCTCAGCCTGCCCCGTCCCTCCAAGACCAGACATTCAATACACATAACAGCAGAGCACACTGGACGACTTAGGCAAGAAAATACCTACTTTCTAGAAGTGGTATTTTCAAACATAGAATATAAAAATAATCCTCACTAAAAGATATATTTTAATATTCTGAGCTCAGGCATACTAAATTCGACTTTCCAAACATGTTCCTTGGGCCAGCTAAGATTATAGGATGTAATAATCAAACCTGCCCATTCTGGCCTAAGGGAACACATAGCCTTGCAATAGTGAAAAACAAAATGGAGTGTAATTCACTATCAGGACATGCCACACAGACCAAGGCAGGTCCTACCTTTCACATACAATGCACCCTGCCATAGGGATGACTTACATGATGCCAAGGGAAGGTTGAGGGACTGGGAAGTGGGTTCACTTTACAGTCAAAGAATGGCAGTTCTGGACTGCGCACAGACTCTGTGATGGCAGGTCTGAGACACACTTTACGCGCTGCTTATGTGGGTGGCGCAACCAGCGCTGCAGGCCCACCAGCAGCATTCGGTCTACCAGCCCTGGGCATGCACGGTGCACTATACTCGGGACTAACAGGTAAATCAAATGAGCCAATTATGGGAATACCAATTCATCCAGTCAATTTACAATAGGGAGCATTCGCGCTGTAGCCCTGAATGGCAGTGGCACAGCGCCCAGAGCATCTAACACCAGCAAACACAGAGGAGACAAAAAGCGAAAGATGGAAGGGAGACCCACGCCAATGGTGCCAGGTCTAACAGGCAGTAAACTGCGCGCACAGGCCCTGCAATGGCAGAGGCCTGAGACATGTTTGAGAGGCTACTTTGGTGGGTGGCGCAAGCAGCACTGCAAGCCCACCAGTAGCATTTAATTTACTGGCCCCGGGTATATTAGATACCACTTTACTGGGGACTGATCTGTAAATTAAATAAGCCAAACAGGAGTAGACCAATCTTACCATGTTTACCACAGAGAGCACACACACTTTACACTGGACAGCAGTGCTAAAGTGCCCAGAGTCCTAAAACCACCAACACCAGGTCAGAAAAAAGACTAGGAAGAAGGCAAAAAGTTCAGGGATGACCCTGCAAAAAGGGCCAATTCCAACAACAAGTCTGCGGATAATCCAGTTGCATGCCCTCCTGTATTAATAGTAACGTTTGGCGATGTTCCAGCATCAAACCAGTGTAGTATGGTTCCAAACCCTCAAGCATCTCTAACTCCTGAAGACAGAGCCTCAGTAGTCATACCCACAATGGCCTTTGAAGATGATATTGGTTCAAAAGGCCGCCTTTGAAATGCACAGGCCTTCTCTAAATTGTGTCATGTCTGCCTTCCTATCCTGGGAGGCTTGACCAGTATCTTTTGTGGAGCCACGGCTCTGTCCTTTGCAATGCAGGTGCCAATTCTACCCCCTCATATCCGTCCCAGGAAGGCCCCTCAGAGCCAAAGGTCTGCAATTTCCCTTGAGCCCCTTGTTTATGGCTGTGTATCAGGAGTGCACAGATGTAACTGTACCCCAGCACCCAGATGTGAAGCGGAGACAGGCAGACAGGCACATAGAGCCCCGAGCATCGAAATACCCACTTTCCCAAAAGTGGTATTTCCACATTAGTAATGTTAAATCCACTCACACCACCGGAGAGGATTTGCCATTACTAACTCATTGATATCTAAAACTATACTGCCACTTTTCTGCACATAGGAAATATAGCTCAATAGCTTTTCCACAGATCCCTCATGTCAATCCAATGAGAGAAGGAGGCCCTACTGTACCAAACACACCATCCGGTGCCATTCACTACCAGTGCATGTAGCGCACACATGCACATGCCCTACCTCTCCCCGACACCACACCCTGCCCTCAGGGAGTACTCCAATATAGCGAGAGCCATGCAGAACCTTGGCACATAGCTTTTTAAATGCCAAGTTGAGTAAGAGCAGCCTGCACAAACAGGCCCTGCAGTGGCAAACCATTGGCACATTTGAAGAGCTACCTCCGCAGGTGGCACAACCAGTGCTGCAGGCCCACGAAGGAGCATTTGAGTTACATGCCCTAGGTATATGTCTTACCCCTTGACAAGGGAATTACAGCTAACACAAATCATTCAATCATGTATTCACCAATCACCAGATTGTATATGACAAGCACAGCGCTTTGGCACTGAATGGCAGTGTCAAGGGCGCTAAAAGTCCTATGCCAGCAAAACAAGGTCCAAGCAGCTGATCAGAAGCCAAAAAGGTCAGGGGAGACCATACCAAAAGATGCCTAGTCTAACAGATACTTAGTAAAAATAAAGGTCTATTAGGAACCTGCTATGATTGGTGTCTCTGTATTTGATATCTGCAATGATTCAGGCATTTCCCTCCATACTAGATTGGGGCGAGATAAATAATTAACAGGGAGAACCGAGCCAGAGCCGAGCACAAAAAGTCTGGCTTATCTCCGCGAACTCGTGCACGAGCAAAGCCATGAATATGTTTAGCATGTAAATCTCACATCAACAATATGTAAAAATATTAAAATATTATAAAAGGCGCCAAAATAGTGCCTATATTTCAAAAGGGGGACAAAAGTGATCCGGCACATTACAGGCCAATTAGTCTCATTGACATCGTTCAGAAAATATTTTGCCGGCACTTGTTAGAGAGAATCCAGAACTGGATGAGAGAAGGGCATTTATTATCACCACTGCAGGCAGGATTTAGAGGCAAAACAAGCACCATTGATCAGTTATTCCATTTTCAAATGATCCTCTGGAAATATGCGACAATCAAGAAAGTTCCATTATATGTAGTGTTTGTAGACCTCAGTGCTGTATTTGATTTAGTTCCCCGTGAAAAACTGTGGGCAGCACTCAGCATAATGGGGATTCCGGAAAAACTCCTGCAAATCATCATCAGATTGCATCCGAATAACTATGCCTGAATTATATGGGGGATAGAGGGAGGGCTTTCTGATCGGATCAAGGTAAACAGGGGAGTGCGGCAAGGGTGTGTCCTTGCTCCTACTCTCTTCACCCTTTACATCAATGGTCTGATCGAAGCACTCCTAGACTGCAGGGGAGACCTGCCCAGGCTTGCTGGGCAAGTAGTGCCCGCACTTTTATTTGCAGATGACTCCCTGCTCATCTCCCAAACCCCGCTTGGGCTCCAAAACATAGTAGACCAGTTCAGGAAGGGATGCAATGAATTTGGATTAGAAATAAAATCCCTAAAAACAAGATTTTTGTTTTTTAAATGTCACAAGCGCTTCAATCGTAGGTTCAGGTTGGGCTCGACAGTACTAGAGGAGGTAAAACAATTTGAATATCTAGGGGTAAGGCTGACTAGCACACAACCATGCTCCCCACAAATAGTTAAAAGCCAGCTTTCGCTACAACACATAGGGACAACACTAGTTAAAAAATTAAGGAAGTCAATTTATAGACCGCTGACACCAGTAATCCAAGTCCACCAGGCACAGGGTTTAGGAGCCGCACTTTATGGGGTGGAGTTATGGGGCTACACAAATGTGACACTCATTGAAAAAACTGAAAACATATTTCATGAGATCAGTCTTGGAGCTCCCCCGAAATGCACCACTAATAACAATGCGCTTGGACTTGGGCATGAAGAATGTCGTTCACGCAATTGCCCTAAGGCCTCTTACATTCTGGATTTGCATTTGGTTGAATGACTCACCACTCCCCATGAAAGAATCACTCTTAGATATACTATCATTAGATACCAGAGGGCGTGTGCAGTGGCTCAATTACATCAAGGGATGGTTGGTCAAATTGAGCATTAGTGACTTGTGGCTCAACTCTGACAGCATTCAGAAAAGGTCATTGAATCTCCTCAAAAAAAGATATTGGAGCTATGTGGATGATAATTGGCTATGCAAAAGAACAGCAGGGAAGTTGACAAATAGGTTTCTAAGTTTTAAGGATAACATGCAGCAGGAAGATTTTTTGAATCGCATAGAACCACCACTTGCGAAATCCTTATATCTACAATTTAGGTACAGTATCCTGCCAATTATCAGTCTCTGCAGTAATTGGAATGGCTCTAATGTCTCGCCCAGTTGTCCTGTATGTGAGGGTGTACCTGAGACAGAAGCACACTTTTTATTCTTTTGCCCTAGGTATAAGTACATCAGAAAAACATGGTTGGTTCTGATATGTTGGATCCTGGCCGCCAATCGATTAATTGAGATCACCAGGATTTTAAAAACTGATTACACAGATTTTTTAATTTTTGGATTGTCCAGATATTTGCAATATGCATGGAGATCAAGTACAAGGATATTGTTAAACCCAAACTGATTTAAAAACATACAAAGCACTTTATACCCACTCGTCATTAGTAAAATATACACTAAGCTATAAGATTAGAAACTTCAATGAGATTTTTAGCAAAAATAGCACCGAACTTACTTATCAAAGACAAATCTTGTATGAAAATGACGGTGAAATCATGCTAAATAATTTTTTTTTTTAAAAGACACAAATGACTCAAACTTACTGTACATGAATTGGATATAGGTAACTGTGAGTATACTTTTATTGCAATGGACATTTTAATTTTTAGTAGGTTTTAAATAGTATCTTCTGTATTAAAATAATATAATATAATTACATAAATATAATAATGGTAATACTTTGAAATGATATGAAGATTTTGTTTTTTGGTGGGATTCTATATATTGCCACATCAATATAGTTTATACAAACTATGTTAATGGAGCTATGCACCCGACACTTTATCAAACTCAAAATTGGTGGTTATACAGCATAGTCACCTTATGATTTCTGGAGTATTTTAGTAACTACAACAACCTGGAGATGATAATATGGATTGTGATTAAGCTATGCGTCAGACATATGTTTGTACTTTTATAATATTGTCTTATTGTGAGGATGGAGAGTTGGGAAAATTATTTTTTAAATTATTCATATGTTGTTGTGCTTTTATGGTTTTCTCTATGAAAAAAACCGAATAAAGATACTACTATGTAAAAATATAATAGTTTCTCTAAATTCAAAAAGTGTATTTCGTTAACATGCTGAAGCATTTCACCTTAGTGCATCAGATTATATCACTATTATATTTTATATTTCTATTAAAATAGATAGTTTTTAACATGGACTTAGAAACATTTATGTTCCAATTCCTTGACAACATTGATATTAGTGAACATAGAGGTAAGACAGTTGTCCTATGACTCTGCATGTGGGGTAGATTCTTATCATACATGGTGCAACATTGTAGTCTTCTAAGGCAAACACAAGAGTTTTTTGCACAGTACAATTCTCAAAATCACATATTTCAAGTTTCTCTCAAATTCAATAATGAAAAAAGAGGAGGCATTGTGAAATTAAATATTTGCATAAGATCCCACAATTTGATCAACAGGGAAATCCGGGATTAGTCCCAGTTTTTATGGCTTCACAGTGTGCAATTCAGCCACTTTATGGACCTCTGTTTGTCTCTCCTGTTTTACATCAAAGTTTAAGGGTTTGTCTTTAAATCTTGTCACATGAGCTTTAAGCATGGGTGGCACACACAATTTGCATGAGGGCTTGGATCGTTTTAGGCTGAAAGGTCAAGGAGAACCACAAGCTGAGCCAGAGCCAGGTGTCTGGTTTGAGCCTGGCTCGAGCCTTCACTGGCTGGCCCAGCTCTACTTCTTAAACAAGTGAATGCTTGTCTTCTAGGGCTCACGTATCCTACTTACTCTGTCTGAACTCTCATGAAACCTACTAAGTGAAGAGCCAACAATAACAATCTATGGCGAATACTATAGCCACCATTATGAGTGGTAGTTCTTTTCTAATCCCTCTGCAGACTACTGTTTTCACAGAGATCAGAATTACAGGATTCATGGTCCTTATCACATCCCTCACAATTTCCCACAGGCAAATTTGCAGTGACGGCTCCTCCGCTGTGGCGGAGGAGCGTCACCCCACTGCTTTTAAGCAGTGCAAATAAAGGAAACATAAAATTTTGATAACTTTGAGTTATTATCATTTTATGTCTCCGTGATGCTTTGCGGGCAGGCCGGCATGGCTGCTCTGCTCTCGCAGCAGGGGAGGAGTGGTTTTCCCACTCCTATGCACATGACTATTTAGCCAGCCCTCATGGACCGGCCAATCAGTCATGCACACTTTCCCTGTTCTCCACACATGCTGCATCACAGCCTGCATGGAGAACATGCCCAGACCCCCATTCCCTGACTGAGCGTGGAACCATGATGCTCAGACCAATAACAATGCTGCATTGCAGCGTTGTGATTGGTCAGGGGAGCCTGGGTGCTAAATTTTACGGGGGGAATGCCTGGTAAATACCAGTACATGCAGATTTTGGTGTGCCATTTTATGCCCCATTTTAAAAGGCACAACTTGTAACAATAATAGTAATTGCATCTTTTAAATTTGGATCCTGTGGTTCCAGATTTGAAAAGGTGTAATAATGCATCCCCAGCAGGGCTACATGTAAAGAGGCCTCATGAGTTGCTTTGGTAAGTCTGTTAGCTGTGTCAGTATTTCTTAGAGATTATTGGTTTTATCGAGCAAACCTGTAATGATGGAAAATTAATATGACAGACTAACTTAGTCAGACAATTTACAAATTCATAGTAATTGGGCAATGAACGCAAGCATCACGTTAAGCTAACACGGACGGTTTGAGCAACTATAAATTTTGCCAACCCAAACAGGATCATACGTTCAGCAAAGATGGAAACATTTGCATTATGACATCTACCAAGGATAGCATAGACTGCACTTGAGCAACTAAAAAATAACAAACACCTGCATTTCATATTGATCCCGACACTAGTTTGAATGAAAAACATACACCAACCATAAAAGGATCATCTACTATCAATTCACATTGAAAAAAAGAGAGTAAATAAAATAATTTTGGGAGAAAAAGTACTTATTATGAAGAGAGTATCTACGAAAAGCAACATAAGGCAACTATGAGCACTGGAAAGAAGAGAGCATATAAATCAATAGAGCAAAAGGAAAAAAGTGTCCTAGTAAAAGAGATGTCATAACTTTGCATGCTATTTTGTATTTGTGCAGTGTAATGAGTTTTTAATTTCTGATTTGTTTAATCCACATGGACAGCTTCTTTAGCGGGATACTTTTTAAAAAGAGAATATCAGGAGGAAAAGACGTAATATAGACAGTACTGGAGACCATATGATCAAACCATCAGAGTAAAGTGGCAACTGAAAGTTCTCCTTCATGTGTTTTCAAGCTCAGTCCAGGAGACTGAAAAGCGACAAAGATGTTCTGTAAGAGCCTCACATACTAAAAGGGTTTCCACTACAAAAAGATTCATTTTTAGTTTTTTTGATTTTATTAACATTATCTATAAATATACTTATAGGAGCTTCCAGCTAGCCCTTTCATCTATTGGGCTCATGTTGCGTAATTCATTAGGTAGAGCATTCAAGACCTCTTGTATATACTTTAGTATATACTTATATGTGTATGTACTTTGTGGGCTCTGGAGATCAGCCCTAGGACTTGTCTGCTTCCGCTTAGGGACTTTTTTTCTGTTCAACTGCCTCTATTTAACTGTCTTGATAGAAAACGACCAGCAGAGGTCAGTAAAATACAAGAATTGCTTTGTTCTGAGGGACTTTCTTCTTTTTATTTTTCTGGCAACTGCCTCTATTTAACTTTTTTGATAGAAAACGACGAGCAGAGTTCAGTAAAATACCAGAATCACTTTAGCATTCTCTAGATTCCAGTCCATAGAAATTGTCTTCCACGAGCACCCGTAGACAATAATATTTTTTTCAAATCTTGTATTTTCAGTGATATGACCACCGAAGGCCCTGCTTTTATATTAAAAACAGGGCTTTGGACTAGACCATTTCCCGCTGAAAGGCAATATTTCTCTCCATGTGTTCCCATACGTGGCGTGTCACGCAGTTTGGTGCTTACTTTCCCTCCATGTTAAAGAACAGTAGATGTTTCAGCACCCAGGCTAATGTGCTGCATAGCTAAATACATATAAGGTCCCAAAGGCAAGACCGAATGCATTGCAAATGCTTGTTTCTATATTTCCACCCACTAGAGCATAAAGCATGGGGCAGGGGGTAAGTTCACTTCAGCCCCTGGATAACTTCACACAGAGCACAGCAACAAACAAAGTAGTTCCCTTCAATGCTAGGGTCACTATGGCAATGTGTTGAGATCAACAAAAATATGTTTGCTTTTAGCCAATGTTTTCTTTTTCTTTTGGATTGAGGAGGCCTCAACAACTTCTCCAACATCAAAGTTTTGGAAACACCATACAAAAATAATTTGTCCTAATGTTTGTTTTACAAAAATGTTTTAAACCTTAGATCACCATCAAAAATATGGCAGGAAAACAACTGATACAAGTATGCTATAAACGCTATTTCACAATATGCCAATAATATGTCAACTAATTCCTACTATAAAGTATAGACTACTAGCGTGTGCATGGTTTACTATGGATCTAATTAGACAAAGACGCAGAGGATTCTTGCCCTGATGACAGCTACTGATACCCCCAGCAATAGAGGAACAGGTGGCATGAGAACTGATCAATTAAGAGGACTTTTAGCTTGAAGCCCCCCCTTATAATAAATTGAGGGCTGTAGACAATGAATGGGTGTCCCTCACCCTCAATGTGTGGAAAAATAATGACTTACTACAGTATACAGAATCCCTGGTCAAACAACTGAGGGATTTCTACGTTATGTCAACTGATTACACCCAGCAGAAGAAACCCAGAGCGCCTGCATACACTCACGGGTGAAAAACAGTGCTATATAAATCCCATTTGATTGATGTCTGGTTATAAAAAATTGTATGCAGGAACATTAATTTGTATTAATTTATTTGTGATTAGACAGCAACAGGTCTGTTTGTGGAAACTGGCGAACTATGAACAAATAACAGTGATTTTGGACAGTAGCTTTATCCAACGAAATGGTGTATGACAAATATCATTGAAAGTCTTTTTAGATCTGGCCTTTCAAACATCTTTATCTGGCTAGCCATACTACTGTTTCCCAAAAACATCATACTTAACATACTTATAAAGTTCATCCACTTGTCTGTTGAATTGCAATTCATATTTGTTTCTGCCAAGCATATCCTTAAAAATGAGTATTTGCTATGTCTGCACTTCTGGTGCCCAGTTAGATGGTTACATACTTCATGTCTTCTTTTACGTGTTATGAAGTATTTCAGTGACATTGCGATATTGTTGTTGCCTTCAATTTGAGTACTTGGTTAAGTAATGATTTCTTCTTGTCGCCTTCACAAAAAATAATACTAAAATTCCTGGCACCTGAAAGCTTGGGGCCAGATGTACGACCCACAATTTGCGACTCGCAAATTGGGATGTATAACAGTGCCACAGACACTGTTAGCGATTCCTAATGGGGTCACAAATTGCATACCTCATGAATATTAATGAAGCTGTCGCAATTTGCGACCCCATTAGGAATGGCTAGCACTCCCAGGGATGGTGGCCTGCTAGGGTCAGCAGACCACCATGTCTGGGACTGCTTTTAAATAAAGCAGTCTCTTTTTTTTCAAATGCAGCCCGTTTTCCTGAAAGAAAAACGGGATGCATTTAAAAAAGAAAAATGAAACTTTTCAGTTTCATTTTTTTAAGACCACTGCCTGCTCTTAAAGATATTTTCTTACATACTCACAAAGGGGAAGGGGCCCCTGGGGACCCCTTCCCGTTTGCGAGTGGTTTACCACCTACTTGAAGTAGGTGGTAAACTGCGAGTGTTTGCACCTGCAAATGCGGTCGCAAAACACTTGTACATGGCATGGTGGCTCGCTATTAGGAAGGGACACCCCTTCCTAATAGCGGTAGTCGCAAATGCTATTTTGCGAGTCAGTGACTCGCAAAATAGCATTTGTACATGCCAGTACCCTTTTTTGTGGCCGCAAACGGGAGCATCTCCCGTTTGCGGCAGCAAAAAACGGTCATACATCTGACCCTTGGTTTTTAAAGCATGCTAGTAGAATCGATAGATCAGCGATTTTTTAAAATGTAATATTTTTGTTGCAAGCCAATGGTGGCCACATTTAGATGGCAGCAAGTGTTATTTTTTGTGGCATATCTCGCAGTAACAAGAGTAAAGAAATAACCATTGAACCAACATTCCAAGGCCAGACATTTTGACTTAGCCTATACTTGTTGAATAATGAAATTGTGGCAATTAAATAGCAAATGTATGAGAAGTGTTGGGAGGTGCTTTACAAAAAATGGAATAAGGTTGCTAATGACAAGCACTGACGCCATAACAAGGGTCAGGGTTTAGATTTATATAAAAAATGAATTATTATCTAAATATATGTGCATGTATAACTTCCACGTCTCCCACCGTACTTAATAGGCCATACCGCAGTTTGCCTGAGGACGATGTGAAATGTGACACTTTCAGCCATGCCTAGCATTTTAGCCTACAGTATGCTGCAGTCTGAGACTTGAAGTTTACATCATAAAATTTAAATGAAGGCTGAAACATTATTGCGTTTTGGCGAAAAAGTTATATGGAATAAAATACCCGGACAAAATAGGGTTGTTACACAGAGCGCCTGGGTGACTTGCAATAGCTTACATATAAGAAAAGGTTTGGGTTTAAGCGTGTGAGTATTAATTTAGGGTTAGGGTTTGAGTTACTGATATTTTTAGAGTTATGGTTATAATTTACCATTTTAAACAACTGATTTAAAATAATTTATTAAATGCATTGATGTAGTTAAAGATGCTATTTAAACATAATGTATACATATGTAAATGGTTAAGGCTTGAGTTCCATACCTTTTAAATGTAATTTAAGATGATATAATTGGGGTTAGGATATACAAAAAAAGAGAGAGCAATTCCAAGCACACCCTATTCCAATTGAGGCCACCCCAAATATTGGCGCTGTGCAAATTCTTTCAAATACCAGCTGGTAAAGATGCCTAATATTTTTACGTCAACCTGGTACATATAGTAACACACTATTCCTGATTATACAGAATATACAGAGTCCACAATGTTCGGTTTCTTCAGAAAGTTAGCATTTTTATTCATATTCTTATTTCATCCAGCACGAAAATCATCCAACACGTGTTTCGTCTTCCCTTAGACTTTTTCAAGGCGATTGACAAGAAGTATGTCGTCCAACGTGTTGCATGTGGACAAGAATTGAAACGTCCCTCATGTGGACAAAGTCTCACAAACCGATAAATGGTGATGATATGTAGACACTCGACGAAAATTATTTCAATCCATCTCCCGCATTTTGCAATAAAATCAATAGTGTACTGGAGGACAACCCTGATAAGTATCACTCCGCAAGTACGTGGAGATACGTCCTCCACCTCGTCTCAGCTCTTAGCTACTGCGTGTACATACTTCTTGTCAATCGCCTTGAAAAAGTTGTGGACTCTATATATTCTGTATAATCAGGAATAGTGTGTTACTATATGTACCAGGTTGACGTAAAAATATTAGGCATCTTTACCAGCTGGTATTTGAAAGAATTTGCACAGCGCCAATATTTGGGGTGGCCTCAATTAGAATAGGGTGTGCTTGGAATTGCTCTCTCTTTTTTTGTATATTGTATACACAGTAGGTTACTTCTGTGATAATAGCATCTTTTGGTAGTAGGTGCTAGTGAGCTAAATTAGCACCCCGTGTTAGAACAAAACTGGAACATTGATTGTGTATCGATTCACACTATATAAAGTTTTTAGCTGATACTTACTCTTACTGATTGTGCGGTGTTTTCCCGAGCCTGGGAACTGCTACTACCAATATACATTTTTTTGCATTTTAATTGGGGTTAGGGTCAGGGATAGGGTCAAGTGTAAGGCTCTGTGTAGTGCTATTGTTACATTTTTGTTTACAGTGAAGGTTAGAAACAGGGCTAATGTTAGTTTTATGTGAAATTTAAAAGTTGGTATTATAGATAACGGTGTCGAAGTGATGTAGGTCAAGTGGTTTTGGTCGAAGTAGTGGGATGCTTCAATTTGCAAGACACTATGAAAGTATGAATGCCCTAAAACTCCATGTGGCACATCATCACCCTCCCCCATATGCCCCAGTAGCTGTGGTAAGCATAAATGGATTTCTAAAACATTTGTAGTTTCAGTATTGCCAAAGGTAATTTTGATTGCATACCCCACGGCATCAAAAAGCCAACTGTGTGCCATTTATCTTCTACAATTGACAAACCTGATTCCTCATACTATTGTTATGAGATACACAACATTGACTTGTTCCACATATTTCCAGGTTCCTGACATTAATGTCTCGGCACAGATGCAAAGCCTTAGGGCCTTATTATGACTTTGGCGGTCTCGGAGCGGGGCCACCATGCCACCGCCCCACTCCGCTCCGAGACCACCAAAGCCATAAACAACCGCCTGCCAGAGTATGACTTTTAAAGTCTCTGGCAGGCAGATCTATGCAGTCCGACGACGGTGCCTTTGAAAAAGGCACCGCAACAGGAGCATCAAAGGCACTTCCTACAGGGCATGGACTGTCAAGTCCATGCCCTGCAGGAACTGGGTGGTGCATACAGACCAGGGGGCACAACATGTGCCACCCTGCAAGTACCTTATGGCACAGAGGCACAAGGGGGCTCGTAGGGATCCCTTTGTTTCCTCACCGCCACACTTTTCATGGCATTCGCACTGCCATGAAAAGTGTGGCGGTGAGGAAATTCGTAATATGCTTGGCTGGGCTGCAGAAGCCCTGCCAATCATACTGCGACCTCAAGACCACCGCTACACCGCCAGGGATCTCTGATCCCTGCCGGTTGCGGCAGTGCCAATGCCGTCCAACCACTCAAGTTGTAATGAGGTGGTTGGACCGCCAGTGCGGCAATGCCCGCACCACCACCATGGCTACAGCGGTCCAATGGACTGCTGTAGTCATAATAAGGCCCTTAGACACACTAATTGTGTGCTGCTGAGTGAGCTGAGCATAAGATAAACAAAGCACCTCTACTAACATTATTAACCTCTTACAGCTCCCCACTGGCCATGTCATGTCACAGAGGCTACTCCCTTAAGTATATGTTTGATGACGCTCTACTGGCACCCAACACCCAGGGAAAAAAGAAAGTAAAAGGCACATATCTGAACAAGATGCAAAATCATTAAATCAACTGCGGTGTCTAGACATGACCCAGGTGCCTCCATCATAGAATATGCCAAATGCATTCAACGACGTTCTTGGGCTTTCCACAAGGCTACTTCATACTATCCAAAATGGTAATCAATAGCAATCAGCAAAACCTACTCACAACTAGACATTGCAAAAGCCTGTCGGATGTCTTAAGTGAGTGCTGGGAGCCTGTGGCATCTCCTGGCTAGTACTGGCAGATGTTTTTCCCTCTTTTGTCTCTCTTTGGAAGTTAGAATGTTGTGATCTGAATTATGATTCAGTTGAGGCTCATCATTGCTGGCTGGTGTGAGCAGGGTAGCCCACTTGTTCTGTTAAGCCACAATAAATTATTTGCCGTCTCTTCCATGGTGAAGTGTCTGCCATCTTTTCTCCACTGATCGCCACATTTTCTTTTTGTCAATGAGTTGTCAGCGGGCCACAAGGAACCATCAGCCTGATATATTTTCAGATATTGCAGGCTGCTGTGCACTTTGGGCCTCATTATGATGGCAGTGGGACGAGCATCCGACCGCCATCGTTTCGGGCTCGAGACCGTCCAATAAGGAGTCAGCGGCCCGACAGCCCAATTACGATATGACCGCCATGAAGGCGGTTGTAAGCATCCCTTTTTCTATTGAGGCTTGTGCTGCGGACCAAAGAAATGGCTGCAGGACAAGTCTCAATTGAAAAAGGGATGTTTTTAAACATCCATGCATCGTGTGCCAGGCACCATATGGTACCTGGCACACGGTGCATGGATGTTTGGGGGGGCACCACATGTGCCCCCCAGGTCAAATCACGGAGGCCTACAGGGGACTGGAGGCCCTGCTAGGGGCCCCCAATGTCACTTTCTGACAGCCTTTTCATAGAAGTCGGACCGCCATGCAAAAAGGCTGTCAGAAACGGAAATCCTAATCCCTACGGCAGTGCCATTCTGACGGTCTCCTTGAGCCTGTCGGAGGTGGCAGTTTTTCCCCCGCCCGCTTTGCTCCAACCACCTGCATCATAATCTGGTGGTTGGACCACAGCCCTAGATTTCAGGGCGACCACCACTGCCGGCCTGTCGGTGGCGGTCTGCCCGACATCGTAATCGGGCCCTTAGACTCTCTGTCAATGCCTACCTCTTCATAATCAGCCTCTGCTGTTCCTATAAGACCATTGAAAACTTATTTTCATTGAGCATTAGACAGTGGAGACATTTGGACCCTTCACAACACCTGAGATCAGAGATCCTTCGCCACTCAGAGCAAGGATCCTTTAAGCCTGCAGTGGAATGGAATGTGTGTTCTAGCTGTCATTCTTCAGCTGCAACATGAGAGCAAAGCCACTCCAACCTAAGTCAGGATCCCACAATATCAATCGTCTCATCAGGGTGCATCTACAGATTGATAATGCACACACCCATGTTTGCATGAAATTGTATGAAAGCATATTATGGTCATCATGCTGTTTGCTGCATGTCACTGAACAACAGTGATGTGCACGTCTACTGGCAGTTTTGCAGCCTTTCACTTCCATGTATAACAATGCTGTTTATCAAGTAAGGAAGAATCTATTAGGCAGTCCCAGTTTTCACATTCACATTTTCATACAACACTGTCATCGTCTCAATATACTGTTTCATGTAAAATATCACTGGGCCACCCTCTGTGTTTTTTCAAGTACTCCAAGTCTATCTTGGTTGGTCTTTTACTTACTCAGCGTTTACATATGTGATATATACATATCAGCCTGCTTTCTGTATGACACACGGCCATTTACTTGATTGAGATTTCTATTAGTGATATAACATTTCTAGTTCTACACTCCTCTTTGTTCTACTTTTTGCCACCTCTATACAATCAAGTAATTCACCTCCTCCTTTTCTGGAATGCTCTAGAGATCCACCTATTGACTAGAGGCATTGCTTTGATGCCTTCAGGACCAATTTGTGGGCCATTGGTGCTTCAGGATTTAGACTGGAGCTAAAATATGCTTCCTTATTTATTCACTAGGATTAAAAAGAAGTTCAATTTTCAAACATCTTCTGGAGTTGGCTCGGAATGCTGATGAGCCACTCAATGAGTACTGAGAGGTGGTTAAGAAGCTAGAGGGTGCTTTCATGTAATGCCAAGTTTGGTTGCGCTAAGGCCCACATTTTACAAAAGAACACAGAGACATGAAGGAAGTGCAGACTTGTACATCACAGCACTGCGACAGCTAGTTGCAGATTGTCAATTTGAAGAATATGGTGACTGGTTAGTCAGGAACCAGTTTATTAGCCACTGCTGTGACAAAGGTATTGAATAGAACGTTCTTTCCATCTTCAGAAGAGACTATCCACACTGCAAAAAAGTATTGAGACATCACATATCTCTGCAAGGGAATTGGGCGAAAAGCTCTCAGTGGTTATGTGTTTTGTCCATACAAAAAAAAAATAATCTATGATTTCACTGATGTAAACAGGCTTTTTCTATAGGTAGAGGAACATTTGCTTCCAGTGCGGGTTTCCTACTCCTACAAACGGTGAGATGCCATGCCCAGCCAGGAATTATACACATGGCTTACATATGAAGGTTTGGCATTCAGTGGCGGCCGGCACGGCTCGCGGGTGCCGGTGCGGGCACAGGGGGGTCGGATTTTACTCGGGGGTGCACTGGAAAAATTATTTTTACAAAAATAAACACACTGCTGCCAAGCCCCGTGTCTCTGCTCCAGATCTCCTCCGTCAGACCCCAGGAACAGGAAGCACAGTTAGGCTCCCCTGATCAATCACAACGCTGCAATGCAGCGTTGTGATCGGTAAGCACCCAGGCTCCCTGACCAATCACAACGCTGCAATGCAGTGTTGTGATTGGTGTGAGCATTGTGGTTCGATGCTCAGCCAGGGAATGGGGACCTGGGCATGTTCTCCACGCAGGCTGTAATACAGCATGAGTGGAGAACAGTAAAAGTGCACATGACTGTTTGGCCGGCCCTAGAGGGTCGGCCAAACAGTCATGTGCACTTAGGAGTGGGAAAACCACTCCTCCCCTTCCCTGCTCCGAGAGCAGACCAGCCCTGCCTGCCCGCAAAGCAGCACGGAAACATAAAATTATAATAACCCAAAGTTATTATCATTTTATGTTTCCTTTATTTGCACTGCTTACAAGCAGTGGGGTGACGCTCCCCTGACATAGCGGAGGAGCCGTCGCTGTTGGCATTATGCAAAAGTGTGTCAAGGTGTGAAGCAAGGAGCGAACAGGGTAGCAACAGTTTGCGAGAAGGATGACTCCTCATCTATTGTTAAGCTTGTGGTGAGTGACTTGCATGACATGCCCCAGATCATAAAGGATGATGTTATTAGAACTGTGAATCTGATGGACTGTGTTGATCTGTATGTTGATATTAAAGTAGAGGACACAGTGCTCCATTCACTACTGGATATAGGGACTAGAATCACAATGATCAGTTTGCGAGTGTCTGTGGAAACAGAATACTTCAGCCTCCATGGAGAGCTCCAGCTTTGTATAAAGGTATGAGAATTCAGTTAATGGGATTCTTTGAGGTTGTTTTGGTGTTCAGAGAGAGAAACATACAAGGAAGGTCTATGTTGCCATCAAGGGATTAAACATTCTTGGGTGGCTCCATCTTGGATGTTTTTATATGGTGTTAAGACCTGGAGCAAAGGAACAAGTAATGGTCATTTTGAGAGGAGAGTGGAATGGTAGGGCTCTTATGTACGTATGCCAAATTTTTGCAGGGGATTAGAGGAAAATAAATTAATTCCAGTCCAGGATCAGGACGAAGAGAGGTACATTTCAAATTAAGCACACACTAGGGGGCATGTCTTTTCACCTTGGGACATCATGGAAAAAGACTGTGATCACTTCTGCAAGCATGCCGTTATTGAGCCTATTGTGTGTACTTGCAAGAGGAGTGAAGAGCTCAATTTTCAAACATCTTCTGGAATTGACTCGTAATGCTGATGAGGCACTCAATGAGGACTGAGAGGTGGTTAAGGAATTAGCGGGTGCTTTCATGTAGGTTTCTGTTGACCTATGCAGCTTAAATAGAGTGGTATGGTTCAACTCTCACCCTTTACCCAAAATTAGCAAGACTTTGACCATGCTAGGGGGAGCCATGTGGTTCACCACATTGGGCTTTGCCTCCACTTATCAATAGGTGTAACATGAACCTAAGGGCCTGATTTAGAACTTTTTGGACGGGTTACTCCATCACAATGGTTACGAATATCCCGTCCTCCGAAATATAAATCCCATTACATCCTATGGGTTTTATATTTCAACAGATGTTGTGACTGAGTAACCCATTTGCCGTGTTCTAAATCAGGCCTTAAGTTACTACACTGCTTTTGTGTATGCTTTATGGTCAATTCATTTGGATGCCATTTGCACTGGCCTCAGCAGAATCCATATTTCAAAGGATCATGAAATCTATGTTCAAAGATTTCAAGGGGGTCATCGTTTTCAAGATGATATTTTTTTTCTTGCCCCATTGGCAGGGTAATATTTTGGAGAAGGTGGATGGCATATTTCAGCATAGTGTTATTGCCTTAAAAAAGAGAAAAATGTGAGTTCTTGAAGAGAAAATCTGAGCACCGTACCTTGGGCTTGTTGTCTTGGAGTAGAATATTTTCCTGCATCCTGGATTACTGCGGGTAATTAAAAATGCTGCTCCTCCAACTGACAAGTCAAGTTTGAAAACTTTTTTGGGGTTATGTGAGTTCCGATCACGGTTCCCGCCTGAGTATGCTAAATGCATGCACCGTCTTAGCATCATGTTAATAGAAGATGTCCTTTATATATAGGATCAGGAGTGTGAATGTGCTTTTGGATAGGTGAAGCAAGAGTTGGTGGGGGTCTTGATGCCCAAGCCATGTATGCTGGATTTGCCTTGTTTTGTCTGGGTTGACAAAAGGGGCCCAATTATGATGTTGGGCGGATCACCACTGACAGGCCGTCGGTGGCAGTCTGTCTGACATCGGTGACTGTGGCCCAACCGCTGCATAATGATGCGGTCGGTCAGAGCGCAGTGGGTGGAGAAACTGAAGGACGCTTCGACAGGCTCAAGGAGCCCGTGGGGATGTTGGTCAGAGCGTAATCCCTACAATGGAGGCGGTGCCTGAGGAGACACTGCTGTACGGATTACGATGTCCCTTTTCCCTTTGCCTTTACATGGTGGTCTGACCATGTAAAGGCAGACGGAATGGGACTTTGGGGGTCCCTAGCAGGGCCCCGTCCCCCGTGGGCCTCTGCTGTGGCGCCAGGGGGGCACATGTGGTGCCCCCCCAAACATCCATGCACCCTGTCTGGTGCCTGGCACATGGTGCATGGCTGTTTCAAAACATGCTTTTTTCAATTGTGGCTTGTGCTGCGGCCCTTTTCCAGCCTGCAACACAAGCTGCAAATGCAAAAGGCTTGTTTACGACCGCCTTCACGGCAGTCGGATCGTAATAAGGCAGGTGGAGCTGCTAACTACATGTCGGGTGGTCTCCATCCCGATACGATGGTGGTCGGACGCTGGTCCGACCGCCATCGTAATGAGGGCCTAGTAGTGTTGACTTAGGAGTAATGTTATCACAAAAGAAGGGGGAAAAGGAGTTTAAAGTAGGTCAAGTTTCCCAGACTCTCAGGAATGCTGAAAAGGTCTATTCACGCATAGAGAAGGAATCAATGGGATGTTTGTGGGCTGTGGAGACATTTCAATCTTACTTGTGGGAAAATAAGATTCACAATGTTGACTGATCATAAGCCTCAAGTTTTTATTCTGAGTTTTGAAAAAGTAAATAGCTACAAGCACCGCATTGCAAGTTTTTTTTAATGCTGCTTCAGTAACAATTCAATATTTACCACATATCTGGAGTCATGAAAAAGGCAGAGCAAACTATTTGTCAAGGTGTCCTATAATGGATGATGAAAAGGTTGAGGGCAACCAGGAAAATTAGAGTTGCTTTCTTGTTGCAGTGGATGCTGAAACCACTAGAGTGATTGCAGAGAGTGAATAATGTGCAGCTGCAGAGAATGATGTGGTGTTGCAGGAAGCCATCTGTTTTGTTCAAGATAGCTGGATGAGGGAGAAGAGCCTTCAGGTTGGTATGCAGCTTTTCCTAAAGGTTTCGGATGAGCTGTCTGTGGAAGATTGGTTGTTAATGCGGTGGAACAAGTTGGTTATCCCCAGATTAGTTATTTTCAACAATGTTCATGAGGCACACATGGAATGTATTTTAACTAAGCAGAGGGTTCACACTGCCTTTTGGTGGCCTGGCAAGGATAAAAAGGTGGAGGAGTTGGTGAAGAGTTGTGTGGTGTGTGCTGGATGTGAGAAAAAACTTAGTGTATGCATTTCTCTTCTTCATCCTATTGAGTTAGCATTTAGTCCTTGGGTAAAAGTGGGTATGGATTTGCTGGGGCCTCTTAAATTTGCTACCCATGCTATTGTTACGCTTTGCCTTAATTGATTACTACACAAAGGTATTTGGACAAAATATTGGATTAGAAATATCGGGAGGCAGAAATATCAGAAAATAAATATTGTGATACACAAACATTGTGATGCACAAATATTGTTGAGACGAATATTGTTTTTAGGTCAGTAATATAGTTTTTAATAACATTAATGTGGTAAAAATATTGTTTTTTAAATACTTGAATGTGTTTTAGTTGATATACTAATTTTATGTTTTACTATTGTTTATATAAAGTTTATTTTTTCTAAATGTAGTTATTTTTATGGTAATTTATAGTGTCATAGCAGGTTGCTGGGTGTGTAGGAGGATCAGATTGGAAGTAAATTAAGTAATAATTAACAAACCATTATTAAAAGTTAATTATTTAACTGATATCAACTATGTAATTTACGGAAAACCTATTTATTTGATTTATATTTTAGTTGTAGGCTGCTAGGTTTGAAGGGGTGTAGGGTGGGAAGTTAAGTAATAAATCATTAATAATTTAATATACATTTTTAATTATTATATAATTAATTTTTAGTTATGTAAAATATGGACTACTACATTATTTTACTAATATCTATTTGTAGGGTGCTAGGTTTGCAGCGGTATAGGGTATGAAGTTATTTAATTAACATTTAATTTATTATTAATTTTTTATTTGTAATATAATTGAATTTTAAATATTTAAATTGTGGAATATTTAATTATTTTAATTGGAGTGCTAGGTTTGTTGGGGACTAGGCTGGACAGTTAATTAATAATTACTTATTCATTGTTAATTATTTAATTGATTTTAAATATCTAAATTATGGAATACTTATTTTTAATGTTATATTTTAGGTGCAGGCTGCTAGATTTGTAGGGGTGTAGGGTGGAAAGTTAATTAATTAATAATTGAATGACAATTATTTATTCATTGATTTTTAATTATTTCAAGGAATAGTAATTAAGTTAAATAACTATTTTTTACTACGCATTCATGTTAATTAATAATTTTCATATTTAGAGTTTCATTTTTTTCTACATTCATGGTGTTACTTATATATGTAATGTGCTTGAAGTGAAGTACTTTTACTACTTTTGTTTAGACTGCAGTAGGAATAGTAAAATTAACCTTTTGCATTTTGAGATTTTCCCTACTGTTGCGCTGACTGGAGAGGGAATAGTACATTTCGTCCCTCCAGAGTCCAACACTTTCCCTACTGTTGTGCTGTGAGGAGAAATAGTAAATTTCTGCCCTCCGAAATCCAATGCGTTCCCTGCTTTTGCAAAGACTGGAGAGGGAATAGTACATTTTACCCCTCCAAAGTCCAACACTTTCCCTACTGTCGCAATGACTGGAGTAGGAATAGTAAATTTCACCCCTCCAAAATCCAACGCTTTCCCTACTGCTTCATAGACTGAAATGGGAATAGTAAGTTTAAACCTTTCAAAGTCCAACGCTTTCCCTATTGCTGTGCTGTTTAGAGTGGGAATAGTAAATTTCACCCCTCCGAAATTTTATGTTTGCTCTACTGTTACACAGACTGGAGAGGGAATAGTAAATTTCACCCCTCCAAAATCCAATCCTTTCCCTCCTGTTGCATAGATTGGAGTAGGAATAGTACATTTTACTCCTCCAAAGTCTAACACCTTCCCTACTGTTTGGAGTGGGAATATTAAATTTCACCCCTTCGAAATCCAAGGTTTCTCTACCGTTGCATAAACTATATTGAGAATAGTATATTTAATATTCTTAGACTCCAACAGTTTCAAAAATGTTGGTTATATAGTGGGTATAGCATTAATTGTTTTATTTTCTAAAATTAAAAAAAAAATTAAAAAAATTAAATGTATATCAATGATTATAGTATTTGTTTTGTAAATGTGTTTTGGGATTTTTACATTTGTAATATTTTAGTTATTGTGTACATTTATTCATATATTTTATCCTATAAATGTGTTTATATTATTAATGGTTTTATTGTGTAAGTATGTTATATATATTTTTTTTTTGTCAAACAATGCGATTCCTTCACACAGCGCGCTCAGTCATCCGGTGCTCACATCAATTGGGTGGAATCCGGCCCCATATAATATATTTAAACAAAGGGATGTCGCAGTATTTTTGCAATCAGAGGTTTTTTTTTTTACCACTGATTGCAAAAATACTGGAGTGCAACATCCCTTTGTTTAAATAAATAAATAAATAAATATAAATATAAATATATATATATATATCCGCATCCAATTTAGCCGTTTGACTTGCCACTTGCAACGGCGAACCCTCGGCAGGGTGGCTAACCCCTTTATTATTATGCCATAATTTTCTCCTCATCGACATTGTTGGCATCAATAAAGAAAGACAGCCGGCGCTCATTCTGTTCTTGCGTGTTTATTTATTCAAGCAGCTTAGTTAACGCCCAACGTATTTCGAAGCCTCCGCTTCTTGTTCACGGGTCATTCGCGTTTTCTACACAGTGTCATATATACATGTGACTTCCCACCACCATAAAAGTAGGACTACAAGAAATGTTTTTTCGGGTTGTTTTCACGGCAGCCATCTTATAACTTTGTTGTTCAGGTTTAAATTGTATACATTATATTATGTGAAACATTTAAAAGCTGAAAAAAGCTGAAAACAATGTCCGTACTTCAGCACTTTATATTTCACGTGTTCCTTTTTTATAATCGTTAGCTGGTCAACATTATTTTGGCCAAATATCTTCATGACGACAATAAGTCAACATCAACTTTATAACTTCATTTTTTATACCATCATTAATTTTTCCCCCATATATTTATGAATTGGACCCATTCTTTTGACACTGTGTCAATATTTGGAGTTTGCAAATGAAGGGTGTACATATATATTTGCACATTAGATTTAATCGGATAATGATTAGTTATGAATTTACCAGCTGCTAACAGTCTTCCCTATATTAGCACTATATCACACTAAGCACTTTTTTTAGGCACTATGCACTTTTCACATTTAGCTCTCTAGCAAGCATTATCTTGAGAGGTGATGATACTGGACATAAAGGATTTACCATTTTTTTATATTACTGCGATACATTGCTATGAAATATATTTTGTCATTTGAGATGTCATCAGTGATGTCATCAGTGATGTCACTGACCATGTCATGAGTGATGTAATATGTGACGTCATCAGCAGTGCATTGCGGGGGCGCGAGTTATAGTTAGCTGAACTAACTATAACGGGGGAATTTCACGGGTTTTGTACGAGTGCAATGTCCAACTAACTATAACTGTCCCTAAAACCTATGGTTTTTTCAGTGAATTTCAAAGGTTTTTTAAATGCAAATTTCTAACTATAACGTGTCTGAAACCTATGGTTTTTTCAGTGAATTTCAAAGGTTTTTTAAATGCTAATTTCTAACTATAACGTGCCTGAAACCTATGGTTTTTTCAGTGAATTTCAAAGGTTTTTTAAATGCTAATTTCTAACTATAACGTGTCTGAAACCTATGGTTTTTCAGTGAATTTCAAAGGTTTTTTAAATGCTAATTTCTAACTATAACGTGCCTGAAACCTATGATTTTTACAGTTCATAGAATCACCAATGTTATCCTATGGCAGGAAATTCACTTAGCAGGTAAGTAGTGTTATCGTTACTTTTTCTTACTCAGTGGTGGATCCTGGATCCAGCACTGGTGCATCTCCTGTAAACAGTTGAAAGAATGCGTTTAAGTTATACAGGCGATTTTTAAGGAATATTTGTAGTTTGTGAAAATCGACACTTTGAAACTTTTCTGCTGAAAACCAGACAATGGATTCCTATGGAAGGAAATACAAGTTACTGGTAAGTACGGTTAGAATTACTTTTCAGGGTCAGTGCTGGGCTAAAAGATGCAGCACTGGGTTCTCTCCTGATAACAGGTGAGTAAATCGGAATTCGTAGTTCGGCTGATTTTAGAGGAATATTATAAAGTTCCAAAACTCCACACTTTGAAGAATTTCCAAGTGAAACCAGTCAATGATATCCTATGGAAGGAAATTCAAGTTACTGGTAAGTATGGTTAAAATTACTTTTCAGGATCAGTACTGGGCTGAAAGATGCATCACTGAGGTCTCTACTGATAACAGGTGAGTAAATCGGAATTCGTAGTTCGGTTGATTTTAGAGGAATATTTGTATGTTTCAAAAATCGACACTTAGAAACTTTTTCAGCAAAAAGCAGGCATGATATCCTATGGAAGGAAATTCAAGTTACTGGTAAGTACGGTTAAAATTACTTTTCAGGATCAGTACTGGGCTGAAAGATGCAGCACTGAGGTCTCTCCTGATAACAGGTGAGTAAATCGGAATTCGTATTTCGGCTGATTTTAGAGGAATATTATAAAGTTCCATAACTCCACACTTAGAAGAATTTCCAAGTGAAACCAGACAATGGATTCCTATGGAAGGAAATACAAGTTACTGGTAAGTACGGTTAGAATTACTTTTCAGGGTCAGTGCTGGGCTAAAAGATGCAGCACTGGGTTCTCTCCTGATAACAGGTGAGTAAATCGGAATTCGTAGTTCGGCTGATTTTAGAGGAATATTATAAAGTTCCAAAACTCCACACTTAGAAGAATTTCCAAGTGAAACCAGTCAATGATATCCTATGGAAGGAAATTCAAGTTACTGGTAAGTTCGGTTAAAATTACTTTTCAGGATCAGTACTGGGCTGAAAGATGCAGCACTGAGGTCTCTCCTGATAACAGGTGAATAAATAGGAATTCGTAGTTCGGCTGATTTTAGAGGAATATTTGCACAATGGTGAAGGGAGGGGGCGGGGCCTGAGGTGACATCTGTGCAAACGCGCCCCGTGGCGCGTTTTAAGTTGGGGGATTAAGTCCCCTTGAATCATGAGGGTCCCTGGGGTCCAACTAGCCCACCCTGTACCTCCAGTATGCGCCAGGAGATGCGTTGCAGAGAGGTGTTCAGAGGCCACGTCCCTTTTGCACCTCTCTGCAATGCAGCTCTGTGGCGCTTTCTGGACGTACCTGTTGGGCTAGTTGGCCTCAGGGACCCTCAGGATTGAAGGGGATTTAATTCCCCATCTTAAACGCGCCACGGGGCCTGTTTGCTCACAGGTCACCTGAAGCCCCGCCCCCTCCCTTCACCACTGTGCAAACGCGCCCCGTGGCGCGTTTTAAGTTGGGGGATTAAGTCCCCTTGAATCCTGAGGGTCCCTGGAGTCCAACTAGCCCACCATGTACTTCTAAAAAGCGCCACAGAGCTGTGTTGCAGAGAGGTGTAAAAAGGGGCGTGGCCTCTGTACACCTCTCTGCAACGCAGCCCCCTGGCGCATACTGGAGGTTCCTGGTGGGCTAGTTGGCCCCCAGGGACCCCCAGTATTCAAGGGGAATTACTTCCCTTTCTTAAAACGCGCCAGGGGGCGCGTTTGCAGAGTACTGCAGGGAGGGGGGCGGGGCCTCGGCACGATGCCGGTCGTTTTTTTTTTTTTCTAATTTTTTTAATGGGAGGGGGGCTGCGTGGCCCCCCTTCCCTTGGCCACTTTTGGCCCCGGGGACCCCATCCCCCGGGGCCTGTGCATCATTTTTTTTTTTTTAAATAAAAAAAAAAATGGGAAGGGAGCCGCGTGGCCCCCTTCCCTGGGCCTGTATTGGCCCCAGGGACCCCATCCCCGGGGCATGCCCTCGATTTTTTTATTATTTTGGAGGGGCTGCGTGGCCCCCTCCTCAGGCCATTTAAGGCCCCGGGGACCCCATCCCCCGGGGCCGGCCTTGCCCTTTTTAAAAAAAAAAAAAATTATTTGAGGAGAGGGGCTGCGTGGCCCCCCTCCCTGGCCACTTATGGCCCCGGGGACCCCATCCCCCGGGGCCTGGCCTCTGGTTGGGGACTGTGGGGGGTCCCCGCCTCCTGCGCGAAGCCGGCATTGCTTTTCCACATGGGGAGCAGCTATCATGCTGCTCCCCATGTGGAAAGCAATTAGTTTGCATTTTGAAAGAGAGAGCAGGTTTCCTGCTCTCTCTTTCAAAATGCAAACCAAGCTTGCTATGACAGGACGGAGCCGCGAGGCTCCCGTCCTGTCATAGCAAACTACAGTGTCCCGGGTAGGCACCCCGGGACACTGCAGGAGCCCTGGGGGTGGCGGTCCCCAGGGCCATCAAGGGCTCCAGGAGGGGGCCACGCGGCCCCTCCCTTGAATTGCACAGCCCCGGGGAGGTGGTGGTCCCCGGGGCTCTGGGGGTCCGTAACGGACCCCCACATTTATTTTCTATGTGCCCCAGGGAGGTGGTGGTCTCGGGCGTGTGGGGGCTGGAGCCCCCACACATTATTAAAAATTTAAAAAGAAGCCCCGGGGGTGGCGGTCCCCGGGGCTGCGGGAGGGCAGGAGAGCCCTCCCGCACCATTTTTTTATTAAGCCCCAGGGGGTGGCGGTCCTCGGGGCTTGGGGGCCTTAGAGTCCCCCATATAAACAATAAACCCACCCCCTCGCATGCCCCCGGGACTTGGGCCACCCGGGGGCAAATTTACATCGAAGCGCGGGAGACCACGCTCGATTTTTTTTGGCGGGATTCGCGCACCCTGAGCGCATCCCGCCGATTTAAAAAAAAATATGCTTTTTCTGCCCAGGGGTCCTTGTGGGACCCCTGAGCAGACCTAGGGGTCAGGAGGTTTCTACCCTGCCCCCTTTGTGCGTTTTGCGCACTTGTTTCTTCTTTTTTTCTAATCGGCAGGATCCGCGCACCCTGAGCGCATCCTGCCGATTTAAAAAAAAAATGCTTTTTCTGCCCAGGGGTCCTTATGGGACCCCTGAGCAGACCTAGGGGTCAGGGTGTTTCTACCCTGCCCCCTTTGTGCGCTTTGCGCACTTGTTTCTGTCCCTCGGTTCTACGGAGGGACAAAATGGCTGCCAACATTTCCTGAATCGGAATGTTGACAGCCAGCTGACAGCCAATTAGCATGCAGCTCTTGATCGGGACGGTGCGCGCAGGGTGCGCTCAGGGTGCGCGGATCCTCCGTGCCCATAGATATATATGTACTTTTACTTTTGATTTTCTCAGCAACTACTGAACGGATTTACACCATTTAACAAAAGGGTTCTTTCTGAACCAAGAACTACCTCTTTGCCAAATTTGGTGTAATTCCGTTCAGCAGTTCGGGCTGTAGCCGTGTCTAAAGTTTCCTATGGAAAAATGAATGGGGAAAACGCGTTTTGGGATCCCCCTTTTTCTCAGCCCCCGCTTGACGAATCCCCCGAGACTTTCAGGGTAGGAGCGGACCGGAGCGCCCCACAAAGTTTGAAAATTTCGCAAAGATACGTCAACCGCCAAGAGAGTTATTTCAAATAGAATGTCGCGGATTTCCTATGGAAAATAGGTCCTAACTATAACTATCTACTGGCGACCGCCAGTAGATAATATATATATATATATGTATATATATACACATACACACAAAATTCGACAGTCAAGATGATGGGGAGAATGGGTCTTTCAAGGTTGATGTCCTGGGCAAGTGACCATGCAGTTCTTTCCGACATTCAGTATGTCTTTCGTCCTGATAGAGGCACAGTGGATCAATGTCTCATCAATTTTCCTCATCATCTATAAATATACTGTGGCCCGATCTGGAGCATTACATCTTGCTTTCATGAACCTGAGTTCTGCTTTCAATTGAGTAAACATGGACAAATTGAGGGTTATCATCTTGGAGTTGGGGGATGACAGAGACATAGTCCTTTTTTGTGTGATTACACATGAATTTGTCTTCCACGGTTAGATACAGTCATCGAGCGATTGTACAGAGCATTTGTTGCAGAAACATGGCATCAGACAAGGCTGTATTTTTTTTACTCTTTATGTTAAGAAATTGGAGTAGGTGTTGGCCGCTGGGGTGCGCAATCTTCTCCTGGTGGACGGACGGCCCATTCTGAAGTTAATTTACGCGGATGATACTGTCTTTATTTCTAGAACTACACAAGACCCTCAGTACCTGTTAAATACATTTGTTCACTACGTGGACAGTTTAGACTAAGGGCCTGATTACGAGTGTGGCAGTACGACTGCTGTACCGCTGCAGCAGCAGTCCCTGAAAGATGGCTGCGCCAGCGGTCTTCTACCTGCTATATTACGATGCATGCAGCCCGAGCCGCCAACCACGTCGATGGCGTGGTTCCCATCTGGGTTGCAGCGGCCTGCAATGTTGGCGATGTTGAACTGTGAGTGTTTATACTCATCCTTACAAGGCAATTTGAGTTTATTTTACCAAAGAGTAATGTGATGTGCCATCCCATTAGGACTATAGAGATTCCACATCTTCATGTCATAGATATTCACTGACACCCAACAACCTTCAAATATGTATTGGCTTGTAAGAATGTAATCTATGAATGACATTATCACTTGTACCAAGCAGGCTTGGGGATGCTCATATGGCTATATGAAGTCTTACGCTGTTTGAATTTGGAGTATCTATCTTCCAAACATTGGCCCTCAACATTTCAAGGCTACTTTTCTATGCTACTTGTGACACATAGCTAAACTATTTCAGCACAGCTTTCAATAGACTTTTCTGGTAGTGGACATATGATGAAGTTTCAAGGCAAAAGTTTCATCAGTGTTCAATGAGCATTTGCATGTGATATGATTACTGCTACAGCACATATTGAAGATACATTGGTCTTTAACTTGACCTTCATGACATCATGATGTGTTATAAGGAAAATGAATATTTGCTGAAATCTGGCCTTGTGTGAACATTGTGTAAATGTGAACATTGTATCCATCCTATTTGGTAACATTATTTTACTATGATATTCTACAAGTGCCAAAGTATACAAGGTGATCAACTATGCTAGTATGGACATAAGGATGGATTTTAGACAAGACCATTAATGCATTCGGAGCTGTCTGGGGTTCTGACATAAGTGGAACCAACTGTTTGCAGGTTATGTAGCATGCTATATAGTAAACCATGAAGCTGGTGTGACATGTGCACTTAATAAATGCTTTCTGTTGATATGTGATGGTAAGGTGTGGTAACACAGTTGCAATAAACCTATTTTACATGTCATTTCAGTTTCATCCAGGGCAAGCAAAGGATAAGGAGCCATCGTTGGGAACACCCCTGGTCACAGTGGTTCCAGATGTGACAACACACACACAGAGGGACCCAGTGACCAGGAGGGTGTGGGGAGTGCCACGGAGGAAGCAAGCTTAAATTCTGCATCATCCTCAGGTGGACACTCACGAGTGATGGCGGGCCCCACAGGATTAGTACCACTTTCATCCTTGTCTGCCACCCCCAGTTACATTACCACCCTTCCTGTTGTCCCCCAAACTATTGGCCTGGCCTACTCCCCTAAAAAGGGAGCCATCTCCTTCACTACAGGCACCTCAAGAACAGCCCCTGTTACCCCCACTGCCCTGAGTGAGGTGGCTATTGACCTCCTGAGGAACATCTCTGTGGGTCAAACTGCACTCATGAATGCCACCAGGGGCAAGGCAGCCAGCTGACACAGATGGTAGCCTACCTGGAAGGCATCCACTGTGCTATGTCTGGCCTACAGAGGTCTTTTCAGGCTCTGGCATTCATCCTCATGGCAGCCTTCCACCCATCCTAACCTTTCACCCCACCTCCTGCACCATCCGAATTCCCTATTCCCATGCCTGTCCCAAGCACATGCACACATCCACATGCACATGCTTCATTAGTCCCAAGCACCACACACAAACAAAAACAGCAGAAAAAAACGCAGCTATGCAACCACTGACCAGACACTCACCCCCCTCACCACCACTACCCCAACATACCTCCAGACACCACACCCACAGATGCATCCCCAACCAACAGCATTCCCACAGATACCACACCAACACCCACAGACCCCTCCACAACCACCAGCATTCCCACAGATACCACACCAACACCCACAGACCCCTCCACAACCACCATCATTCCTGCAGATACCACACCAACACCTGCAGACCCCTCCACAACTCCCATAATACCCAGCATGTCCCCATTACACACACCAAAAAAAGGAAACGCTCCCAGTCACACACTCAACTGATAGACACCTACAGAACACACAGGAGATACAGCATACACATCTCTCACTTCCACTCCCTCTACCTCCCAAACCCAACTACCTCCCAAACATCCTGCCCATTGACCCTGTGAAAGTGTCTGATTTACCCTTGCCCCTGTGTAATCTGAAAACCCCAACCCAAAGTCAAAAAACCTCTCCCAAACTCAAACCGTCCCTTCCACATCCCCACCCACCCCTGCAAAACCTGATTCCTGCCTCACTAAACCCAGTCATACCTCTAAGAAACCCTCCCAAAACCAAACTCACATCCCTCCCTAAACCGACTGCTCCCTCTCTCAAGTACCATCTTCAAGGTGTCTGCCATGACCAGTGGATGCCCCTTTGTGAGGAGGCTCCCTGGCAGTACCAGTAAGGACACGTTAGTGGCACAGCTTTGTGCGGTGGCACAGATGTCATAAAAGGACTGGCCATTGGCCTTTGTTTTACATGATGTTTTTCATCAAATTATTTAAAAAAGCATAGTTAGGAAGACATTAGTGCTGCCACTATTTTTCTAATTATTTGATGTTCTTGGAGGGTTTGTGATGTGTGACTACAGTTGTGTTTCTTTCACCCCTGAATGCTGATCCATTTAAAGTAGTAAGTATGATATAACCTTGAAACCAGTGCTGGAGTTACACAGGACAAGGGGAAATGTTGAATGGATGTATATGTGGGGTGAAATCCAATTGGGGCTGACATTGCATTCGGTGTAGTATGGTAGATATTTCAGACTGGCGTGGCCAATGTCAACATCCTTTAGGTTGCAGTTCTCCCTATGATGTAGGTTGGATATGTGTTTGATGTGTTCAAGTTAAATATTTTTTTATCCACACATGGAGGGTGTTAAATTGTCATACCTTTGTAGACATGTGTGTTGACATGTGTCCATTGTTGTGTGTGTACCTTACCCCTACTTTATCTAAATGTGTGACACATGCTGTTTGTGCTGTGTTTGCTTTCATGACTTACATTTACACATTTCCTACACATGCATGGCACTTGGTTATACTATTGGTTGTTATTGATAGACTGCAGTCCTCAGGTCCTGTGCACATAGAGGTTTTAAGGCATGTACCAAGTGGACTGTGGGCCAGGGCCTCAGCCTTTCAGGGTTGCCCCTGGTAGAGGCATTCCTATTCTGCAAAGAGTGTTTACATTGTGCCTTTTGAATGCTTCTCACAGTGGTTATTTGTAATACCATTTACTGACATTACCTTTTTAATGTGGGTGATGTGTGAGTGTCCAATACATAGTTGTAGCAGGGAAGGTGTGTTTGTGCTTCATAGCACATCCATACAGATGTATCTTTGATATCACAACAGGACCTAGGATGTGGGCAATGTGAGGGTGTCACAGAGATGTATAGGTGTGATATTGATGAGGAGGTACTTTTGTGTGACAAAATTTAATGCACACATCACTGTCACTGATTATGAGATGTAAGCACATGTCTATTTGCGTAGAGTGTGCCTGTTCAGTGTCAGGGACCAGGCCAAAGAGGGAATCATAAAGCTGTATTTGGGTCATACATTGAAAACAATTCCGAACGTGACCCAACAAAATATGATTGTCCCAAGGACTTCAACCCCTTGCCAGGTTCATGGTGGGGCATCTATTTGCTGGAGACTCGATGGAAACAGGTAAGAGTATAGCTTAGAGTCAGTTGCATCTACGACGGTGTCAGTTTTGAATATCATCAAGCCAATACAGGAGTGCCAGGACGCGTAGGATTGGCTCCGTGGTGGCACAGGATGTGTGGAGGTGAGTACAGGCGAGTTTCGGCATTATAGCCATCCCTTTCTGCCAGCTCAGATGTAGTGGTTGGACCGCCACATTCACGTCAGCTGTAAGGCACCTCGTAATTGGGCCAGCTGTAACACTGGCGGTCCACCCTCAGACAGACTCATTGGCCTATCCTGCTACCATTGCAGTCAGGATTTCCTGGCGGTGGCGGCAGGACCGAGGTGGTCTTTCGCCTATGTAACTGCATGTGTCGTAATACGGCGGTAGGACCGCCAGTGGTGTGGTGGTGAATCCAATGCTGCCGCCAATGCGATCCCAAGACCGTCAAACTCATAATCAGGCCCTTAAGTCTCACACTAAAATAATAGGACCTAAGACCACTAAAAGTAGAACTTATTTCACCAGGGGAAGTGTCATCAGCAAGGGGAACATCTTTCCATATCGTAGGATTCTGTTTGACTGTTCAATTCATCTGTTAGATGGCCTCCTATGGTTAGAGACAGGAGATGTGTTTTTACAAAGAGCATTTTCTCATCTTTGACTTTGCTGGTAGGTTCTTATGGCAGCAACATTCGGGGTTAACATCACTGCTCTACATGCTGTGAGGAATGTGTTTTTGAAATATTTACTCTGCCTCCCAAGTGGTGCTGCTACTTTTATTGTTCATGAAGAAACAGGGCTAGGTTATGTGTTAGATGAAACTCAACTGAGAGCACTTTTGCTTTGGTTGACTGTCTAGCTAAAACCAGAGTTGCAGCTTAACCAATTGATTCTACAAGACTGTCTGTGCCTTGATCATGTGTCTCGGATTCCCTGGCTTAGATATGTAAAGACAAGATTTTCAATGTTGGGTCATACTGACCTGTTTTTTTGCCAGAGGATATTGTTACAGCAGATATAGTTTGGGTTGCACATGCCTTTATATCATACAAACAGGCTGAGAGAGTGTTGTCTGCCCTTTTAAAGTCTACAGTAAGATCATATATCCCATTAAAATCCACTATGTCAACAGAACCTTATCTTTTGTCCGCCATGTCCAAAATGCACCGCTTTTTACTCACGAGGTTCAGGTTGAACTTGATTCATCATTTGTTGCAAGTCCCTAATGTGTGAGCAAGTAGTGAGGTTTGCATGCCTTGTCTGTGTGATTCTAGTTCTATCCAGAACACCTTGCTCTTTATTTTGATTTGTCCATGTTATCGACACTTGTGTAAGCGTTTTTTAAAACCTATTTTAATTGGAAAAACTTTCACTCAGGTGAGGCCTGCGTTGGTATATTTTCTCTTTTTACATGACCCTTGTATTTGCTAGCATGTTGCTTGTTTTTTAAACAGTGGCATAAGACCGAGGACATTTTTTCTTTTCACACAGAGGTCATACTGTGTGTGTCAACATTCTGTATTGTATCATATTTTAACATGTTTTCCTGCATTGGGATGAAATGAAATGTTGTGTTTTATGACTTTTATGTTTTAATTATCATTATTCAAACTGAAGACAGTGCCTCTCTCTCTCTCTATATATATATATATATATATATATATATATATATATATATATATATATATATATATATATATATATATATATATATATATATATATATATATATATATATATATGTACAAACAAAGTTCCCCTTGCGGTGGAGGCACACTCAGGATCGTCGCTCAGGTCTCATGTGCATAGCCCCTTAGAATTTGCTGCCAACGCGTTTCAAGCATTACGCCCTTCCTCATGGGCAGCCTGTGAAGCAAAAGAATGGCAGTCAACAACCAGCGTTTTCCCTCATTGGTTTTTATTACTCCTTGATTCAATAATTATGGTGCATTCTGGGACTGGTAGTTGCAATAGGATACCGCCAAACCATTTCAAGCTTTAAAAACAATCAATAATCGGGGAAACAAATGTCACATGAGAAATGCAATTGCAATGCAAGGCATCTCCCGCTTCGCCTCGCCGCTCGAGCTCCAGCGGCAGCGAACCCACAGAGTTCATGTGGTGGTGCCATCTGTGACCCGGGCGGTCACTCAAATGTACAAACAAAGTTCCCTTGCGGTGGAGGCACACTCAGGATCGTCGCTCAGGTCTCATGTGCATAGCCCCTTAGAATTTGCTGCCAACGCGTTTCAAGCATTACGCCCTTCCTCATGGGCAGCCTGTGAAGCAAAAGAATGGCGGTCAACAACCAGCGTTTTCCCTCATTGGTTTTTATTACTCCTTGATTCAATAATTATGGTGCATTCTGGGACTGGTAGTTGCAATAGGATACTGCCAAACTATTTCAAGCTTTAAAAACAATCAATAATCGGGGAAACAAATGTCACATGAGAAATGCAATTGCAATGCCAGACATCTCCCGCTTCGCCTCGCCGCTCGAGCTCCAGCGGCAGCGAACCCACAGAGTTCATGTGGTGGTGCCATCCGTGACCCGGGGCGGTCACTCAAATGTACAAACAAAGTTCCCCTTGCTGTGGAGGCACACTCAGGATCATCGCTCAGGTCTCATGTGCATAGCCCCTTAGAATTTGCTGCCAACACGTTTCAAGCATTACGCCCTTCCTCATGGGCAGCCTGTGAAGCAAAAGAATGGCGGTCAACATATATATATATATATATATATATATATATATATATATATATATATATTATCCAACAACAGCTTACACGGCACTCTCCTTGGTACAAAAATATATCTTTATTGAGACCTCCTTCTCCACCACCTACGCGTTTCGAACACAAAGTTCTTGTTCACGGTAGTATACGAAGTCCTACTTCGATTTCCAACCTTTTATACATAGTCTCCACGTAGCCCATAATGAGGCATTGTGGGACAGGTAGTTTTGCATGTATTACAATTACTTTTTTATATTTATTTCTTATTACCCAAAAATGTTGCAAGAAAAAGATGTTAATTATAAAAGCCATTATTATACATTCACATCTTGTACACAGGATTTACCCAATGAGTGCTATACTATCAAGTATTCATTCCATTTTACTTATGGAGAGTGTCCGTTTTACAGAACCACTCATCCATTTCAAAAAAATTTTCATGACTTGGTGTCCCATATGCTTGCGGGCTAAGTGCCCCACTGTCTTACAGACAGTTTGAATAGATGCTACTAAGTTAGGCTTATTAGAAAGAAACTACTTGCAACACAATAATAATCCAATACCTGTTACGTGTTCTTTTAAAATCTAAATCACATTCTAATTCAAGGAAAACACATTATTGTATGGAGAAATAATATCTCTGAAAAATATACTCATTAACACTCTATATCTCAAAGGCTGAACCAAATATTTACAAATGTATATACATTTCTTCGTCCCCATTGAGCCCAAGGGGACCTTGGTTTTAAAACGAATAATCAATTTTGATTCCATGCGTCTCAACTTGAGTACTCGATTTCCTCCTCTCTCATGTGGGGAATTGTAACCAGTCCTGAATATTTCATGTCTAACCATGTCCGATTTGTATGTGTCTTCATATGCTTGGCAAGAGCATAAGTTGCATCTTCATTTTGTACAGCTCTTATGTGTTCTAATATACGTTTTTCAAAGAACATTTGGTACTTCCGATGTATCTTTTCCCACAAAAACACTCTAAGAGGTATACAACATGGGTAGATTCTACAGGTGATTTTTCTTTAATTTCAAAGACTCTGTCCCTTGGATCTTTAAGCGATTTCAGATTTTTCCCAATCTTGCATGCTTTGCATGTTATGCATTTTCCAAAGCCTAGTTGTTTCGTTCCTAGCCATGTTGTTTTCTTCTCACTCTCAAAATGGCTTCTTATAATTGTATCAGATATAGATGGAGCTTTCCTATATGTTATCATCGGTCGATTGCCCAAATCCTTCCCGATGTCAGGATCCTTCTTAAGTACATTCCAGTATTTTGTCAAGATTTTTGAATTTTGTAGCTCTCTTTGCTGTAAGTTAAAATCAATCGTGGTTTTTCATCTTCCACGGTTATTTCGTGTGATTTGCAACTCACCAATGTTTGTGCTCTGCTTTTTTGTCTTGCTCTCTTTTCCCCTTCTGTACATCCTTATGTTTATATCCTCTCTGAAGGAAACGTGAAGTTGTTTCTTCAAACGTCTTTTCCATTTCCGATGGTTCAGAGCAGTTGCGTTTCATCCTTATAAATTCCCCATAGGGGATGCTCTTTATAAGGGATCCCTTAGGGGAAAAGAGAGCAAGACAAAAGCAGAGCACAAACATTGGTGAGTTGCAAATCACACGAAATAACCGTGGAAGATGAAAAACCACGATTGATTTTAACTTACAGCAAAGAGAGCTACAAAATTCAAAAAATCTTGACAAAATACTGGAATGTACTTAAGAAGGATCCTGACATCGGGAAGGATTTGGGCAATCGACCGATGATAACATATAGGAAAGCTCCATCTATATCTGATACAATTATAAGAAGCCATTTTGAGAGTGAGAAGAAACAACATGGCTAGGAACGAAACAACTAGGCTTTGGAAAATGCATAACATGCAAAGCATGCAAGATTGGGAAAATCTGAAATCGCTTAAAGATCCAAGGGACAGAGTCTTGAAATTAAAGAAAAATCACCTGTGAATCTACCCATGTTGTATACCTCTTAGAGTGTTTTTGTGGGAAAAGATACATCGGAAGTACCAAATGTTCTTTGAAAAGCGTATATTAGAACACATAAGAGCTGTACAAAATGAAGATGCAACTTATGCTCTTGCCAAGCATATGAAGACACATACAAATCGGACATGGTTAGACATGAAATATTCAGGACTGGTTACAATTCCCACATGAGAGAGGAGGAAATCGAGTACTCAAGTTGAGACGCATGGAATCAAAATTGATTATTCGTTTAAAACCAAGGTCCCCTTGGGCTCAATGGGGACGAAGAAATGTATATACATTTGTAAATATTTGGTTCAGCCTTTGAGATATAGAGTGTTAATGAGTATATTTTTCAGAGATATTATTTCTCCATACAATAATGTGTTTTCCTTGAATTAGAATGTGATTTAGATTTTAAAAGAACACGTAACAGGTATTGGATTATTATTGTGTTGCAAGTAGTTTCTTTCTAATAAGCCTAACTTAGTAGCATCTATTCAAACTGTCTGTAAGACAGTGGGGCACTTAGCCCGCAGCATATGGGACACCAAGTCATGAAAATTTTTTTGAAATGGATGAGTGGTTCTGTAAAACGGACACTCTCCATAAGTAAAATGGAATGAATACTTGATAGTATAGCACTCATTGGGTAAATCCTGTGTACAAGATGTGAATGTATAATAATGGCTTTTATAATTAACATCTTTTCTTGCAACATTTTTGGGTAATAAGAAATAAATATAAAAAGTAATTGTAATACATGCAAAACTACCTGTCCCACAATGCCTCATTATGGGCTACGTGGAGACTATGTATAAAGGTTGGAAATCGAAGTAGGACTTCGTATACTACCGTGAACAAGAACTTTGTGTTCGAAACGCGTAGGTGGTGGAGAAGGAGGTCTCAATAAAGATATATTTTTGTACCAAGGAGAGTGCCGTGTAAGCTGTTGTTGGATAATACTTTATGCGAGAGGTGGTCCTGTCTCGCCACGAGCACCAGCTGGAGGGTGCTCCCGAAAAGGACCGTGTTTGTTGAATAATATATATATATATATATATATATATATATATATATATACACATATATACATATATATATGAAAGACCCTCGCTTGCACCAGTCTCTTCGCCGAGAAAGAACGAGAGTGGACCCAAGTTGAGTGCAATATTTGTTGTTTTTATTCCACACTCAAAAACATTCCGCCATTACGCGTTTTGGCTGATCCCAGCCTTGATCACATGACAACGTTGAGTGCTTTGGCCACCCAATTTAAAGTGACAGTGCTCTATAGCCAATTCATGGATATAGTAAAAATACTGAATTGGATTGCTTGTTTATTTGTAGTATATCATACCTGCATTAATGCACATTGCAAATGATATCAATACAATGAAAAAATCACTTTGATGCAACCAATTCATTTTGTAAAACGTATTGTTTTTTTCGATTGCATTTAATACAATTAATATTGTATCATTTGATCAATTATATATATATACACTGAAAAACCAAAGGCTACATTACAGGGATGTTATAGTTAGGCTCAGATTTCACTCATATAAAACAATTGGAATTCAGCAGTTATAGTTACCTGAGCTAACTATAACTTATGCCCCTGCAATGCACTGTGTCTGACCTCACAGATTACATCGCTCATGACATGGTCAGTGACAGTGTTGCTGGTGCTGAGGGTGCTCTATACAGGGGCTGCTCTCCACCCTCAGCACCAGCAACACTGTCAACGATAGGTTCTTATGGCAGCAACATATATATAAAACATTGAAATAACACTTTTAAAAAATCGAACTGCCAGAGAAACGGACCCCACTGAAGGGGAAGATTTGGCGCAGCATTAAAACTACCACTCCCATCATGCAGTAAGAAATTACTTACCTGTGAGTGACCCACTGAGGGGCTAATTAATTAGGCATGTGAAAAGAGTGAATGAGTGCTGCGCAGAATCCGTGGCTGTCAGTTGTGTTTCCCCATGAAGAAGAAGCAGGAGCTTGAAACGCGTCGGGAGGTACATTATTTTCGAAGGGCTGGAGCCGGTTTCAGGAATAAATGGTTTTGTTAAACCTTCTCTTGTGGAGTGGCGTCCTTATGCTTGAGGGCAACTTTTTGACATATTTTCACACGGCAGCCCCGCCGTGAAGGATTGCACCACCATTAATAATATGGGTCTGCATGGTTTGAATTGGTGAAAACCTGTTGGCAGCACGAGAGTTTGAACATTGGAAACCGGCCTGACCCTTTGAGGCCCACTGGAGGGCTTGGATAAAAACATTGAAATAACACTTTTAAAAAATCGAACTGCCAGAGAAACGGACCCCACTGAAGGGGAAGATTTGGCGCAGCATTAAAACTACCACTCCCATCATGCAGTAAGAAATTACTCACCTGTGAGCAACCCACTGAGGGGCTAATTAATTAGGCATGTGAAAAGAGTGAATGAGTGCTGCACCGAATCCGTGGCTGTCAGTTGTGTTTCCCCATGAAGAAGCAGCAGGAGCTTTGAAACGCGTCGGGATGTACATTATTTTCGAAGGGCTGGAGCCGGTTTCAGGAATAAATGGTTTTGTTAAACCTTCTCTTGTGGAGTGGCGTCCTTATGCTTGAGGGCAACTTTTTGACATATTTTCACACGGCAGCCCCGCCGTGAAGGATTGCACCGCCATTAATAATATGGGTCTGCATGGTTTGAATTGGTGAAAACCTATTGGCAGCACGAGAGTTTGAACATTGGAAACCGGCCTGACCCTTTGAGGCCCACTGGAGGGCTTGGATAAAAACATTGAAATAACACTTTAAAAAAATCGAACTGCCAGAGAAACGGACCCCACTGAAGGGGAAGATTTGGCGCAGCATTAAAACTACCACTCCCATCATGCAGTAAGAAATTACTCACCTGTGAGCGACCCACTGAGGGGCTAATTAATTAGGCATGTGAAAAGAGTGAATGAGTGCTGCGCAGAATCCGTGGCTGTCAGTTGTGTTTCCCCATGAAGAAGAAGCAGGAGCTTTGAAACGCGTCGGGATGTACATTATTTTCGAAGGGCTGGAGCCGGTTTCAGGAATAAATGGTTTTGTTAAACCTTCTCTTGTGGAGTGGCGTCCTTATGCTTGAGGGCAACTTTTTGACATATATATATATACATATATACATATAATTTTGGGCTTAAGGTAGCTATAACTCATGCCCTCACCATGCACTGCTAATTACCCCATATAATACATTGCTCATGACATCTTCTTTGACTTCATTAATAATATCACTGCAACATTTGCAGTGAAATTATTGATGAGAATACTGTGCATACTTACCTTAGGGCAAGATGAATCTTCATGATATTTCCCCCAAAAAAAAAAGCCAGTTGATTCTTGTTGGGCATGGAAAGTTTTGGGGCGATCCCTCAAATGGGAACTGAGAAAAAGGGGGTAAAAAAAAGTGTGTTTCCAATGTAAATTCCCATTGATAATTTGGTCGCAACTACAGCCCTAACCGCTGGAAGAATTATACCAAATTTAGCAGAAAGGTAGCTCTTGGTCCAGAAAGAACGCTTTTTGTTATTTGGTGTAAATACGTTCAGTAGATTTTGAGATGTTAAAAAATCCTAATTTGTATATATAGGGATGGGGATCCTTCGAGGATCCGACTGTCCCCGTGCTGAAATATGATTGGCTTCCAACACTTCAACCAGGAAGTGTTGGCAGCCATCTTGGGACTCGGCTTCAGCCGAGACCCTGAACAAACATTTTTAATAAAGAAAAGGGGGCATGGTAGGAATACCCTGACCCCCTAGGATAAAAGGGACCCTGCAGGGCAAAACAAGTATTTTGTTTTTGGGCTAGAGTCACTCTGGATCCGTGGATACTGCCAAAAAATATATTTAAAAAAACCAGCACAGGCTCCCATGCTTCTGAACTGTTTAGCCCCCAGGTGGGCCAGGTCCTGGGAGCAAGTGGGATTAAAAAAAGGAGGGGGCTGCATGGGGCCCCCCTCCTGATGCTCTATTAGGCTTTAGGGACCACACCTCCTCTGGGGTTTTGTAATATAATGGAAGGGGGCAGCGCTGACCCCCCTCCATGGGCTCTTTTGAGCCTGGGGACAACCACCTCCCCGGGGCTTTATTTGAATTTGGAGGGGTCCATACAAACCCCCTCCTGGGGTGGGTTCAAGTCCCAGGGACCACCACCTTTCTACGGCTATGGACACAACAATGATGGTCTAAGTTAAACCATTTTTAACAGAGGACGCTCACAGCATTGAATAAAGCTAAGATTAGCCAGTGAGTAGGCTCTCATTTTTAATGTTGGGAATTGTAATTTCATTCTCTTCCTCACGGGGACCAGCACAGTACTTTTCTGATATTTGCACTTACAGTGCTTATTCTATTTCTTTTCACAGTTTTTTTTTTCCTTCACTTTTGAGATAATTTAAGTTGGAACACTTTTCTGTTTTGTGGCAAGAAAGCAACCGATGATGATAAGTGGGTGTGCTAGCGAGTACCAACTAGCCAGACCCCCCTTGGTGTTGCTACCGTGAGGTGCTTTCTTTCCATTCTCACAATTGTTTTCATCTATATATTCTTTGGTGGGAAGTTTTATACTGCAGCAGAGTGACATTGGGATAAATTGGACATTTGGACATTTGAACGAACGGTAGTGGTCCGTCTTATTGTGGGAGACATTGTATAAAGTTACGGATCCCCTTCGTGTCCAAAGATTATAGTTATTTGTCCAGTGAGTCAGGCCCCTTTTTGTTAGTAGCCCCCAGGTGGGCCAGGTCCTGGGAGCAAGCGGGATTAAAAAAAGGAGGGGGCTGCATGGGGCCCCCCCTCCTGATGCTCTATTAGGCTTTAGGGACCACACCTCCTCTGGGGTTTTGTAATATAATGGAAGGGGGCAGCGCTGACCCCCCTCCATGGGCTCTTTTGAGCCTGGGGACAACCACCTCCCCGGGGCTTTATTTGAATTTGGAGGGGTCCATACAAACCCCCTCCTGGGGTGGGTTCAAGTCCCGAGGACCACCACCTTTCTAGGGCTAAATTAAACATAATGGGGGCTGTGTGGACCCCCCACAGCCCCAGGGACCACCACCTCCTTGGGGCCTATAACATAATTAAAGCTGAGTGGGGGTCATGTGGCCCCCCTCCCGGGCCATATACGGCCCAAGGACCTCCACCTACATTACCTCATGCAGATCAAAGGAGGGGTGCTGAGGCATACTGCCACACATACCCAGGGCTGAATCCACCTATGTCCCAGGGTGCCTACCCCCGGAACATAGCTGTTTGCTTTTCTTGGTGGGAGCTTACAGCCCCCAACAAGCTAAAGCAAACACTCTGGTTCCAGCGGGCAGAAGCGATCAAAGTGCTCCAGCCTGCTGGAAGTGGAGGTTTCATCTCTTTCTCTGCCCTTAGACATGTGAGCAGGGAAAGAGATGAAACAATTACTCCTGCATGGAGGGAGCTGTCTTTCCAGCAGGTCCCTCAGTGCAGCAGCAATGCCTGCTCCCGCAGGAGGCAGCGAGCAGGCTGGGACTACGGAGGTTAGAAATGAGCAGAAAGAGGCAAAAATAAGGTGAAAAACGAGCAGCAAGAGGCAGAATAAAGGTCAGCAACGAGCAGAAAGAGGTAAAATAATGATCAGCGATGAGCAGAGAGAGGCAAAATAAAGGTGAGTTATGAGCAGAAAGAAGCAGAATAAAGTTCAGAAGGGAGCAGAAAGAGGCAGAATAAAGGTAAGAAATTAAAAGAAAGAGGCAAAATAAAGGTCAGAACCGAGCAGAAACAGGCAAAATAAAGGTCAGTAATGAGCAGAAGGAGGCAGAATAAAGGTCAGAAGGGAGCAGAAAGAGGCAGAATAAAGGTCAAAATAGAGGTCAGAAACCAGCAGCAAGAAGCAAAATAAAGGTGAGAAACGAGCAAATAGAGGCAATATAAAGGTCAGCAACAAGCAGAAAGAGGCAAAACAGAGGGCAGAAAAACAAGCACAAAAGGCAAAACAGAGCAGAAGAGGGCAAAACAGAGAGCACTCAGACACCTACACACTAACCCACTGACACACTCTTACACCAACACACAAGCCCACTCAGAGACTCACACACCCACTCACACAATTACTGAGACACTCATGCACTCATTCACACACTCACTCTCAAAGGTTAGTGGTTACATTTAGGAGAAAAAATTTAAAAAACAGAAATTCACTTAAAAAACAAAAGATTACAGGGACATTAGCATACAGCGGAATTTGTGAGAGGTGTTCAGAGGCCACGCCCCCTTTCCCCACCACTCAGCAAACACACCTCCTGGTGCACTGCTGGTTGGGGGTGTAGTCTTCTTGGATATTGAGGGCTCTTAGGGGCCCAGAAGCCCTCCTGTTACCTACAGTAACATACATAGCAGGATTCCTGAGAGGTGGAGGCCCCGCCCCCTTTCTCCATCACTTGGCAAACGCGAGTACTAGTTAAAAAACCATAGGAATTCACTTCAAGAAGCAAAGGTTACAGGGACATTATAGTTAAGAAACAACATTAAAAAAATCTTAGAAATTCACTGAAAAAGCAAAGGTTACAGTGACGTTATAGTTAGGAAAAAGAATTAAATAAACCTTAGAAATTCATTGAAAAAACAAAGGTTACAGGGATGTTATAGTTAGGCTCAGATTTCACTTGTACAAAACCAGTGAAATTGAGCAGTTATAGTTAGCTGAGCTAATTAGAACTTATGCTCCCGCAATGCACTGCTTATGACCTCATATATTATATAACTCATGACATGGTCAGTGACATCACTGATGACATCACTGATGACATCTCAAATGACATCACTGATTACATCATTCACAGAAGCAATCACACACCTACTCCCACCCCATTCAACCTCTCATACACCCACTCACACACCCACACAACCACTCATATACCCATTCACAGAATGATACAATTAATCACACAACCACTCACTTATCCATAGAGCTGCTCATACAACCAGTCACTTACCCATACAGCCACTCACACAGTTACACACTCACCCATGCAGCTACTCACACACCCACTTATTCACCTGTACAGCCACTCACACACCCACTCAGCCTCTTAATACAGCCACTCACTCATCCATACAACCACTTACATACTCACACACCCACACAACTGCTTACATACCCATTCACATATCCATAGAAGCACTCACACACTCACTCACCTGTACAGTTACTTACACACCCACTCAACCACCCATACAGCCACTTACTCACCAATACAGTCACTCACACAGCCACTCACACAGCCACTCTCTCACCCACAATGCTAAACACACCTACCTATACACCCATACAGCCTATCACACACCCTCTCACATACCCAAACAGGCACCCACTCACACACAGATACACACAATCTCTCATAATATATGTTAGAAATAATATCACTCATTAGAAGTACAGAACGTATACTATTTTAACTTTTGTAGTATCTTGGTATATATGTTTGACACTCATAATCTTTTAGAAAATGCTCACACTCACTGGATGATGTCATTTGAAATATCATCAGTGATGTCATTTGAGATGTCATCAGTGATGTCACTGACCATGTCATGAGTGATGCAATATGTGAGGTCATAAGCAGATAAGCAGTGCATTGCGGGGGCTTAAGTTATAGCTAGCTCAGTTAACTGTAACTGCTGAATTCCATTATATATATATACATGTATATTCAGTGAAAAAAGCAAAGGTTACAGGGACGTTATAGTTAGGCTGACATTTCACTCATTTAAAACCGGAGAAATTCAGCCACTGTAGTTAGTGAGCTAACTACAACTCGCGTCCCGCAATGCACTGCTTATGACCTCACATATTACATCACTTATGACATGGTCAGTGATATCACTGATGACATCACTGATGACATCACTGATGACATCAATGATGACATCAATGACGACATCATCTGATGACTGTGAGTGTTTTTTAAAAGTTTGATTGTTAAATTATATACCAAGGTGTATTGGTGAATCATTGGGTGTATGAGTGCCTGAATTGATGATTCAGTGGGTGCGTGACTAACTGTATAAGTGAGTGATTAGGTGTCTCAGTGAATGTATGGGTGAGTGACTGGTTGTGTGCATGTCTGTACCTGTCTGTCAGTTGGTGTATAAGTGGCTGTACGGCTGTGTGAGTGGGCATGTGAGTTTTTGTATGGGTGAGTGATTGGTTGTCTGAGTATATCTATGGGTGTCTGAGTGTCTGTGTGGGTGGGCGATAAGTGAGTGGGTGAGTCAGTGGCTATATGGGTTATTGAGTGTGTATATGTGGGGCTGGATGGGTGAGTAAGTGTGTGTATGGCTGTGTAAGTAAATGAGTGCATGTATTAGTGGTATATGGGTGAGTAACTGGCTATGTGAATGGCAGTATAGGTGAGATTATAGGGTATATGAGAGACTATATGGGTGAGTGAGTGAATGTGAGGGTGGCTATATGGGTGAGTATGTGCTTATGTCAGTGACTACATAGGTGAGTGAGTATGTGTTAGTATCTGTATGAGTAAGTAAGTAAGTCTGTGTGTTACTGTATGGGTGAGTAAGTGGCTATGTGATTGACTGTATGGGTGAGTAGGTATGTGACTAACTCTATGGGTGACTGACTCAGTGTTTGAGTGGCTGTATGGGTGTATGAGTGGATATGTCAGTGGCTGTATTAGTGAGTGAGTGGGGGTGTGAGTCATGAGGTCATGAGTGATATAATATGTGAGGTCATAAGCAATGCTTGCAGGGGCACGAGTTATAGTTAACTCACTAACTATAACGGCTAAAATTCTCTGATTTAGTACGAGTGAAATGTCAGCGTAACTATAGCGTCCCTGTAACCTTTGTTTTTATCACAGAATTTCGAAGGTTTTTTTAAATGCTAATTCCTAACTATAACATCCCTGTTACCTTCGGTTTTTTCAGTGAATTTCTAAGGTTTTTTCTAAAGTAGAGAGAGCAAATCTAAGCCTTCCAAGTGCCTGTATATTCCATTGTTAATTCCTCAGACACTGCTTGGTTGCAGTCAGTTGTTAATGATTGAACATATAGCACATTGTTCATGGTTGAACTTGCAGGAGCAGTTGAGAATTAGCACTGGTCCCATAAAAGTACCACTCTACAACTGGACATTGCTCTAGGGTGAAATATGGCAACAAGACCTTGTGCACCAGCAGGCCGCTGCTGCTGCAAGGGTGGCAGAGGAAGGAATGCATTACACAGGGGTCAAGTGGCACACCCCGGGTCATGCAGGGAAAGTGACAGAGTGCAAGGTTTATGGTCCCCAGCCCAGCCTCCCATGGACGAGAGCTGCACATCCAGCCCCAAGGACTGCAAATGCATATTACAATTCACAAAATATGATGTCAAGTAGGGAACATGCCCAGTACGAAGCAAACCCGGCATATTGTTATATCCAGGAGCAGGTAGCACAGAGAACTTTTACTTATAGTGCTATGTGAAATGAACTAAGCTGAACCTTTGTATATAAAAAAAATAAAGAGTCATTCACATCCCAAACACACTGTTCGAATAAAACATTGTCATATACATTTCCGAATCATGTTGTTTCTGTTTCAAAGTGGCTGTTTTTATCTAACATAGCTTTAAAATCTCCATTCATCGATTTTGATATTGTACTGTTCTGTTGGTATTAAAGGAACTCAAGCACAGAATTATAGTGTTTTGGCCAGGATCAAAAAACACAGTCAGGTGGTGAATCTGAGATTAGCACTCAGGTCTCATTAGAAGCGCGACCAGTGTGCCAATTTCATTGCGATCTATCTAATAAGAGTCCAGAGAACTTGGCTACAGTGGCATATAGAGAAGGGCCCAGAATGTGCCACGCTCAAGACAAGACCAAAGACTGAACATAAAAGAGAATGAGTGCTGTTGACACGTTATTCATATCGTGAGAGGTAGTTGTAAAGTTCAATATTCATTGCAGCTGTGTTGCAGGCTAGTGCAGGGCTGCAGTCACTTCCAGCAGCATATATCGACCGCATATCCTCTGTTCCTGTAAGCTCATATCGAATCAGCTCAAATGTTACCTGCCTTTTTGTACTTAGGCCCGTGTGGGCACAAAAATCCCTAACTTCTGCATGCTCAGGCCAGTGCTGGACCACTGCGTTCAGCTCCTATGTGCTCAAGCCAAAGCAGGCCCAAAATGCCCCATGTTTTAGTGTGCTCACGCCAGTGAGCCTCCTTTAAGGCCAGTGCAAGGGCTAATCTCCTCTGTCCTGTGACCAGTACCCGCCTCTCCTTCCTGTTTGCTCACCCCAGACCTGCATCAGTAAATGTGTGCTTGTGGCAGTGCAGGCTCCATTATCCACCGCCCCTGCACTCTCAAGTCAATACGTGCTCTAATATCCTGTTTTCGAGCACCCAGGTTGTCACTTGCTGGGATGTCTCCTGCTTCTATGTGCCAAGCCCAACACATATTGTAATATCGCCTTTCTGAATGCTAAGGCCTACACATGATACATATCTTGTTTCTATGTGCTCGGTCCAACACATGTTGTAATATGGCGTTTCTGAGCATTAAGACCTACACATGATATATCTCATGTTTCTATGTGCTAGATCCAACACATGCTGTAATATAAAATTTCTGTTTTCTCGTGTCAATGCTTGCTGGAATACTTTTTTTATTTTTGCAGATTGATATAGCGCAAACTCAACCCAAAGGTATTGGAGCACGTTACATGAGCACCAGTTTAGTTACTTTACACACGCACAAATTCTTTTTTTTGGTAGGCATGGGGAGATTAAATGATTTGCTCAGAATCACAGGATGCTGAGCCGACCCCAAAGCTCGAACCTGGTTCCCCGGCTCCAAAGTCGGCAGCTCTGGCCGTAAGGCCACATCCTCACATCAGATGACGTATGCCTGTGTGCCCATGTCTATATATGCTAAAATATCCCCCATTTCTGTGTGCACGGACCAACACATGCTGTAATATCCCGTTTCTGAGTCATCAAGATTACACTGGAACATGCACTGTACCTGTATACTAGGCCAGCACGTGTAGTAATATCTCCTGTTTGTGTGCTCAGGTCAATACTTGCTGGGATATGCACTGTATCTGTCCGCTCATGTCAGCACTAGCTGAATATGTACTTCTCCTATATGCTCGGTGCAGTGCAGGCCACAGTACTCCATGCACCCGTGTTCTCAGGCCTGCATCCATGCATGCAGGAATATCCTCTGTCTTTTGGTGCTCAGACCAACACACGCCGGATTGTTCATGGCTTCTCTGTGCTCAGGTCAGCACATGATGCCTTACACTTCAGTGCACGGGACGGAATATCACCTGCTTCCTTCTGCTGAGGTCATATCGACAGGGTGTTCCCTCTAGCCCTGGACTGCTGTTTCCTGGCACGTTTCTGCAGTGATCAGGTGCTCTTTATGCAGGCTTATGGTGTCCCCTGTGGTCTGATGGTTTAATGGCATCATAAAAGTAGCCTGTTTATGGGGGTTCTAATGCATGTTTACCTGGCCGGTGAGCATTACCACGCATTACTGTCTCTAGCAGTGCAGCAAGACGAGCACAGAGTGTAGAGAAGCTGTCTTGGCGCTACATACCGAGTCCAAGGTTGTGGCCATGTCCCAGTACGGCAAGTCGCATGTCACTGCAGGTAAATTTGAGGCCGCTGACTGTTTAAGAACCGTTGTGTAGATTCTCTTTAGTGCGCGGAGGGATTATATTTCCGGTTCCCCTGGAAAGTACTCATAGATCTATCATTGTGAAACGTGCACAGCTATTTATCAGCCTAAGATAACCCAATTATTTTTTGATAATTTTTGTGTGTTGATGTCATCCGTAGCATGTAAAATGTCGGTCTCCCCTGAGGTACAAAGAGCTGTAGTCCTGCTGTGGGCTGTAGGACACGTCCCCCGCAGAGAGCCCCGACAGTGGCGTTGACACTGTGCTGTTGATACTAGGCCCATAAATACATCTGTCCTCTCTCGGTGGCCCATAGTGTGCTCCCCATTCTCCAGGCACTTGCACATGGTGGTCTATCTGCGGTGCAGGGTAGTGGTATTCCGCATAGTCTGCATAAGGTGCCAGGAAGCAGCCCTGGCCTGGCAGGCCCTTGCTGTTGATGCACCTTAGGGATCTGGGATACATGCTGGCTTCTCAGCACCAATGGTTGTTCATAGGCAGCCGTTGTCCTGCAAGGTCATTCTGCTCTCAAGTGGCTGTTTGTTGTCCTCCTGTCCCTGCCTGTCTGGGCCCCGGGGAGGTGGCGGTGCCCAGGGCCGCATGGGGGGCCAATGCTCCCCCACGTTGATATTTAAAATTCTTAAAATTCACTATAATTCTTAAAATTCACTATAATTCTTAAAAATCACTTAGGACCCATTTCCTTTACTAGTATCTTCTGTTTTATATACAATCTCTTATGAATTTAGTAACTTAAAAATCCAGTTTAATCATGTTTTAACTTGATGTGAATCATTGTATAATCTTATTGCTTCCATATGTTTGTTGTACAATGCTTTTATGATACTAGTGATCGAATAAAGCATATTTGATTGATTGATATTTAATTTTATATCTATTTGCCTGGCCCACCCGGGGGCATAATTAAATGAAGAGCATGAACCTGCACTTCCTTTTTTCAAAAATGTCGGCGGGATTTGCCGACCCAACATGACTCCCGCCTAATTCTTTTTTTCTAAAATGCTTTTTAGAACCTGGGGGGTCACTGTGGGACCCACCCAAGAGGCCCAAGGTGTCAGGGTGTTACTACCCTACCCACTTATCTTTTTTTTAAAAACGTTTTTGCCTGTGACTCAGTTCAACCGAGTCACAAGATGGCTGCCAACACTTCCAGGTTTGAAGTGTTTGCAGCCAATCAGATCTCAGGCATGATATCGGGAGGGGTCACGGATCCACCATGGCCACAGTTGTATATCTGAAGAATCTTTACATTTCTCAGGAACTACTGAACTGCTTTACAACATTTAACACAAAATGTGCTTTCTGAACCAAGAGCTACTTTTTTGCCAGATTTGGTGTAATTCCGTTCAGCAGTTAGGGCTGTCGCTGTGTCAAACGTTTCCTATGGAAATTAACATGGAGAAAAAGCGTTTTGGGGCCCCCTCTTTTTCTCACTCCCGCTTGACGAGCCACCCTGACATTTTCAAGACAGGAGCCGAAGTGAGCGTCAAATTAGTTTGTAACATTTCGAGAAGATTTGTCAAACAGCGCCAAAGTTATTGGCAAATCAAAAACACCTTTTAAATAGAAATCAGGTCCTTACTCTAACTACCCACTGGCAACCGCCAGTAGGTAATATATATATATACACTATATATCCATCTATCTAAGTATGTATGCATGTGTATATATATATATATATATATATATTACCTACTGGCGGTCGCCAGTAGGTAGTTATAGTTAGGACCTAGTTTCCATAGGAAAAGCGTTTTTTGTTTTCCCAATAACTTTGGCGTCGTTTGACGAATCTTCGTGAAATTTTCAAAACTAGTGGGGCGCTCCGGTCAGCTCCTTTCCTAAAAGTTTTGGGGTGATTCATCAAGCAGGGGCCGAGAAAAAAGGGGGTCCCAAAACGCGTTTTCCCCATGTTATTTTCCATAGGAAACTTTAGACAAAGCTACAGCCCGAACTGCTGAACGGAATTACACCAAATTTGGCAAAAAGGTAGCCCTTGGTTCAGAAAGAGATCTTGTTTTTAAATGGTGTAAATCCGTTCAGTAGTTCCTGAGAAATTAAAAAAATAAAAAGTTTTGATATCTGGGCGGAGCCTAACCTCCCCGAGCACGAGCTTGGCTCTAATTGGCTGCCAACACTTCAAACCAGGAAGTGTTGGCAGCCATCTTGTGCTTCGAGGAGGGAGAAAGAAAAAGATGAGAGAAAAGATTAAAAAAACAAGAAAAGGGGGCAGGGTAGAAACACCCTGACCCCCCAGGCCTGCTCAGGGGGTCCCCCAAAGAAAGCATTTTTTTTCTTTTAAATTCGGGCGGGTCGCGCTGGTGTGGATCCGTCCGAAAAAAAATTAAAAACGAAGCGAGGTCTCCCGCCCCTTTTTCAAAGCCCCCGGGTGGGCCAAGTCACGGGGGCAATTTATTTATGTAACGGGGGCCCATGGGGGCCCCGCTGCCCTGAGGACCGCCACCTCCCCGGAGCTTGTTTTTTCATGCCCGGGGGACCGCCACCCCGGGGCTTTTCTTAAATCTTCGTGGGGGGCACACAGCCCCCCTCTGACCCGGGGACCGCCACCTCCCCGGGGCTTGCATTTTTTAAATAATTAAACCTGTGTGGGGGGGCTCGAGACCCCCCACACGCCCCAGGGACCGCCACCTCCCGGGGCACTAAAAATGTAAATGCAGGGGTCCGTTACGGACCCCCGAGCCTCGGGGACCTCCACCTCCCCGGGGCTTCAAACACATTGGGAGGGGGGCCGCACGGCCCCCCTCCTGGAGCCCTCGATGGCCCTGGTTACCGCCACCCCCCAGGGCCGGCTCCTGCCGTGTCCCGGGGTGCCCACCACCGGGACACTGCTGTTTGCTGTGGCAGGGCAGGAGCCATGCGGCTCCTGCCCTGTCATATCAAACTCTGCTTTGGATTTTGGAAGCGAGAGCAGGTTTCCTGCTCTCGCTTCCAAAATCCAAAGCAGATTGCTTTTCCACACGGGGAACTGCATGTCAGCAGCTCCCCGTGTGGAAAAGCAATGCCGGCTCCCGCAGGAGGCGGGGAGCCGGCGGGACCGTGGGTGAATTGGGGCTCCCCCTACGGTCCCCAATGGAAAGGGCCAGCCCCGGAGGATGGGGTCCCTGGGGCCAGAAGTGGCCCGGGAGGGGGGCCACACGGCCCCCCTCCCCTAAAAAAAGAAATTAAAAAAGGAAAGGCCGGCCCTGGGGGATGGGGTCCCCGGGGTCATAAATGGCCTGAGGAGGGGGGCCACGCGGCCCCACTCCAAATATATAAAAAATAAAAATAAATACTGGCCATGCTCCGGGGGATGGGGTCCCCGGGCTGAAAATGGCCTCGGGAGGGGGGCCGCGCAGCCCCCTTCCGTTTAAAAAAATATATAATTAACAAAATAGGGGTCAGGCCCTGGGGAATGGGGTCCCCAGGGCCCAAAAAATAGGAAAGGAAGGGGGGCCACACAGCCCCCCTTCTAAAAAAATTAATTTAAAAAAAAGCCGGCATCGCGCCGGAGGCCCCACCCCCTCCCAGCAACACTCTGCAAACGCGCCCTGTGGCGCGTTTTAAGTTGCGGAAAAAATTCCCCTTCAATCCTGAGGGTCCCTGGGTGCCAACTAGCCCACCAGGTACCTCCAGTAAGCGCCACAGGGCTGCATTGCAGAGAGGTGGTCTGAGGCCACACCCCATTTTTACACCTCTCTGCAACGCAGCTCTGTGGCGCTTACTGGAGGTACCTGGTGGGCTAGTTGGACCCTCAGGATTCAAGGGGACTTAATCCCCTAACTTAAAACGCGCCACCGGGCGTGTTTGCACACTTGTCACATCAGGCCCCGCCCCCTCCCTGCACCACTGTTCAAACGCGCCCCTTGGCGCATTTTAAGTTGGGGGATTAATTCCCCTTCAATCCTGAGGGTCCCTGGGGGCCAACTAGCCCACCAGGTACCTCCAGTAAGTGCCAGGGAGCTGTGTTGCAGAGAGGTGGTCCAAGGCCACGCCCTCTTTTACACCACTCTGCAACGCAGCTCTGTGGCGCTTACTGGAGGTAGCTGGTGGGCTAGTTGGCCCCCAGGGACCCTCAGGACTCAAGGGATTTAATCCCCCAATTTACAACGCACCAGGGGGCGCGTTTGCACAGTGGTGCAGGGAGGGGGCGTGGCCTGATGTGACAAGTGTGCAAACACGCCCTATGGCGCGTTTTAAGTTGGGGGATTAAGTCCCATTGAATCCTGAGGGTCCCTGGGGGCCAACTAGCCCACCAGGTACCTCCAGTAAGCGCCAGGGAGCTGCGTTGCAGAGAGGTGGTCCAAGGCCACGCCCCCTTTTTACACCACTCTGCAATGCAGCTCTGTGGTGCTTACTGGAGGTAGCTGGTGGGCTAGATGGCCCCCAGGGACCCTCGGGACTCAGGGGGACTTAATACCCCCATTTACAACGCACCAGGGGGTGCGTTTGCACAGTGGTGCAGGGAGGGGGCGTGGCCTGATGTGACAAGTGTGCAAACACACCCTGTGGCACGTTTTAAGTTGGGGGATTAACTCCCCTTGAATCCTGAGGGTCCCTGGGGGCCAACTAGCCCACCAGGTTCGTCCAGTAAGTGCCACAGAGTTGAGTTGTAGAGGTGTAAAAAGGGGCGTGACCTCGGACCACCTCTCTGCAACGCAGCTCTGTGGCACTTACTGGAGGTACCTGGTGGGCTAGTTGGACCCCAGGGACCCTCAGGATTCAAGGGGAATGAGACCCACAACTTAAAACCAGCCAGGGGGTGCGTTTGCACAGTGGTGAAGTGAGGGGGCGGGCCTGATGTGACATGTGTGTACTTATCCAATCACTCCGCCAAAACCCAAGCACTTATAAATTCACCATGCACTCTCCTTGCAGTACTCTAATCATCCAGTCACTACCCATGTACTCATGCAATGACCCAGGCACTAACACATGCACTGCTACAATCCCCTGAGCACTACTGATGCAGTCCAGCCATCTCCTTGTCGCTACCCATGCACTCCTCCAATCACCCAGCCAGTTCCATGTCCTTATCTAATCACTGCACCAAAACACAAGCACTTATAAATTCACCATGCACTCTCCTTGCAGTACTGTAATCATCCAGTCACTACCCATGTACTCATGCAATGACCCAGGCACTAACACATGCACTGCTACAATCCCCTGAGCACTACTGATGCAGTCCAGCCATCTTCTTGTCACTACCCATGCACTCCTCCAATCACCCAGCCAGTTCCATGTCCTTATCTAATCACTGCGCCAAAACACAAGCACTTATAAATTCACCATGCACTCTCCTTGCAGTACTCGAACCATCCAGTCACTACCCATGTACTCATGCAATGACCCAGGCACTAACACATGCACTGCTACAATCCCCTGAGCACTACTGATGCAGTCCAGCCATCTCCTTGTCACTACCCATGCACTTCTGCAATCACCCAGCCAGTTCCATGTCCTTATCTAATCACTGCACCAAAACACAAGCACTTATAAATTCACCATGCACTCTCCTTCCAGTACTGTAATCATCCAGTCACTACCCATGTAATCATACAATGACCCAGGTACTAACACATGGACTGCTACAATCCCCTGAGCACTACTGATGCAGTCCAGCCATCTCCTTGTCACTACCAATGCACTCCTCCAATCACCCAGCCAGTTCCATGTCCTTATCTAATCACTGCCCCAAAACACAAGCACTTATAAAATCACCATGCACTCTCCTTGCAGTACTCTAACCATCCAGTCACTACCCATGTACTCATGCAATGACCCAGGCACTAACACATGCACTGCTACAATCCCCTGAGCACTACTGATGCAGTCCAGCCATCTCCTTGTCACTACCCATGCACTCCTCCAATCACCCAGCAAGTTCCATGTCCTTATCTAATCACTGTGCCAAAACACAAGCACTTATAAATACACCATGCACTCTCCTTGCAGTACTCTAATCATCCAGTCAGTACCCATGTACTCATGCAATGACCCAGGCACTAACACATGCACTGCTACAATCCCCTGAGCACTACTGATGCAGTCCAGCCATCTTCTTGTCACTACCCATGCACTCCTCCAATCACCCAGCCAGTTCCATGTCCTTATCTAATCACTGCGCCAAAACACAAGCACTTATAAATTCACCATGCACTCTCCTTGCAGTACTCGAACCATCCAGTCACTACCCATGTACTCATGCAATGACCCAGGCACTAACACATGCACTGCTACAATCCCCTGAGCACTACTGATGCAGTCCAGCCATCTCCTTGTCACTACCCATGCACTTCTGCAATCACCCAGCCAGTTCCATGTCCTTATCTAATCACTGCACCAAAACACAAGCACTTATAAATTCACCATGCACTCTCCTTCCAGTACTGTAATCATCCAGTCACTACCCATGTAATCATACAATGACCCAGGTACTAACACATGGACTGCTACAATCCCCTGAGCACTACTGATGCAGTCCAGCCATCTCCTTGTCACTACCAATGCACTCCTCCAATCACCCAGCCAGTTCCATGTCCTTATCTAATCACTGCGCCAAAACACAAGCACTTATAAAATCACCATGCACTCTCCTTGCAGTACTCTAACCATCCAGTCAGTACCCATGTACTCATGCAATGACCCAGGCACTAACACATGCACTGCTACAATCCCCTGAGCACTACTGATGCAGTCCAGCCATCTCCTTGTCACTACCCATGCACTCCTTCAATCACCCAGCCAGTTCCATGTCCTTATCTATTCATTGCGCCAAAACACAAGCAGTTATAAATTCACCATGCACTCTCCTTGCAGTACTCTAATCATCCAGTCAGTACCCATGTACTCATGCAATGACCTAGGCACTAACACATGCACTGCTACAATCCCCTGAGCACTACTGATGCAGTTCAGCCATCTCCTTGTCACTACCCATGCACTCCTCCAATCACCCAGCCAGTTCCATGTCCTTATCTAATCACTGCGCCAAAACATAAGCACTCGTAAATTCACCATGCACTCTCCTTGCAGTACTCTAACCATCCAGTCACTACCCATGTACTCATGCAATGACCCAGGCACTAACACATGCACTGCTACAATCCCCTGAGCACTACTGATGCAGTCCGGCCATCTCCTTGTCACTACCCATGCACTCCTCCAATCACCCAGCCAGTTCAATGTCCTCATCTAATCACTGCGCCAAAACACAAGCACTTATAAATTCACCATGCACTCTCCTTGCAGTACTTTAATCATCCAGTCACTACCAATGTACTCATGCAATGACCCAGGCACTAACACATGCACAGCTACTATCCCCTGAGCACTACTGATGCAGTCCAGCCATCTCCGTATCACTACCCATGCACTCCTCCAATCACCCAGCCAGTTCAATGTCCTTATCTAATCACTGTGCCAAAACACGAGCACTCGTAAATTCACCATGCACTCTCCTTGCAGTACTGTAATCATCCAGTCACTACCCATGTACTCAGGCACTAACACATGCACTGCTACAATCCCCTGAGCACTACTGATGCAGTCCAGCCATCTTCTTGTCACTACCCATGCACTCCTCCAATCACCCAGCCAGTTCCATGTCCTTATCTAATCACTGCGCCAAAACACAAGCACTTATAAATTCACCATGCACTCTCCTTGCAGTACTCTAACCATCCAGTCACTACCCATGTACTCATGCAATGACCCAGGCACTAACACATGCACTGCTACAATCCCCTGAGCACTACTGATGCAGTCCAGCCATCTCCTTGTCACTATCCATGCACTCCTCCAATCACCCAGCCAGTTCAATGTCCTCATCTAATCACTGCGCCAAAACACAAACACTTATAAATTCACCATGCACTCTCCTTGCAGTACTCTAATCATCCAGTCACTACCCATGTACTCATGCAATGACCCAGGCACTAACACATGCACTGCTACTATCCCCTGATCACTACTGATGCAGTCCAGCCATCTCCTTGTCACTACCCATGCACTCCTCCAATCACCCAGCCAGTTCCATGTCCTTATCTAATCACTGTGCCAAAACACAAGCACTTATAAATTCACCATGCACTCTCCTTGCAGTACTCTAATCATCCAGTCAGTACCCATGTACTTATGCAATGACCCAGGCACTAACACATGCACTGCTACAATCCCCTGAGCACTACTGATGCAGTCCAGCCATCTTCTTGTCACTACCCATGCACTCCTCCAATCACCCAGCCAGTTCCATGTCCTTATCTAATCACTGCGCCAAAACACAAGCACTTATAAATTCACCATGCACTCTCCTTGCAGTACTCGAACCATCCAGTCACTACCCATGTACTCATGCAATGACCCAGGCACTAACACATGCACTGCTACAATCCCCTGAGCACTACTGATGCAGTCCAGCCATCTCCTTGTCACTACCCATGCACTTCTGCAATCACCCAGCCAGTTCCATGTCCTTATCTAATCACTGCACCAAAACACAAGCACTTATAAATTCACCATGCACTCTCCTTCCAGTACTGTAATCATCCAGTCACTACCCATGTAATCATACAATGACCCAGGTACTAACACATGGACTGCTACAATCCCCTGAGCACTACTGATGCAGTCCAGCCATCTCCTTGTCACTACCCATGCACTTCTGCAATCACCCAGCCAGTTCCATGTCCTTATCTAATCACTGCGCCAAAACACAAGCACTTATAAAATCACCATGCACTCTCCTTGCAGTACTCTAACCATCCAGTCACTACCCATGTACTCATGCAATGACCCAGGCACTAACACATGCACTGCTACAATCCCCTGAGCACTACTGATGCAGTCCAGCCATCTCCTTGTCACTACCCATGCACTCCTCCAATCACCCAGCAAGTTCCATGTCCTTATCTAATCACTGCGCCAAAACACAAGCACTTATAAAATCACCATGCACTCTCCTTGCAGTACTCTAACCATCCAGTCAGTACCCATGTACTCATGCAATGACCCAGGCACTAACACATGCACTGCTACAATCCCCTGAGCACTACTGATGCAGTCCAGCCATCTCCTTGTCACTACCCATGCACTCCTTCAATCACCCAGCCAGTTCCATGTCCTTATCTAATCATTGCGCCAAAACACAAGCACTTATAAATTCACCATGCACTCTCCTTGCAGTACTCTAATCATCCAGTCAGTACCCATGTACTCATGCAATGACCTAGGCACTAACACATGCACTGCTACAATCCCCTGAGCACTACTGATGCAGTTCAGCCATCTCCTTGTCACTACCCATGCACTCCTCCAATCACCCAGCCAGTTCCATGTCCTTATCTAATCACTGCGCCAAAACATAAGCACTCGTAAATTCACCATGCACTCTCCTTGCAGTACTCTAACCATCCAGTCACTACCCATGTACTCATGCAATGACCCAGGCACTAACACATGCACTGCTACAATCCCCTGAGCACTACTGATGCAGTCCGGCCATCTCCTTGTCACTACCCATGCACTCCTCCAATCACCCAGCCAGTTCAATGTCCTCATCTAATCACTGCGCCAAAACACAAGCACTTATAAATTCACCATGCACTCTCCTTGCAGTACTTTAATCATCCAGTCACTACCAATGTACTCATGCAATGACCCAGGCACTAACACATGCACAGCTACTATCCCCTGAGCACTACTGATGCAGTCCAGCCATCTCCGTGTCACTACCCATGCACTCCTCCAATCACCCAGCCAGTTCAATGTCCTTATCTAATCACTGTGCCAAAACACGAGCACTCGTAAATTCACCATGCACTCTCCTTGCAGTACTGTAATCATCCAGTCACTACCCATGTACTCAGGCACTAACACATGCACTGCTACAATCCCCTGAGCACTACTGATGCAGTCCAGCCATCTTCTTGTCACTACCCATGCACTCCTCCAATCACCCAGCCAGTTCCATGTCCTTATCTAATCACTGCACCAAAACACAAGCACTTATAAATTCACCATGCACTCTCCTTGCAGTACTCTAACCATCCAGTCACTACCCATGTACTCATGCAATGACCCAGGCACTAACACATGCACTGCTACAATCCCCTGAGCACTACTGATGCAGTCCAGCCATCTCCTTGTCACTACCCATGCACTGCTCCAATCACCCAGCCAGTTCAATGTCCTCATCTAATCACTGCGCCAAAACACAAGCACTTATAAATTCACCATGCACTCTCCTTGCAGTACTCTAATCATCCAGTCACTACCCATGTACTCATGCAATGACCCAGGCACTAACACATGCACTGCTACTATCCCCTGATCACTACTGATGCAGTCCAGCCATCTCCTTGTCACTACCCATGCACTCCTCCAATCACCCAGCCAGTTCCATGTCCTTATCTAATCACTGTGCCAAAACACAAGCACTTATAAATTCACCATGCACTCTCCTTGCAGTACTCTAATCATCCAGTCAGTACCCATGTACTTATGCAATGACCCAGGCACTAACACATGCACTGCTACAATCCCCTGAACACTACTGATACAGTCCAGCCATCTCCTTGTCACTACCCATGCACTCCTCCAATCACCCAGCCAGTTCCATGTCCTTCTCTAATCACTGCGCCAAAACACAAGCACTTATAAATTCACCATGCAGTCTCCTTGCACTACTCTAATCATCCAGTCAGTACCCATGTACTCATGCAATGACCCAGGCACTAACACATGCACTGCTACAATCCCCTGAGCACTACTGATGCAGTCCAGCCATCTCCTTGTTACTACCCATGCACTCCTCCAATCACCCAGCCAGTTCCATGTCCTTAACTAATCACTGCGCCAAAACACAAGCACTCATAAATTCACCATGCACTCTCCTTGCAGTACTGTAATGATCCAGTCACTACCCATGTACTCATGCAATGACCCAGGCACTAACACATGCACTGCTACAATCCCCTGAGCACTACTGATGCAGTCCAGCCATCTTCTTGTCACTACCCATGCACTCCTCCAATCACCCAGCCAGTTCCATGTCCTTATCTAATCACTGCTCCAAAACACAAGCATTTATAAATTCACCATGCACTCTCCTTGCAGTACTCTAACCATCCAGTCACTACCCATGTACTCATGCAATGACCCAGGCACTAACACATGCACTGCTACAATCCCCTGAGCACTACTGATGCAGTCCAGCCATCTCCTTGTCACTACCCATGCACTCCTCCAATCACCCAGCCAGTTCAATGTCCTCATCTAATCACTGCGCCAAAACACAAGCACTTATAAATTCACCATGCACTCTCCTTGCAGTACTCTAATCATCCAGTCAGTACCCGTGTGTGAGAAGTTGGCCTGGCATATGCTGTCCACTAGTTATAGTGGGCACCTTGCACCAGTCCAAACGACCTATATTGATGATAGGTTTAAAGACAACCTTTATTGAAAGCTATCCTAGTGGTAGCTATGGAGAGCAGCCTTCAGGCTAAGTCTTGAAGGAGTGTTAAGCTGTTGTTTTACCAGTTATAATCTCATGAATGACCAAATGAAAAAGGAGAACCCCACCAGGTATATATATAAAATATATGTATTTATTACTAAACACTACCCAATAGTCTCTTTATGAGGCTAGAGGTCAAAGTACACAAGTTACAAGTCAAATAGCACAGTAAAGTAGCACAATATACGATTAGCCCTAGGGGCGTACCAAACCATATATTAAGAAAGTGGTATAAGAACCACGACTTAAGTAGACACAAGGCCTAGCGCCTGTAGAATCGCTGGGACCCCAAGGAACCACCCAAGGTAGTGACACAGGGGACCCACGGGGGCTGTGTGCAGTGTGTGAACACAGCCACGAGCTCCGTTAAAGTCTATGGGAAAGTCGCGATTAGAGTTTTAGAGTTTAAGGACACTTAGAAATGGACTAGGACCAAACCCTCTTGGAGTTAGACAGTTCTAGGGTCGACACCCACGGGAGCACCGGAGTACTTGAGTTACCTCACCCAGGGAAGCCGGGTGCATTGGTGTCAAATGGTGTCGGGTCGCGTTGTCGCTTTCAATGGCAGTCTGCAGAGAAGTGCTGCTGCCGGGAAGATACGAAGTGTCCGAAGAGATCCAAGCCTGGATCGAAGATGAGAAGAACCTGAAAGCAGAGGGGCAGAGTCTGGGTCACTTGCCAGTGACCAGGGGCACGATAGTCGAATGCCCACCGATGTCGGGTGCTTCAGGTGAGAGAGGTGAAGCTTGACTTTTCAACCACGAGGACCAGGAGGTGTCGACGACAACCAGGAGCTGGATTCAAGCTGTCCCACAAAGGATTTCGAGCGCTGCAGCATTGGTGTCCGGACTGAACACAACAAGCCTTGGCAACAGCAACCCACGTAGAAAGGAGAAAGATGCTTCGGTGCAGACCAGCAAGGTCTGAGGGACTCACCCCCCGGTGGGGAGTTAGGGCACATCTAGAGCAACCAGAAACGCCCAAAGAAAATCAGAGTTGCCTTCACAGGGACCCACCAGTTGACGGACCAGGGATCTCAAAGGAGCCTCAAGCGGAAATGCAAGAAGCAAGCCCACGGAACACTCGTGGAGTGTAGGCTCACAATCTTCAGTGAAAATGGTGCTCGAGGCCTGGGCTACAAGTAACCCAAAGCAGGGTTTCAAGAGACGTCGAGAAGTTGATGCACTAGCAAATGTTCACGGTGTCCAGGAGTTCTGGTTCCACATCACTCGTGAAGGCTGTGGGTCTCAGCTTTGCTGGGGACTCGGGTCGGCCTCTGAGAAGTCTGGAAATCCTCTTCGTGGGCTACAAGTACTTTGGAGTCCGGTGGGAGCTTCGGAGATGCAGACCGGCAAATGCTTTGTTGGTGCCTGCCAAGCAGGGGAGTCACTCCTTGACCCCAAGGGAGATTTCTTCAGTCCTCTAGTCTTGAGTAGAGCGTTGAAGTTCCAGGATTCAGTTGCAGAGTTTCGTCCAGGGATATCTAAAGTCCTGTTGCCAGGGGTTCCTTACTTATACCTAAGAAAGGGGTTGGACTAACTCTGTGGACCCACCTATGGGAGGGTTTGGAAAGAGGGGTGGCTACATCCATTTTCTTTGTCCAGTTTTGCACCAGAGCAGGGGCTGGCAGCCCCTGCAACCGGTTTGAACTGGGGTATGCACAAGGACACCAAATGTGCCCCCAGTGCAGGACTTCAAAGCACTCTTGGAGTGCACCCACCCAGCCCCAATCCACTAAGGCCTGTCTGGGAGGTGGTAACACCTCCCTGTGACAGGAAACCTATTGTCCAGGCCTCCCCTGCCGGAGTTTCGGTCAGCAGCAGGAGGCCAGACTCGTGTCTGTGGCTGCAGCATCCATTTTGTGATGCCAGGGCTCTGTTTAGCTGGTACCGGGTATACCGGTGCTGTCATGTCTTTCCCTCTAGAAGGGTGGGATCATACTCCCACACCAGTTACTGGTGTGGGGGTATGATTCCAAGGTGTTTGACACCAAACACGACATGTTTCCGTGCAGCCATCCCGAAGTTAGCATTTACCGCGAGGATATAATGCACTTAAGAGTATATGGTCAGGCTTCACCACAGACAACCCCGAAGAGGAGATTCCGAGGGCTGCAGAGGGGCTCTGCTCATGCATGGGCACCCTCTCACATATAACCAAGCACCTTGCCTTTAGGATTGATAAGGCCTGCCATAGGGGTGACTGATAGGTTTCTATGTGCAGTGATAGGTGAGATATAGTGAACCTATATCTCTGTAAGGGGTGCAGGCACCACCTCACTCAGGCTGCAGTAGCAGTCCTGTGGTGTCATTTTGGATGGCTTTCCAGGGGTGGCACAATACATGCTTCAGCCCCTGGTAGGCCTCTGGGGTACCTATGCCCTGGGTACATAGTATACCATATACTAGGGACATATAAGGGCACTCCAGAATCCAATCTGTGGTGTACCTAAAGTACATGGAATCAAATTATAAGAGAAAGCAGATAGGCTGGGGACCTGAATAGCAGGTTCCCAGCCAAACTAAGTCAAAAACCATCAAAACACCAGAAAAAAGTGGGGGCAACCATGTAGTCAGATTCCACCTTCCTACATAACCCCCCCCCCAATGAAAGGAGATAAGGCTAACCTTGGCCAGTTGAGCCTTTATTGACTAAGTGGCCATATAAGGAAGTACCTGCACTAGCACGGTTACCCCCTGTCTTATGGTACACTAAGCTATCCCTCACCCTAAGGGTATGAGAGGGTCTCCACCATGGGGAATTACTACCTGTGGTGTGTTTTGGTAAAGTAAAAGGCTGATGAGGTGTCTGAGTAGGGAAGTGAGACCCTAGGAAAGTTGGTCTCAGCTTCCTCAGATCACTGGTCACCATGTATGCCTGTCTTTCCATGACTGAGTTGCACTTTGCTCTAAGGGTCAACCTTTGGCTGCCTACAGCTGGGGCTTGGGTCCCTTTGGATGGAACACTGGAGGGACATGGCAGGTGTGGAACCTTTTGGTCCCAGGTTTGCCCTTGCCTAACAGAGTCCTTCTGGGGGAGGTCCCTACACAAAGGTATGGGGGATCCCTCAGTGTGTTGAGGAATTTTCACCTGGCTAGGGCTACTAGACTGGGTGCCCTTAATCTGCTATTGGGGGGTTCCTCTGGACAAGGGGCCCTGTGGGGTCCACTGACCTCCCTGACCTCTGCAGCCCTGGGCTGACTGAGGCAGGGTAGAGAGGGGCAGGTTACCTGCTCTAGACTGGGTACCACCTTGGAAGGGTCCCCTGCCATCAGAAGGGTGGCCAGGCCAGGCCTGACTACCTCTGGGGCAGTTCCTTCACTCGCGGTAGGATCAGTTCCCTGAGGAGGCTGACCCTTACCTATAGTCTGGGGGGAAGAAGACTTTTCCTCAACCCTTGTGCTCTCTTGTGGAGGAGAGTGGGCCATTCTTTCAGGCTCCATCACTCCAAAGTTCTCCTGGGGTGGGGCTGTGGCCATCACAGTCCCCCTAACTTTCTCAGGGATGCCCAGCATTCTCAGATGGGCTTGGTGTTCAACTTCAGCCAAGGCTGAAATTTCTCGATCATTGCCCATCAGGCAATCTACAGGCAAGGTTGGGGACACTGCCACTCTTTTTGGGCCTGTGACCCCTTCCCAGCTGAGATTGACTATGGCCATGGGGTGATCTGTTCTGACACCATCAATGTTGGTCACCTGGTATTTAACCTCAGGTAAAAGCTGGTGAGGGGGACTAGTTTCCCTGCCACCATGGTGACACTAGCCCCTGTGTCCCTGAATGCCACAGCTTTCTGACCATTAATCATTGGCTCCAGTCTGTACCTGCCCAATGCATTGGGACCCATGGTAAAGGTGGCAAATCCTATACCACCATCAGAGTCAGAGGAGTCTGTTGAGGGGGTCCTGTCTAAACTAGGGCCACCTCTGTTCCCCTGGCAAAAGCACCTAACTTTTTGGGTGCACTACTCCCAACTGGAGGATTACTACTGGTAGTACCAGGAAGGTGGTAGTATTTGTTGGAGGAACATTTTCTTTATTGCCAATCCTGGGGCAACTGGGATCAGTTTTCCAGTGGCCAGGCTTTTTACAAACATGGCAATATGGTTTCTTTTCAGGAGAGGAAGGAGTTTGGGGCCCACCCCCAGAAGAGGACTTTTGGGGCCCTGTAGTGGATTTGTCCTTAGATTTATTCCCACCTTTCTCTTGGGACTTGGTAGAATCTTTCTTCTGGTCACCACCCTGATTCTTAGGGCTTACCCTGGTTCTGACCCATTTGTCTGCCTTCTTTCCCAATTCTTGGGGAGAGGTCAGATCAGAGTCCACCAGGTACTGGTGTAAAAGCTGGTTTTGACAATTATTAAGGATCTGCTCCCTCATAATCAAATTGTACAATCCTATAAAGTCATGCACTTTGCTGCCATGTATCCAACCTTCGAGAGCCTTAGTAGCACAATCTACAAAGTCAACCCAGTCTTGAGTCTGAGTCTTTTGGGTATCTCTGAACTTCAACCTATACTGTTCAGTGGTTAGGCCAAAGCCATCAATCAGAGCACTCTTCAAGACTTTGTAATTGTCAGCATCCTCTTCTCTAACAGTGAGGAGCTTGTCTCTACCTTTGTCTGCAAAGGAGAGCCACAAGATTGCTGCCCACTGCTCCTGGGGGACCCTCTGAACTTTACAGGCCCTTTCCAGTGCAGTAATCCATTTGTGGATGTCATCCCCACTCTGGTAAGGAGGGACAATCTTGCTTAGGTTTCTATGGTCATGAGACCTTTCCCTACCACTAGGGAAGTTGCTGCCACCATGGGACTCTAGTCCCAACTTTCTTCTTTGTCTCTGAAACGCTAGGGACTCCCTGTCTATAGCCAACTGCTCTCTTCTGATCCTAAGCTGAGCTTCTCCATACTTGAGCAGTCTCCCTTTCCTTTCATGAGAGGATTCCCTCCTATGAGAGGAAACAGAGGTCCCTACTGAGGTGTCAGAATGGTTAGACTCCTGAGAAGGAGATCTTGACCTACTAGGCACACTCACAACTCTTCCTGGTGGGACAAAGGGGAGGCCATTCTGGTCCTCCTCCTCATCTGCAGGAGGAGCTGGATTTTCCAGGGCAAGATCATTGTCATCTTCCTGGCCAGTTTCAGAGGTCAGGTCCTGGGTTTCTTCACCGCTGGTCCCTTCCTCATCTTCTGCCCCACCCTCTCTGCCTACCCCTTCAGACCCTGTGGGTCTTCTGAGATCATCCAACAGAAGCACCTCTATGAGGCGTTGGGTGTTGGCACTTTTGCCTGTCTTCAGCTTCCTAGTACTGCACAATGCTCTCAATTCCAAGAATGGGAGGTTGTCATACTTGGATGGTAGAAGCCCATTGGCTTCTGGCAGGGACCCACTGGTTCCTGGCCTTGAAGACATCACTAGTGAGGTGTGGTGTATGCACTACCTACTCTAGTGTGGCCTACTAAACTCTCTTGAGTTGTAGAAAGGGTGTGCTAAGCCCTTGACACACAACTCTAAGTTCAGTAGAACTTACTGTATTTCTAAGCTTGAATTTATATGTACCTCAAGTACCTTTAGTGGTTTTCAGTTAGTCACACACTTGAGATTATCTGGTAAAAAAGTCAAGCTTGAATCCAACTGCTGCACACCAATGTGAGAAGTTGGCCTGACATATGCTGTCCACTAGTTATAGTGGGCACCTTGCACCAGTCCAAACGACCTTTATTGATGATAGGTTTAAAGACAACCTTTATTGAAAGCTATTCTAGTGGTAGCTATGGAGAGCAGCCTTCAGGCTAAGTCTTGAAGGAGTGTTCAGCTGTTGTTTTACCAGTTATAATCTCATGAATGACCACATGAAAGGAGAACAACACCAGGTATATATATAAAATATATGTATTTATTACTAAACACTACCCAATAGTCTCTTTATGAGGCTAGAGGTCAAAGTACACAAGTTACAAGTCAAGTAGCACAGTAAAGTAGCACAATATACGATTAGCCCTAGGGGCGTACCAAACCATATATTAAGAAAGTGGTATAAGAACCACGATTTAAGTAGACACAAGGCCTAGAGCCTGTAGAATCACTGGGACCCCAAGGAACCACCCAAGGTAGTGACACAGGGGACCCTCGGGGGCTGTGTGCAGTGTGTGAACACAGCCGCGAGCTCAGTTAAAGTCTATGGGAAAGTCGCGGTTAGAGTTTTAGAGTTTAAGGACACTTAGAAATGGACTAGGACCAAACCCTCTTGGACTTAGATAGTTCTAGGGTCGACACCCATGGGAGCACCAGAGTACTCGCGTTACCTCACCCAGGGAAGCCGGGTGCATAGGTGTCAAATGGTGTCGGGTCGCGTCGTCGTTTTCAATGGCAGTCTGCAGAGAAGTGCTGCTGCCGGGAAGATGCGAAGTGTCCGAAGAGATCCAAGCCCGGATCGAAGATGAGAAGAACCTGAAAGCAGAGGGGACAGAGTCTGGGTCACTTGCCAGTGACCAGGGGCACGATAGTCGAATGCCCACCGATGTCGGGTGCTTCAGGTGAGAGAGGTGAAGCTTGACTCTTCAGCCACAAGGACCAGGAGGTGTCAACGATGACCAGGAGCTGGATTCAAGCTGTCCCACAAAGGATGTCGAGTGCTGCAGTGTTGGTGTCCAGACTGAACACAACAAGCCTTGGCAACAGCAACCCATGCAGAAAAGAGAAAGATGCTTCGGTGCAGACCAGCAAGGTCTGAGGGACTCACCCCCCAGTGGGGAGTTAGGGCACGTCTGGAGCAACCAGAAACACCCAAATAAAAACAGAGTTGCCTTCACAGGGACCCACCAGTTGACGGACCAGGGATCTCGAAGGAGCCTCTAGCAGAAATGCAAGAAGCAGGCCCACAGAACACTCGTGGAGTGTAGGCTCACAATCTTCAGCAGAAATGGTGCTCGGGGCCTGAGCTACAAGAAACCCAAAGCAGGACTTCAAGAGACGTCGAGAAGTTGATGCACTAGCAAATGTGCATGGTGTACAGGAGTTCCAGTTCCACATCACTCGTGAGGGCTGCGGATCTCAGCTTTGCAGGAGACTCGGGTCGGCCTCTGAGAAGTTGGGAAATACTCTTCTTGGGCTGCAAGTACTTCGGAGTCCGGCAGGAGCTTCAGAGATGCAGACCGGCAAATGATTTGTTGGTGCCTGCCAAGCAGGGGAGTCACTCCTTGACCCCAAGGGAGATTTCTTCAGTCCTCTAGTCTTGAGTAGAGCGTCGAAGTTCCAGGATTCAGTTGCAGAGTTTCGTCCAGGGATATCTAAAGTCCTGTTACCAGGGGTTCCTTACTTATACCTAAGAAAGGGGTTGGACTAACTCTGTGGACCCACCTATGGGAGGGTTTGGAAAGAGGGATGGCTACACCCATTTCCTTTGTCCAGTTTCATGCCAGAGCAGGGTCTGGTAGCCCCTGCAACCGGTTTGAACTGGGGTATGCACGAGGACACCAAATGTGCCCCCAGTGCAGGACTTCAAAGCACTCTTGGAGTGCACCCACCCAGCCCCAATCCACTAAGGCCTGTCTGGGAGGTGGTAACACTTCCCTGTGACAAGAAACCTATTGTCCAGGCCTCCCCTGCCGGAGTTTCGGTCAGCAGCAGGAGGCCAGACTCGTGTCTGTGGCTGCAGCATCCATTTTGTGAATCCAGGACTCTGTTTAGCTGGTACCGGGTATACCGGTGCTGTCATGTCTTTCCCTCCAGAAGGGTGGGATCATACTCCCACACCAGTTACTGGTGTGGGGGTATGATTCCAAGGTGTTTGACATCAAACACAACATGTTTCCGTGCAGCCATCCCAAAGTTAGCATTTACCGCGAGGATATAATGCACTTAAGAGTATATGGTCAGGCTGCACCACAGACAACCCCGGAGAGGAGATTCCAAGTGCTGCAGAGGGGCTCTGCTCATGCATGGGCACCCTCTCACATATAACCAAGCACCCTGCCTTTAGGATTGATAAGGCCTGCCATAGGGGTGACTGATAGGTTTCTATGTGCAGTGATAGGTGAGATATAGTGAACCTATATCTCTGTAAGGGGTGCAGGCACCACCTCACTCAGGCTGCAGTAGCAGTCCTGTGGTGTCATTTTGGATGGCTTTCCAGGGGTGGCACAATACATGCTTCAGCCCCTGGTAGGCCTCTGGGGTACCTATGCCCTGGGTACATAGTATACCATGTACTAGGGACTTATAAGGGCACTCCAGAATCCAATCTGTGGTGTACCTAAAGTACATGGAATCAATTTATAAGAGAAAGCAGATAGGCTGGGGACCTGAATAGCAGGTTCCCAGCCAAACTAAGTCAAAAACCATCAAAATACCAGAAAAAAAGTGGGGGCAACCATGTAGTCAGATTCCACCTTCCTACACCATGTACTTATGCAATGACCCAGGCACTAACACATGCACTGCTACAATCCCCTGAGCACTACTGATGCAATCCAGCCATCTCCTTGTCACTACCCATGCACTCAACCAATCACCCAACCAGTTCCATGTCCTTATCTAATCACTGCGCCAAAACACAAGCACTTATAAATTTACCATGCACTCTCCTTGGAGTACTCTAATCATCCAGTCACTACCCATGTACTCATGCAATGACCCAGGCACTAACACATGCACTGCTACAATCCCCTGAGCACTACTGATGCAGTCCAGCCATCTCCTTGTCACTACCCATGCACTCCTCCAATCACCCAGCCAGTTCCATGTCCTTATCTAATCACTGCGCCAAAACACAAGCACTTATAAATTCACCATGCACTCTCCTTTGTAGTACTCTAATCATCCAGTCAGTACCCATGTACTCATGCAATGACCCAGGCACTAACACATGCACTGCTACAATCCCCTGAGCACTACTGATGCAGTCCAGCCATCTCCTTGTCACTACCCATGCACTCCTCCAATCACCCAGCCAGTTCCATGTCCTTATCTAATCACTGCGCCAAAACACAAGCTTTTATAAATTCAACATGCACTCTCCTTGCAGTACTCTAATCATCCAGTCACTACCCATGTACTCATGCAATGACCCAGGCACTAACACATGAACTGTTACAATCCCCTGAGCACTACTGATGCAGTCCAGCCATCTCCTTGTCACTACCCATGCACTTCTCCAATCACCCAGCCAGTTCCATGTCCTTATCTAATCACTGCTCCAAAACACAAGCACATATAAATTCACCATGCACTCTCCTTGCAGTACTCTAATCATCCAGTCAGTACCCATGTACTCATGCAATGACCCAGGCACTAACACATGCACTGCTACAATCCCCTGAGCACTACTGATGCAGTCCAGCCATCTTATTGTCACTACCCATGCACTCCTCCAATCACCCAGACAGCACCATGTACTTATCCAATCACTCCGCCAAAACCCAAGCACTTATAAATTCACCATGCACTCTCCTTGCAGTACTCTAATCATCCGGTCAGTACCCATGTACTCATGCAATGACCCAGGCACTAACACATGCACTGCTACAATCCCCTGAGCACTACTGATGCAGTCCAGCCATCTTATTGTCAATACCCATGCACTCCTCCAATCACCCAGACAGCACCATGTACTTATCCAATCACTCTGCCAAAACCCAAGCACTTATAAATTCAACATGCACTCTCCTTGCAGTACTCTAATCATCCAGTCACTACCCATGTACTCATGCAATGACCCAGGCACTAACACATGCACTGTTACAATCCCCTGAGCACTACTGATGCAGTCCAGCCATCTCCTTGTCACTACCCATGCACTTCTCCAATCACCCAGCCAGTTCCATGTCCTTATCTTATCACTCCGCCAAAACCCAAGCACTTATAAATTCACCATGCACTCTCCTTGCAGTACTCTAATCATCCAGTCACTACCCATGTACTCATGCAATGACCCAGGCACTAACACATGCACTGCTACAAACCCTTAGCACTACTGATGCAGTCCAGCCATCTCCTTGTCACTACCCATGCACTCCTCCAATCACCCAGGAAGCACCATGTACTTATCCAATCACTCCGCCAAAACCCAAGCACTTATAAATTCACCATGCACTCTCCTTGCAGTACTCTAATCATCCAGTCAGTACCCATGTACTTATGCAATGACCCAAGCACTAACACATGCACTGCTACAATCCCCTGAGCACTACTGATGCAGTCCAGCCATCTCCTTGTCACTACCCATGCACTCCTCCTATCACCCAGCCAGTTCCATGTCCTTATCTAATCACTGCACCAAAATACAAGCACTTATAAATTCACCATGCACTCTCCTTGCAGTACTCTAATCATCCAGTCAGTACCCATGTACTTATGCAATGACCCATGCACTAACACATGCACTGCTACAATCCCCTGAGCACTACTGATGCAGTCCAGCCATCTCCTTGTCACTACCCATGCACTCCTCCAATCACCCAGCCAGTTCCATGTCCTTATCTAATCACTGGGCCAAAACACAAGCACTTATAAATTCACTTTGCACTCTCCTTGCAGTACTGTAATCATCCAGTCACTACCCATGTACTCATGCAATGAATCAGGCACTAACACATGCACTGCTACAATCCCCTGAGCACTACTGATGCAGTCCAGCCAACTCCTTGTCACTACCCATGCACTCCTCCAATCACCCAGCCAGTCCATCTCCTTATCTAATCACTGCGCCAAAACACAAGCACTTATAAATTCACCATGCACTCTCCTTGTAGTACTCTAATCATCCAGTCACTACCCATGTACTCATGCAATGACCCAGGCACTAACACATGCACTGCTACAATCCCCTGAGCACTACTGATGCAGTCCAGCCATCTCCTTGTCACTACCCATGCACTCCTCCAATCACCCAGCCAGTTCCATGTCCTTATCTAATCACTGCGCCAAAACACAAACACTTATAAATTCACCATGCACTCTCCTTGCAGTACTGTAATCATCCAGTCACTACCCATGTACTCATGCAATGACCCAGGCACTAACATATGCACTGCTACAATCCCCTGAGCACTACTGATGCAGTCCAGCCATCTCCTTGTCACTACCCATGCACTCCTCCAATCACCCAGCCAGTTCCATGTCCTTATCTAATCACTGCGCCAAAACACAAGCACTTATAAATTCACCATGCACTCTCCTTGCAGTACTCTAATCATCCAGTCACTACCCATGTACTCATGCAATGACCCAGGCACTAACACATGCACTGCTACAATCCCCTGAGCACTACTGATGCAGTCCAGCCATCTCCTTGTCACTACCCATACACTCCTCCAATCACCCAGCCAGTTCCATGTCCTTATCCAATCACTCCGCCAAAAAACAAGCACTTATAAATTCACCATGCACTCTCCTTGCAGTACTCTAATCATCCAGTCAGTACCCATGTACTCATGCAATGACCCAGGCACTAACTCATGGCAAATACAGAGGAGGTCATGCTAATCACAGGGGTACCCTAACGCATAGTGATCCCTAGTGTATGTATGTGTTTTCACTGTAGTCTAAGTGTCTTTTAGCATAGCACTGGCTCTGGGCCTGGTTAGTCAGAGTCAGTTACCACCAGTACCCGTCAGCAAAACGTTGGGGGCACAGTAGGACTTTCTGCTCCTCTGTTGGTTCTTTCTGCACATCTCTTGCTTCTTCCTGCACTTTTCTTCGTCTTTCTGGACTTCTGTTTCCTCTTTCTGCATTTGTCTTGCTTCTTTCTGCGCTTTTCTTCCTCTTTCTTCACATGTCCTACCTTTGTAGGCATAGTTAGAAAGTAGCATTTAAAAACCTTTGAAATTCACTGAAAAAACCATAGGTTTCGGGGACGTTATAGTTAGAAATTAGCATTTAAAAACCTTTGAAATTCACAAAAAAAACATAGGTTTCATGGACGTTATAGTTAGAAATTAGCATTTATAAAACCTTAGAAATTCACTGAAAAAACCACAGGTTTCAGGGACGTTATAGTTAGTTGGACATTTCACTCGTTCAAAACCAGAGAAATTCGGCCGTTATAGTTAGTTCAGCTAACTATAACTCGCGTCCCCGCAATGCACTGCTGATGACGTCACATATTTCATCATTCATGACATGGTCAGTGACATCACTGATGACATCACTGATGACATCTCAAATGACATCACTGATGCCATCACTGATGACATCATCCACGTGATAATCTGATGCACCTTCTCATACCCTAATATAACCTTTGATACACCCACTCTAAAATACAGACTACCATTTTAGAAACCATAGACACACCAATACCAGTTAGTACATACCTACTCACTAATTCCTAGGTCTATACACATATCCACTCATTCACCCATACAGTCACTCATACATGCAGTCAACCATCAATACAGCATTATCATATACACTCACATATCTATACAGACACTCACTCACTGCCACTCATCCATAGAGTTACTCACACACCTAGTCAGTCATGCAAAGAATCAATCACACTCCCATTTACTCACCTATACAGTTATACACACACCACCTCACTTATTCAAACATATACTAACACATACTTACACTCTTATACAATAACTAATACAAGCACACACTGATCCATACAGCCACTTTCACAATCACTCACTCTCACTTATAGTCATTTATATACTCCAACACTCACATATACTGCCTTCACATATGCAGTTACTCACACATGTATGACTGAGGCATCCATTCACTCACCAACACACCCATACACACACTCACCCACCCATACAGCCCTTCACAGATGCACACTTGAACCCATACACCCAGTGAATCATCCACTCACACATCTATGCAGAGTCATACCCCCCACCCAGATACTCAGGCACCCATACAGATACTCAGACAACCAATCAATAACCCATATAGATTCTCTTTTAGCTACTCACCAACCCATGCAACCGCTTACATACCAACTGACAAACTAAACTGTGTGAATGTCTGTATCAGTCACTAACCCATGCATTCAGTAAGACACATTTAATCACTCACTTATACAGTCAGTCACGCACCTACTAAATCATCCATCCAGACACTTATACACCCACTCATTCTTCAATACACCTTGGCATATATATAAAACATATTTAAACTTTACAGAAACACACAGTCACTGGATGATGTCATCAGTGATGTCATTTGAGATGTCATCAGTGATGTCATCAGTGATGTCATTGACCATGTCATGAATATGTAATATGTGACGTCATCAGCAGTGCATTGCGGGGGCGCGAGTTATAGTTAGCTGAACTAACTATAACGGCCGAATTTCTCTGGTTTTGTACGAGTGAAATGTCCAACTAACTATAACGTCCCTGAAACCTGTGGTTTTTTTCAGAGAATATATATATATATATATATATATATATATATATGTATATATTCAGGCTCCAAAAGATGCAAAGCACTCACAGGACACGTTTCAGGTGGATTTATTCAGCAAATGCATTTCGGCGTCAAGCCTTCCTCAGTGCTTATCGACTAGGCATTTGGCATTTCACAGATTTTAAGTGCCCATTACCAAGATCTAATTGGAGGAACACAAAGTCATGAGCAGCGACGAAGGACTCACTAGGTTGAGGTCATGATACCTCTCTCCCTGGCGGCCATCACAGCATGTCTTTGATGGCTTGCAACCTGATTGTAAGCATTTCATTACTTCTCTTTGTGAAGGTTCACAGTTTCTCATAGACAATTTACAAATGAAATGTTGAATGTTGCTCCCATGCCGTATGACACATCCGGTCCCCCGAAGCTGAATCAGCCATTGTGCCTCCAGATTGCCGGTGCCACATTCATTTATTCCAGTCCCTCGCCTGCCCAGAATTCAAATGTTGCACACCATCAGGTTGCAAGCCATCAAAGACATGCTGTCATGGCTGCCAGGGAAAGAGGTATCATGACCTCAACCTAGTGAGTCCTTTGTCGCTGCCCATGACTTTGTGTTCCTCCAATGAGATCTTGGTAATGTGCATTTAAAATTTGTGAAATGCCAAATGCCTTGTCGATAAGCACTGAGGAAGGCTTGACGCCGAAATGCATTTGCTGAATAAATCCACTTGAAACGTGTCCCGTCAGTGCTTTGCATCTTTTGGAGCCTGAATATTTTAACGTGATTTTGCCCACATGTCTGCGATGAATGGCACCCGCCGGGAGTTCGGCAGCTCATGGGTGAAACTCGGAGCGACTATATATATAACTTTGGAAATAAAACCACTTTTACAGTAGTGGGCCTCACTTTGTTTGCCTAACCAGTGTGTTTCCGATGGGCTGCTCCGTGCCCACTGCGTGAGGCTGCCCTGAAGGGTCTGGGGCTCCGGAACGGGGAAATGCTGTTTTGGATGTTTAATGGAGGAGCCTGACTCACTCGCGCCTCCAACCTATCAAGGATTGCCACTAGAGCAAAAAGGAACGGCGCATCGAAGGGATTCAAGCAGGACGTGCTGTGAAAGGTTGCTTTTCCAAAGTCAAATATAATTGAGAACATTTGCGGTAATGTACTAACTCACCTGACTGTCTTTGAAGAATATTCCACAGTAACAACAGTGCTTGTGTTAAAAAAATAAAAAAATAATAGCCACTAAGGTCATAACATCTATGGACTTCCAACTTGTGTATTCAAGAACTTTCACAATGCACTGTGGGATTGGTAGTATGGCGATTCCAGTCACGTGATGCAATTATTTAAAATCATCCCAAGCGCACCTGGGCGCTTGTAATTTCCAGTCTGTGATCAAGGCAAGTGTGCCGAAACGTTAGACGAGTAGAAGCAGGCGCTGCTGAACTTTGGAAATAAAACCACTTTTACAGTAGGGGGCCTCACTTTGTTTGCCTAACCAGTGTGTTTCCGATGGGCTGCTCCGTGCCCACTGCGTGAGGCTGACCCTGAAGGGTCTGGGGCTCCGGAACGGGAAATGCTGTTTTGGATATATATATATATATATCCAATAAGAAGGTTGCCCCAAAGATGGTGCCCACACAGGTGTAGATTTCTATGAAATGTATTGTAGTCTGCAGCAGAAACAGGTTATGCAGCAGCGCACACACTATCATACGCCACAGGTGCTGTATTGCAGTCTACTTACGGCGGCTGAGCAGAGAGGAGGTGAATTCAGCAGCCCACTGGGGTTTTAATAACTTTATTAGTAGCACGCACGCACACTCACTTGAGTGTTATTGACATTACGCTCTACAAGTACCATGAGGCCGGGAGAGCGGCCACGCCCAGTGGGGCAGGTACGTGGTTTAAAAAGTGGCGTATGATAGTGTGTGTGCTGCTGCATAATCAAGCCTGTGACGAAGGGCAGGAGCCCGAAACGCGTTGGCGATGAACTTAGCTGTTTGCTTTTAACCTGTTTCTGCTGCAGACTACAATAAATTTCACAGAAATCTACACCTGTGTGGGCACCATCTTTGGGGCAACCTTCTTGTTGGATATTGAGCGGCGAGCCTAGCCGCGATGGGAGCCCCGCTGTTGAGACGGACCCCGGTGACACCATGAGGTGAACACTTGTGCAAGGGGACAGGTGCTGTATTGCAGTCTACTTACGGCGGCTGAGCAGAGAGGAGGTGAATTCAGCAGCCCACTGGGGTTTTAATAACTTTATTAGTAGCACGCACGCACGCACACTCACTTGAGTGTTATTGACATTACGCACTACAAGTACCATGAGGCCAGGAGAGCGGCCACGCCCACTGGGGCAGGTACGTGGTTTAAAAAGTGGCGTATGATAGTGTGTGCGCTGCTGCATAATCAAGCCTGTGACGAAGGGCAGGAGCCCGAAACGCGTTGGCGATGAACTTAGCTGTTTGCTTTTAACCTGTTTCTGCTGCAGACTACAATAAATTTCACAGAAATCTACACCTGTGTGGGCACCATCTTTGGGGCAACCTTCTTGTTGGATATTGAGCGGTGAGCCTAGCCGCGATGGGAGCCCCGCTGTTGAGACGGACCCCGGTGACACCATGAGGTGAACACTTGTGCAAGGGGACAGGTGCTGTATTGCAGTCTACTTACGGCGGCTGAGCAGAGAGGAGGTGAATTCAGCAGCCCACTGGGGTTTTAATAACTTTATTAGTAGCACGCACGCACACTCACTTGAGTGTTATTGACATTACGCACTACAAGTACCATGAGGCCGGGAGAGCGGCCACGCCCACTGGGGCAGGTACGTGGTTTAAAAAGTGGCGTATGATAGTGTGTGCGCTGCTGCATAATCAAGCCTGTGACGAAGGGCAGGAGCCCGAAACGCGTTGGCAATGAACTTAGCTGTTTGCTTTTAACCTGTTAATGCTGCAGACTACAATAAATTTCACAGAAATCTACACCTGTGTGGGCACCATCTTTGGGGCAACCTTCTTGTTGGATATTGAGCGGCGAGCCTAGCCGCGATGGGAGCCCCACTGTTGAGACGGACCCCGGTGACACCATGAGGTGAACACTTGTGTAAGGGGACAGGTGCTGTATTGCAGTCTACTTACGGCGGCTGAGCAGAGAGGAGGTGAATTCAGCAGCCCACTGGGGTTTTAATAACTTTATTAGTAGCACGCACGCACACTCACTTGAGTGTTATTGACATTACGCACTACAAGTACCATGAGGCCGGGAGAGCGGCCACGCCCACTGGGGCAGGTACGTGGTTTAAAAGTGGCGTATGATAGTGTGTGCGCTGCTGCATAATCAAGCCTGTGACGAAGGGCAGGAGCCCGAAACGCGTTGGCGATGAACTTAGCTGTTTGCTTTTAACCTGTTTCTGCTGCAGACTACAATAAATTTCACAGAAATCTACACCTGTGTGGGCACCATCTTTGGGGCAACCTTCTTGTTGGATATTGAGCGGCGAGCCTAGCCGCGATGGGAGCCCCGTTGTTGAGATGGACCCCGGTGACACCATGAGGTGAACACTTGTGCAAGGGGACAGGTGCTGTATTGCAGTCTACTTACGGCGGCTGAGCAGAGAGGAGGTGAATTCAGCAGCCCACTGGGGTTTTAATAACTTTATTAGTAGCACGCACGCACACTCACTTGAGAGTTATTGACATTACGCACTACAAGTACCATGAGGCCGGGAGAGCGGCCACGCCCACTGGGGCAGGTACGTGTTTTAAAAAGTGGCGTATGATAGTGTGTGCGCTGCTGCATAATCAAACCTGTGACGAAGGCCAGGAGCCCGAAATGCGTTGGCGATGAACTTAGCTGTTTGCTTTTAACCTGTTTCTGCTGCAGACTACAATAAATTTCACAGAAATCTACACCTGTGTGGGCACCATCTTTGGGGCAACCTTCTTGTTGGATATTGAGCGGTGAGCCTAGCCGCGATGGGAGCCCCACTGTTGAGACGGACCCCGGTGACACCATGAGGTGAACACTTGTGTAAGGGGACAGGTGCTGTATTGCAGTCTACTTACGGCGGCTGAGCAGAGAGGAGGTGAATTCAGCAGCCCACTGGGGTTTTAATAACTTTATTAGTAGCATGCACGCACACTCACTTGAGTGTTATTGACATTACGCACTACAAGTACCATGAGGCCGGGAGAGCGGCCACGCCCACTGGGGCAGGTACGTGGTTTAAAAAGTGGCGTATGATAGTGTGTGCGCTGCTGCATAATCAAGCCTGTGACGAAGGGCAGGAGCCCGAAACGCGTTGGCGATGAACTTAGCTGTTTGCTTTTAACCTGTTTCTGCTGCAGACTACAATAAATTTCACAGAAATCTACACCTGTGTGGGCACCATCTTTGGGGCAACCTTCTTGTTGGATATTGAGCGGCGAGCCTAGCCGCGATGGGAGCCCCGTTGTTGAGACGGACCCCGGTGACACCACGAGGTGATCACTTGTGCAAGGGGACAGGTGCTGTATTGCAGTCTACTTACGGCGGCTGAGCAGAGAGGAGGTGAATTCAGCAGCCCACTGGGGTTTTAATAACTTTATTAGTAGCACGCACACACACTCACTTGAGAGTTATTGACATTACGCACTACAAGTACCATGAGGCCGGGAGAGCGGCCACGCCCACTGGGGCAGGTACGTGTTTTAAAAAGTGGCGTATGATAGTGTGTGCGCTGCTGCATAATCAAACCTGTGACGAAGGCCAGGAGCCCGAAATGCGTTGGCGATGAACTTAGCTGTTTGCTTTTAACCTGTTTCTGCTGCAGACTACAATAAATTTCACAGAAATCTACACCTGTGTGGGCACCATCTTTGGGGCAACCTTCTTGTTGGATATTGAGCGGCGAGCCTAGCCGCGATGGGAGCCCCGCTGTTGAGACGGACCCCGGTGACACCATGAGGTGAACACTTGTGCAAGGGGACAGGTGCTGTATTGCAGTCTACTTACGGCGGCTGAGCAGAGAGGAGGTGAATTCAGCAGCCCACTGGGGTTTTAATAACTTTATTAGTAGCACGCACGCACACTCACTTGAGTGTTATTGACATTACGCACTACAAGTACCATGAGGCCGGGAGAGCGGCCACGCCCACTGGGGCAGGTACGTGGTTTAAAAAGTGGCGTATGATAGTGTGTGCGCTGCTGCATAATCAAGCCTGTGACGAAGGGCAGGAGCCCGAAACGCGTTGGCGATGAACTTAGCTGTTTGCTTTTAACCTGTTTCTGCTGCAGACTACAATAAATTTCACAGAAATCTACACCTGTGTGGGCACCATCTTTGGGGCAACCTTCTTGTTGGATATTGAGCGGCGAGCCTAGCCGCGATGGGAGCCCCGTTGTTGAGACGGACCCCGGTGACACCATGAGGTGAACACTTGTGCAAGGGGACAGGTGCTGTATTGCAGTCTACTTACGGCGGCTGAGCAGAGAGGAGGTGAATTCAGCAGCCCACTGGGGTTTTAATAACTGTATTAGTAGCACGCACGCACACTCACTTGAGAGTTATTGACATTACGCACTACAAGTACCATGAGGCCGGGAGAGCGGCCACGCCCACTGGGGCAGGTACGTGTTTTAAAAAGTGGCGTATGATAGTGTGTGCGCTGCTGCATAATCAAACCTGTGATGAAGGCCAGGAGCCCGAAATGCTTTGGCGATGAACTTAGCTGTTTGCTTTTAACCTGTTTCTGCTGCAGACTACAATACATTTCACAGAAATCTACACCTGTGTGGGCACCATCTTTGGGGCAACCTTCTTGTTGGATATTGAGCGGCGAGCCTAGCCGCGATGGGAGCCCCGCTGTTGAGACGGACCCCGGTGACACCATGAGGTGAACACTTGTGCAAGGGGACAGGTGCTGTATTGCAGTCTACTTACGGCGGCTGAGCAGAGAGGAGGTGAATTCAGCAGCCCACTGGGGTTTTAATAAATTTATTAGTAGCACGCACGCACGCACACTCACTTGAGTGTTATTGACATTACGCACTACAAGTACCATGAGGCCGGGAGAGCGGCCACGCCCACTGGGGCAGGTACGTGGTTTAAAAAGTGGCGTATGATAGTGTGTGCGCTGCTGCATAATCAAGCCTGTGACGAAGGGCAGGAGCCCGAAACGCGTTGACGATGAACTTAGCTGTTTGCTTTTAACCTGTTTCTGCTGCAGACTACAATACATTTCACAGAAATCTACACCTGTGTGGGCACCATCTTTGGGGCAACCTTCTTGTTGGATATTGAGCGGCGAGCCTAGCCGCGATGGGAGCCCCGCTGTTGAGACGGACCCCGGTGACACCATGAGGTGAATACTTGTACAAGGGGACAGGTGCAGTATTGCAGTCTACTTACGGCGGCTGAGCAGAGAGGAGGTGAATTCAGCAGCCCACTGGGGTTTTAATAACTTTATTAGTAGCACGCACGCACACTCACTTGAGTGTTATTGACATTACGCACTACAAGTACCATGAGGCCGGGAGAGCGGCCACGCCCACTGGGGCAGGTACGTGGTTTAAAAGTGGCGTATGATAGTGTGTGCGCTGCTGCATAATCAAGCCTGTGACGAAGGGCAGGAGCCCGAAACGCGTTGGCGATGAACTTAGCTGTTTGCTTTTAACCTGTTTCTGCTGCAGACTACAATAAATTTCACAGAAATCTACACCTGTGTGGGCACCATCTTTGGGGCAACCTTCTTGTTGGATATTGAGCGGCGAGCCTAGCCGCGATGGGAGCCCCGCTGTTGAGACGGACCCCAGTGACACCATGAGGTGAACACTTGTGCAAGGGGACAGGTGCTGTATTGCAGTCTACTTACGGCGGCTGAGCAGAGAGGAGGTGAATTCAGCAGCCCACTGGGGTTTTAATAACTTTATTAGTAGCACGCACGCACACTCACTTGAGTGTTATTGACATTACGCACTACAAGTACCATGAGGCCGGGAGAGCGGCCACGCCCACTGGGGCAGGTACGTGGTTTAAAAAGTGGCGTATGATAGTGTGTGCGCTGCTGCATAATCAAGCCTGTGACGAAGGGCAGGAGCCCGAAACGCGTTGGCGATGAACTTAGCTGTTTGCTTTTAACCTGTTTCTGCTGCAGACTACAATAAATTTCACAGAAATCTACACCTGTGTGGGCACCATCTTTGGGGCAACCTTCTTGTTGGATATTGAGCGGCGAGCCTAGCCGCGATGGGAGCCCCGCTGTTGAGACGGACCCCGGTGACACCATGAGGTGAACACTTGTGCAAGGGGACAGGTGCTGTATTGCAGTCTACTTACGGCGGCTGAGCAGAGAGGAGGTGAATTCAGCAGCCCACTGGGGTTTTAATAACTTTATTAGTGGCACGCACGCACACTCACTTGAGTGTTATTGACATTACGCACTACAAGTACCATGAGGCCGGGAGAGCGGCCACGCCCACTGGGGAAGGTACGTGGTTTAAAAAGTGGCGTATGATAGTGTGTGCGCTGCTGCATAATCAAGCCTGTGACAAAGGGCAGGAGCCCGAAACGCGTTGGCGATGAACTTAGCTGTTTGCTTTTAACCTGTTTCTGCTGCAGACTACAATAAATTTCACAGAAATCTACACCGGTGTGGGCACCATCTTTGGGGCAACCTTCTTGTTGGATATTGAGCAGCGAGCCTAGCCGCGATGGGAGCCCCGCTGTTGAGACGGACCCCGGTGACACCATAAGGTGAACACTTGTGCAAGGGGACAGGTACTGTATTGCAGTCTACTTACGGCGGCTGAGCAGAGAGGAGGTGAATTCAGCAGCCCACTGGGGTTTTAATAACTTTATTAGTAGCATGCACGCACACTCACTTGAGTGTTATTGACATTACGCACTACAAGTACCATGAGGCCGGGAGAGCGGCCACGCCCACTGGGGCAGGTACGTGGTTTAAAAAGTGGCGTATGATAGTGTGTGCGCTGCTTCATAATCAAGCCTGTGACGAAGGGCAGGAGCCTGAAACGCGTTGGCGATGAACTTAGCTGTTTGCTTTTAACCTGTTTCTGCTGCAGACTACAATAAATTTCACAGAAATCTACATCTGTGTGGGCACCATCTTTGGGGCAACCTTCTTGTTGGATATTGAGCGGCGAGCCTAGCCGCGATGGGAGCCCCGCTGTTGAGACGGACCCCGGTGACACCATGAGGTGAACACTTGTGCAAGGGGACAGGTGCTGTATTGCAGTCTACTTACGGCGGCTAAGCAGAGAGGAGGTGAATTCAGCTGCCCACTGGGGTTTTAATAACTTTATTAGTAGCACGCACGCACACTCACTTGAGTGTTATTGACATTACGCACTACAAGTACCATGAGGCCGGGAGAGCGGCCACGCCCACTGGGGCAGGTACGTGGTTTAAAAAGTGGCGTATGATAGTGTGTGCACTGCTGCATAATTAAGCCTGTGACGAAGGGCAGGAGCCCGAAACGCGTTGGCGATGAACTTAGCTGTTTGCTTTTAACCTGTTTCTGCTGCAGACTACAATAAATTTCACAGAAATCTACACCTGTGTGGGCACCATCTTTGGGGCAACTTTCTTGTTGGATATTGAGCGGCGAGCCTAGCCGCGATGGGAGCCCCGCTGTTGAGACGGACCCCGGTGACACCATGAGGTGAACACTTGTGCAAGGGGACAGGTGCTGTATTGCAGTCTACTTACGGCGGCTGAGCAGAGAGGAGGTGAATTCAGCAGCCCACTGGGGTTTTAATAACTTTATTAGTAGCACGCACGCACACTCACTTGAGTGTTATTGACATTACGCACTACAAGTACCATGAGGCCGGGAGAGCGGCCACGCCCACTGGGGCAGGTACGTGGTTTAAAAAGTGGCGTATGATAGTGTGTGCGCTGCTGCATAATCAAGCCTGTGACGAAGGGCAGGAGCCCGAAACGCGTTGGCGATGAACTTAGCTGTTTGCTTTTAAACTGATTCTGCTGCAGACTACAATACATTTCAGAGAAATCTACACCTGTGTGGGCACCATCTTTGGGGCAACCTTCTTGTTGGATATTGAGCGGCGAGCCTAGCCGCGATGGGAGCCCCGCTGTTGAGACGGACCCCGGTGACACCATGAGGTGAACACTTGTGCAAGGGGACAGGTGCAGTATTGCAGTCTACTTACGGCGGCTGAGCAGAGAGGAGGTGAATTCAGCAGCCCACTGGGGTTTTAATAACTTTATTAGTAGCACGCACGCACACTCACTTGAGTGTTATTGACATTACGCACTACAAGTACCATGAGGCCGGGAGAGCGGCCCCGCCCACTGGGGCAGGTACGTGGTTTAAAAAGTGGCGTATGATAGTGTGTGCGCTGCTGCATAATCAAGCCTGTGACGAAGGGCAGGAGCCCGAAACGCGTTGGCGATGAACTTAGCTGTTTGCTTTTAACCTGTTTCTGCTGCAGACTACAATAAATTTCACAGAAATCTACACCTGTGTGGGCACCATCTTTGGGGCAACCTTCTTGTTGGATATTGAGCGGCGAGCCTAGCCGTGATGGGAGCCCCGCTGTTGAGACGGACCCCGGTGACACCATGAGGTGAACACTTGTGCAAGGGGACAGGTGCTGTATTGCAGTCTACTTATGGCGGCTGAGCAGAGAGGAGGTGAATTCAGCAGCCCACTGGGGTTTTAATAACTTTATTAGTAGCACGCACGCACACTCACTTGATTGTTATTGACATTACGCACTACAAGTACCATGAGGCCGGGAGAGCGTCCACGCCCACTGGGGCAGGTACATAGTTTAAAAAGTGGCATATGATAGTGTGTGCGCTGCTGCATAATCAAGCCTGTGACGAAGGGCAGGAGCCCGAAACGGGTTGGTGATGAACTTAGCTGTTTGCTTTTAACCTGTTTCTGCTGCATACTACAATAAATTTCACAGAAATCTACACCTGTGTGGGCACCATCTTTGGGGCAACCTTCTTGTTGGATATTGAGCGGCGAGCCTAGCCACGATGGGAGCCCCTCTGTTGAGACGGACCCCGGTGACACCATGAGGTGAACACTTGTGCAAGGGGACAGGTGCTGTATTGCAGTCTACTTACGGCGGCTGAGCAGAGAGGAGGTGAATTCAGCAGCCCACTGGGGTTTTAATAACTTTATTAGTAGCACGCACGCACACTCACTTGAGTGTTATTGACATTACGCACTACAAGTACCATGAGGCCGGGAGAGCGGCCATGCCCACTGGGGCAGGTACATAGTTTAAAAAGTGGCGTATAATAGTGTGTGCGCTGCTGCATAATCAAGCCTGTGACGAAGGGCAGGAGCCCGAACCGGGTTGGCGATGAACTTAGCTGTTTGCTTTTAACCTGTTTCTGCTGCATACTACAATAAATTTCACAGACATCTACACCTGTGTGGGCACCATCTTTGGGGCAACCTTCTTGTTGGATATTGAGCGGCGAGCCTAGCCGCGATGGGAGCCCCGCTGTTGAGACGGACCCCGGTGACACCATGAGGTGAACACTTGTGCAAGGGGACAGGTGCTGTATTGCAGTCTACTTACGGCGGCTGAGCAGAGAGGAGGTGAGTTCAGCAGCCCACTGGGGTTTTAATAACTTTATTAGTAGCACGCACGCACACTCACTTGAGTGTTATTGACATTACGCACTACAAGTACCATGAGGCCGGGAGAGCGGCCACGCCCACTGGGGCAGGTACGTGGTTTAAAAAGTGGCGTATGATAGTGTGTGCGCTGCTGCATAATCAAGCCTGTGACGAAGGGCAGGAGCCCGAAACGCGTTGGCGATGAACTTAGCTGTTTGCTTTTAACCTGTTTCTGCTGCAGACTACAATAAATTTCACAGAAATCTACACCTGTGTGGGCACCATCTTTGGGGCAACCTTCTTGTTGGATATTGAGCGGCGAGCCTAGCCGCGATGGGAGCCCCGCTGTTGAGACGGACCCCGGTGACACCATGAGGTGAACACTTGTGCAAGGGGACAGGTGCTGTATTGCAGTCTACTTACGGCGGCTGAGCAGAGAGGAGGTGATTTCAGCAGCCCACTGGGGTTTTAATAACTTTATTAGGAGCACGCACGCACACTCACTTGAGTGTTATTGACATTACGCACTACAAGTACCATGAGGCCGGGAGAGCGGCCACGCCCACTGGGGCAGGTACGTGGTTTAAAAAGTGGCGTATGATAGTGTGTGCGCTGCAGCATAATCAAGCCTGTGACGAATGGCAGGAGCCCAAAACGCGTTGGCGATGAACTTAGCTGTTTGTTTTTAACCTGTTTCTGCTGCAGACTACAATAAATTTCACAGAAATCTATACCTGTGTGGGCACCATCTTTGGGGCAACCTTCTTGTTGGATATTGAGCGGCGAGCCTAGCCGCGATGGGAGCCCCGCTGTTGAGACGGACCCCGGTGACACCATGAGGTGAACACTTGTGCAAGGGGACAGGTGCTGTATTGTAGTCTACTTACGGCGGCTGAGCAGAGAGGAGGTGAATTCAGCAGCCCACTGGGGTTTTAATAACTTTATTAGTAGCACGCACGCACACTCACTTGAGTGTTATTGACATTACGCACTACAAGTACCATGAGGCCGGGAGAGCGGCCACACCCACTGGGGCAGGTACGTGGTTTAAAAAGTGGCGTATGATAGTGTGTGCGCTGCTGCATAATCAAGCCTGTGACGAAGGGCAGGAGCCCGAAACGCGTTGGCGATGAACTTAGCTGTTTGCTTTTAACCTGTTTCTGCTGCAGACTACAATAAATTTCACAGAAATCTACACCTGTGTGGGCACCATCTTTGGGGCAACCTTCTTGTTGGATATTGAGCGGCGAGCCTAGCTGCGATGGGAGCCCCGCTGTTGAGACGGACCCCGGTGACACCATGAGGTGAACACTTGTGCAAGGGGACAGGTGCTGTATTGCAGTCTACTTACGGCGGCTGAGCAGAGAGGAGGTGAATTCAGCAGCCCACTGGGGTTTTAATAACTTTATTAGTAGCACGCACGCACACTCACTTGAGTGTTATTGACATTACGCACTACAAGTACCATGAGGCCGGGAGAGCGGCCACGCCCACTGGGGCAGGTACGTGGTTTAAAAAGTGGCATATGATAGTGTGTGCGCTGCTGCATAATCAAGCCTGTGACAAAGGGCAGGAGCCCGAAACGCGTTGGCGATGAACTTAGCTGTTTACTTTTAACCTGTTTCTGCTGCAGACTACAATAAATTTCACAGAAATCTACACCTGTGTGGGCACCATCTTTGGGGCAACCTTCTTGTTGGATATTGAGCGGCGAGCCTAGCCGCGATGGGAGCCCCGCTGTTGAGACGGACCCCGGTGACACCATGAGGTGAACACTTGTGCAAGGGGACAGGTGCTGTATTGCAGTCTACTTACGGCGGCTGAGCAGAGAGGAGGTGAATTCAGCAGCCCACTGGGGTTTTAATAACTTTATTAGTAGCACGCACGCACACTCACTTGAGTGTTATTGACATTACGCACTACAGGTACCATGAGGCCAGGAGAGCGGCCACGCCCACTGGGGCAGGTACGTGGTTTAAAAAGTGGCGTATGATAGTGTGTGCGCTGCTACATAATCAAGCCTGTGACGAAGGGCAGGAGCCTGAAACGCGTTGGCGATGAACTTAGCTGTTTGCTTTTAACCTGTTTCTGCTGCAGACTACAATAAATTTCACAGAAATCTACACCTGTGTGGGCACCATCTTTGGGTCAACCTTCTTGTTGGATATTGAGCGGCGAGCCTAGCCGCGATGGGAGCCCCGCTGTTGAGACGGACCCCGGTGACACCATGAGGTGAACATTTGTGCAAGGGGACAGGTGCTGTATTGCAGTCTACTTACGGCGGCTGAGCAGAGAGGAGGGGAATTCAGCAGCCCACTGGGGTTTTAATAACTTTATTAGTAGCACGCACGCACACTCACTTGAGTGTTATTGACATTATTCACTACAAGTACCCTGAGGCCGGGAGAGCGGCCACGCCCACTGGGGCAGGTACGTGTTTTAAAAAGTGGCGTATGATAGTGTGTGCGCTGCTGCATAATCAAGCCTGTGACGAAGGGCAGGAGCCCGAAACGCATTGGCGATGAACTTAGCTGTTTGCTTTTAACCTGTTTCTGCTGCAGACTACAATAAATTTCACAGAAATCTACACCTGTGTGGGCACCATCTTTGGGGCAACCTTCTTGTTGGATATTGAGCGGCGAGCCTAGCCGCGATGGGAGCCCCGCTGTTGAGACGGACCCCGGTGACACCATGAGGTGAACACTTGTGCAAGGGGACAGGTGCTGTATTGCAGTCTACTTACGGCGGCTGAGCAATGAGGAGGTGAATTCAGCAGCCCACTGGGGTTTTAATAACTTTATTAGTAGCACGCACGCACACTCACTTGAGTGTTATTGACATTACGCACTACAAGTACCATGAGGCCGGGAGAGCGGCCACGCCCACTGGGGCAGGTACGTGGTTTTAAAAGTGGCGTATGATAGTGTGTGCGCTGCTGCATAATCAAGCCTGTGACGAAGGGCAGGAGCCCGAAACGCGTTGGCGATGAACTTAGCTGTTTGCTTTTAACCTGTTTCTGCTGCAGACTACAATAAATTTCACAGAAATCTACACCTGTGTGGGCACCATCTTTGGGGCAACCTTCTTGTTGGATATTGAGCGGCGAGCCTAGCCGCGATGGGAGCCCCGCTGTTGAGACGGACCCCGGTGACACCATGAGGTGAACACTTGTGCAAGGGGACAGGTGCTGTATTGCAGTCTACTTACGGCGGCTGAGCAGAGAGGAGGTGAATTCAGCAGCCCACTGGGGTTTTAATAACTTTATTAGTAGCTCGCACGCACACTCACTTGAGTGTTATTGACATTACGCACTACAAGTACCATGAGGCCGGGAGAGCGGCCACGCCCACTGGGGCAGGTACGTGGTTTAAAAAGTGGCGTATGATAGTGTGTGCGCTGCTGCATAATCAAGCCTGTGACGAAGGGCAGGAGCCCGAAACGTGTTGGCGATGAACTTAGCTGTTTGCTTTTAACCTATTTCTGATGCAGACTACAATAAATTTCACAGAAATCTACACCTGTGTGGGCACCATCTTTGGGGCAACCTTCTTGTTGGATATTGAGCGGCGAGCCTAGCCGCGATGGGAGCCCCGCTGTTGAGACGGACCCCGGTGACACCATGAGGTGAATACTTGTGCAAGGGGACAGGTGCTGTATTGCAGTCTACTTACGGCGGCTGAGCAGAGAGGAGGTGAATTCAGCAGCCCACTGGGGTTTTAATAACTTTATTAGTAGCACGCACGCACACTCACTTGAGAGTTATTGACATTACGCACTACAAGTACCATGAGGCCGGGAGAGCGGCCACGCCCACTGGGGCAGGTACGTGGTTTAAAAAGTGGCGTATGATAGTGTGTGCGCTGCTGCATAATCAAGCCTGTGACGAAGGGCAGGAGCCCGAAACGCGTTGGCGATGAACTTAGCTGTTTGCTTTTAACCTGTTTTTGCTGCAGACTACAATAAATTTCACAGAAATCTACACCTGTGTGGGCACCATCTTTGGGGCAACCTTCTTGTTGGATATTGAGCGGCGAGCCTAGCCGCGATGGGAGCCCCGCTGTTGAGACGGACCCCAGTGACACCATGAGGTGAACACTTGTGCAAGGGGACAGGTGCTGTATTGCAGTCTACTTACGGCGGCTGAGCAGAGAGGAGGTGAATTCAGCAGCCCACTGGGGTTTTAATAACTTTATTAGTAGCACGCACGCACACTCACTTGAGTGTTATTGACATTACGCACTACAAGTACCATGAGGCCGGGAGAGCGGGAGAGCGGCCACGCCCACTGGGGCAGGTACGTAGTTTAAAAAGTGGCGTATGATAGTGTGTGCGCTGCTGCATAATCAAGCCTGTGACGAAGGGCAGGAGCCCGAAACGCGTTGGCGATGAACTTAGCTGTTTGCTTTTAACCTGTTTCTGCTGCAGACTACAATAAATTTCACAGAAATCTACACCTGTGTGGGCACCATCTTTGGCGCAACCTTCTTGTTGGATATTGAGCGGCGAGCCTAGCCGCGATGGGAGCCCCGCTGTTGAGATGGACCCCGGTGACACCATGAGGTGAACACTTGTGCAAGGGGACAGGTGCTGTATTGCAGTCTACTTACAGCGGCTGAGCAGAGAGGAGGTGAATTCAGCAGCCCACTGGGGTTTTAATAACTTTATTAGTAGCACGCACGCACACTCACTTGAGTGTTATTGACATTACGCACTACAAGTACCATGAGGCCGGGAGAGCGGCCACGCCCACTGGGGCAGGTACGTGGTTTAAAAAGTGGCGTATGATAGTGTGTGCGCTGCTGCATAATCACGCCTGTGACGAAGGGCAGGAGCCCGAAACGCGTTGGCGATGAACTTAGCTGTTTGCTTTTAACCTGTTTCTGCTGCAAACTACAATAAATTTCACAGAAATCTACACCTGTGTGGGCACCATCTTTTGGGCAACCTTCTTGTTGGATATATATATAACCATAACCATAACTTGTGCCCAATCTCGCATTCATGTCATGCACAGTTTTGGCATCAATTATGTCATTGCAAATGTTGCAGTGATATTATCAATGATGGCAAAGAACATGCTGTGACTGATGTAATATGTGAGGTAATTAGCAGTCATTGACGTTCTATTATCTTTCCCCAATTCTCAGCAATAAGTTATATCAAATGTATTTTTCAGTAATATCCACAATGTAATGTTTATTAATATTGATTGCTTCAAAAATATTAAATAACGTTTTATTAAAATACGTATGTGACTTTCTTTTTACAAAGTTTATATTATTACATTTTGTGTGTGAAAATTGTGAAAATAAATAGTCAGACATAGTTATATATTTTTTTAATTATATATATATATTCACTGTAAAAACCATAGGTTTCAGGGAAGTTATAGTTAGAAATCAGCATTTAAAAAACCTTAGAAGTTCACTGAAAAAACCACAGGTTTCAGGGACGTTATAGTTAGTTGGACATTTCTCTCTTAAAAAAATCATAGAAATTGCGCCGTTATAGTTAGTTGAGCTAACTATAACTCGCGCCCTGCAATGCACTGCTGATGACGTCACATATTACATCACTCATGACATGGTCAGTGACATCACTGGAGGGGTAGTTGGCCCCCAAGGATGTCCTTGGGGGCCAACTACCCCTCTTGTTACCTCTAGTAAGTCCCACACAGTGGGATTGCTAAGAGGTCTTCGGAGGCCAGGCCCCCCTTTATCCACCACTCTGCAAACGCGCCTCCTGGCAGACTACAGGATGGGGGATGAAGTCCAATTTACTCCTGAGGGACTTTGGGGGCCAAGAAGCCCTCCTGGAACCTCCTGTAAGTCCTACGTAGCGGAATTCCTGAGCGCTAGTCAGAGGCCCAGCACCCTTTCTCCACCACTCTGCAAACGCGACTACTAGTTAAAGAAGTATTTGCAATGTAATAGATTTCGCATTTGCGAGAGTTAGAGCTATTGGCGCTGTAAAGGTAAAAGTTTTTTACTAATGTTTTTTGGAGTGGAGTGGATGTACGTTGTGTGTAGTGGAATTATGTGGAAAGTTGTGCAGTGAAATTATGTGAATAGAAAGTATGTGGTATTTATTTTATAGGAATTATGTAGAGTGAGATTATGTGTTATGGATAGTAATTATGTGGTATGGTAGTCTGTGTTGTGGAGTGGTAACCTCAGGTTTAGTCTTCCTCATTTCCATAGAAGCTCAACTATGAACTCAGTGAGACAAAAAAAGAAGGACTCACTGAGGAGCACTTGTGGACCTAGTCAGAGGTATGAGCAGGTCCACTGGAATTATGCGACTGTTTGGCTGCATCGACTATTGCACAATTATACATTTTCCGTATTAGCCACATAATCCATCATCTGCTTCCTGATCCGCAGATTTGAACAAAAAAAGCCTTGTTTCTAGCTCAAACGGCTAAAACGATACCAAAAATGCAGCGACAAGTGTTACAGCGTGGTGGAAGGCACTTTGCAAACCTAGAATGGTCACCTGTTACTTATTGCTAAATGTGGGTGTGAAATTGGTACTAATGGTGTGCATGCCACTCTTGCTTCCTTCTGTGCCTCTCTTGCCTCTTTCTGCATTTCTGTTGCTTCTTTCTGCAAACTTCTTTTTTCTGCACTTCTCTTGCCTCTTTCTGCAAATCTCTTTTACTTTCTGCACCTCTCTTGCCTCTTTCTGCACCTCTGTTGCCTCTTTCTGCACCTCATTTGCTTCTTTCTGTTCCCTTCTTGCCTCTTTCTGCACCCTTCTTCCCTCTTTCTGCACCTCTCTTGCCTTTTTGTGTACCCTTCTTACGTCTTTCTGCACCCCTTTTGCCTCTTTCTGCACCTCTGTTCCTTCTTTCTGCACTTCTTTTGTTTCTTTCTGCACCTGTCTTGCTTCTTTCTGCACGCCTCTTGCCTCTCTCTCCACCCCTCTTCCCTCTTTCTGCACTTATCTTGCTTCTTTTTTGCACCTCACTTGCCTCTTCCTGCACCTCTCTTGCCTCTTTCTGCAGTTCTCTTGCCTCCTTCTGCACTTCACATGCCTCTTTCTGTAACTCTCTTGCCTCTTTCTGCACCTCTCTTGCCTCTTTCTGCACCTCACTTGCTTCTTTCTGCACCCCTTTTGCCTGTTTCTGCACCCTTCTTCCCTCTTTGTGCAACTCTCTTGCCTCTTTCTACACTTCTCTTCCCTCTTTCTGCACCACTCTTGCCTCTTTCTGTACCTCTGTTACTTCTTTCTTCACCTGTCTTGTCTCTTTCTGCACCCTTCGTGCCTCTTTCAGCACCTCTGTTGCTTCTTTCTGCAGTTCTCTTCCTCTTTCTGCACCCCTCCTGCCTCTTTCTGTACCCCTCTTGCCTCTTTGTGCACCTCTCCTACACCTTTCTGCACCCCTCTTGCCTCTTTTTCCACCTCTGTTGGTTCTTTCTGCACCTCTTTTGCTTCATTCTGTACTTCACTTGCCTCTTTCTGTACCCCTCTTGCTTCTTTCTGCACCTCTGTTGGTTCTTTCTGCACTGCTCAGGCTTCTTCCTGCACCTCTGTTCCAAATTTCTGTATCCCTCTTGCCTTTTCCTGCACCCCTCTACCCTCTTTCTGCACCTCTCTTGCCTCAGTCTGCCCACCTGTTCCCTCTTTCGGCACCCCTTTTTCCTGTTTCTGCAACTCTCTTGCCTCTTTCTGCAGTTCTATTGCCTCCTTCTGCACCTCACTTGCCTCTTTTTGCACCTCTGTTGGTTCTTTTGCACTGCTCTTGCTTTTTTCTGCACCTCTCTTGCACATTTCTGCACCCCTCTTGCCTCTATCTGCACCCTTTTACCTGTTCCTGCTCCTCTTTTGCCTCTTTCTGCAGTTCTCTTGCCTCCTTCTGCACCTCTGCTGCTTCTTTCTGTACTTCTCTTGCTTCTTTCTGCACCCCTGTTGCTTCATTCTGCACTTCCCATGCTTCTTTCTGCACCTGTCTTGCTTCTTTCTGCACCCCTGTTGCCTCTTTCTGCACTCGTCTTCCCTGCTTCTGTACCTTTCTTGCCTGTTTCTGCATCTCACTTGCCTCTTTCTGTAATTCTCTTGCTTCTTTCTACACCTCTGTTGCTTCTTTCAGCAATTCTCCTGACTCTTTCTGCACTTCTCTTGCATGTTTCTGCACCTCTCGTGCCTCTTTCTGCACCTCTCTTGCCTCTTTCTGCACCTCACTTGCTCCTTTCTGCACCCCTGTTGCCTCTTTCTGCACCCCTCTTCCCTCTTTGTGCAACTCTCTTGCCTCTTTCAAGACCTCTCTTCCCTCTTTCTGCACCACTCTTGCCTTTTTCTGTACCTCTGTTGCTTCTTTCTGCACTCCTCTTGCCTCTTTCTGCACCCTTCGTACCTCTTTCAGCACCTCTGTTGCTTCTTTCTGCACTTCTCTTCCTTCTTTCTGCACCCCTCGTGCCTTCTTCTGCACCTCTGTTGCTTCTTTCTGCACTTCTCTTGGTTCTTTCTGCACTGCTCTTGCCTCTTTCTGCATCCCTCTTGCCTCTTTGAGCACCTCTTTTGCTTCTTTCTGCACTTCTCTCTCCTCTTTCTGTACCCCTCTTGCCTCTTTCTGCACCCCTCTTTTCTCTTTCTGCACCTCTCTTGCCTCTTTCTGCACCTGTTGCTTCATTCAGCACTTCCCATGCTTCTTTCTGCATCTGTCTTGCTTCTTTCTGCACCCCTGTTGCCTCTTTCTGCACTCGTCTTCTCTCATTCTGTACCTTTCTTGCCTATTTCTGCATCTCACTTGCCTCTTTATGTAATTCTCTTGCTTCTTTCTACACCTCTGTTGCTTCTTTCAGCAATTCTCTTGACTCTTTCTGCACTTCTCTTGCCTGTTTCTGCACCTCTCGTGCCTATTTCTGCACCTCTCTTGCCTCTTTCTGCACCTCACTTGCTCCTTTCTGCACCCCTGTTGCCTCTTTCTGCACCCCTCTTCCCCCTTTGTGCAACTCTCTTGCCTCTTTCTAGACCTCTCTTCCCTCTTTCTAGACCTCTCTTCCCTCTTTCTGCACCACTCTTGCCTCTTTCTGTACCTCTGTTGCTTCTTTCTGCACTTCTCTTGCCTCTTTCTGCACCCTTCGTGCCTCTTTGAGCACCTCTGTTGCTTCTTTCTGCACTTCTCTTCCTTCTTTCTGCACCCCTCGTGCCTCCTTCTGCACCCCTGTTGCTTCTTTCTGCACTTCTCTTGGTTCTTTCTGCACTGCGCTTGCCTCTTTCTGCATCCCTCTTGCCTCTTTGAGCACCTCTTTTGCTTCTTTCTGCACTTCTCTCTCCTCTTTCTGCACCCCTCTTGCCTCTTTCTGCACCCCTCTTTTCTCTTTCTGCACCTTTCCTGCCTGTTTCTGCACCTCTCTTGCCTCTTTCTGTACCTCTCTTGCCTCTTTCTGCACTTCTCTTGCTCTATCTGCATCCTTCGCGCCTCTTTCAGCACCACTGTTACTTTTTTCTGCACTTCTCTTCCTTCTTTCTGCACCTCTCTTGCTTCTTTCTGTACCTCACTTGCCTCTTTCAGCACCTCTGTTGCTTTTTTCTGCAGATCTCTTGCCTATTACTGCACCTCTCTTTTCTCTTTCTGCACCTCTCTTGCCTCTTTCTGTACCCCTGTTCCCTCTTTCTGCACCTTTCCTGCCTGTTTCTGCACCTCTCTTGCCTCTTTCTGTACCTCTTCTGCCTCTTTCTGTACCTCTCTTGCCTCTTTGTGTACCCCTCCTACCTTTTTCTGCACTCCTCTTGCCTCTTTTTGCACTTCTGTTGGTTCTTTCTGCACTGCACTTGCTTCTTTCTGCACCTCACTTGCCTCTTTCTTCATTTCTCTTGCTTCTTTCTACACCTCTGTTGCTTCTTTCAGCAATTCTCTTGCCTTTCAGAATTTCTCTTCCTTCTTTCTGCACCCCTCCTGCCTCTTTCTGTACCTCTCTTGCCACTTTGTGCAACTCTCCTACCTCTTTCTGCACCCCTCTTGCCTCTTTTTGCACCTCTGTTAGTTCTTTATGCACTGCTCTTGCTTCTTTCTACACCTCACTTGCCTCTTTCTGCACTTCTCTTGCTTCTTTCTACACCTCTGTTGCTTCTTTCAGCAACTCTCCTGCCTCTTTCTGCACTTCTCTTGCTTGTTTCTGCACCTCTCTTGCGTCTTTCTGCACCTTTGTTGCCTCTTCCTGCACTTCACTTGCTTCTTTCTGCACCTCTCTTGCCTCTTTCGGCACCTCTGTTGCTTATTTCTGCATCCCTCTTGCCTCTTTCTGCACCCCTCTTCCCTCTTTGTGCAACTCTCTTACCTCTTTCTACACCTCTATTCCCTCTTTCTGCATCACTCTTGCCTCACTCTGTACCTCTGTTGCTTCTTTCTGCACTTCTCTTGCCTCTTTCTGCACCCTTCATGCCTCTTTCAGCACCTCTGTTGCTTCTTTCTGCACTTCTCTTCCTTCTATCTGCACCCCTCGTGCCTACTTCTGCACCTCGGTTGCTTCTTTCTGCACTTCTCTTGGTTCTTTCTTCACTGCTCTTGCCTCTTTCTGCATCCCTCTTGCCTCTTTGAGCACCTCTTTTGCTTATTTCTGCACTTCTCTCTCCTCTTTCTGCACCCCTCTTGTTTATTTCTGCACATCTGTTGCTTCTTTCTGCACTTCTATTACCTCTTTCTACACCTCTCTTGCTTCTTTCTGCACCTCACTTGCCTCTTTCAGCACCTCTGTTGCTTTTTTCTGCAGATCTCTTGCCTCTTTCTGCACCTCACTTGCCTCTTTCAGCACCTCTGTTGCTTTATTCTGCAGATCTCTTGCCTCTTTCTGCACCCCTCTTTTCTCTTTCTGCACCTCTCTTGCCTCTTTCTGTACCCCTGTTCCCTCTTTCTGCATCTTTCCTGCCTGTTTCTGCACCTCTCTTGCCTCTTTCTGTACCTCTGTTGCCTCTTTCTTCACTTCTCTTGCTCTTTCTGCACCCTTTGCGCCTCTTTCAGCACCTCTGTTACTTCTTTTTGCACTTCTCTTCCTTCTTTCTGCACCTCTCTTGCTTCTTTTTGTACCTCACTTGCCTCTTCCAGTACCTCTGTTGCTTTTGTCTGCACATCTCTTGCCTCTTTCTGCACCCCTCTTTTCTCTTTCTGCACCTCTCTTGCCTCTTTCTGCACCTCTGTTCCCTATTTCTGCACCTTTCCTGCCTGTTTCTGCACCTCTCTTGCCTCTTTCTGTACCCCTGTTCCCTCTTTCTGCACCTTTCCTGCCTGTTTCTGCACCTCTCTTGCCTCTTTCTGTACCTCTCCTGCCTCTTTCTGTACCTCACTTGCCTCTTTGTGTATCCCTCCTACCTTTTTCTGCACCCCTCTTGCCTCTTTTTGCACCTCTGTTGGTTCTTTCTGCACTGCTCTTGCTTCTTTCTGCACCTCACTTGCCTCTTTCTGCACTTCTCTTGCTTCTTTCTACACCTCTGTTGCTTCTTTCAGCAATTCTCTTGCCTCTTTCTGCACTTCTCTTCCTTCTTTCTGCACCCCTCCTGCCTCTTTCTTTACCTCTCTTGCCTCTTTGTGCACCTCTCCTACCTCTTTCGGCACCCCTCTTACCTCTTTTTGCACCTCTGTTGGTTCTTTCTGCACTGATATTGCTTCTTTCTGCACCTCACCTGCCTCTATCTGCACTTCTCTTGCTTATTTCTACACCTCTGTTGCTTCTTTCACCAACTCTCTTGCCTCCTTCTGCACCTCTGTTGCTTCTTTCTGCACTTCTCTTTGTTCTTTCTGCACTGCTCTTGCCTCTTTCTGCATCCCTCTTGCCTCTTTGAGCACCTCTTTTGCTTCTTTATGCACTTCTCTCTCCTCTTTCTGCACCTCTCTTGCCTCTTTCTGCACCTCTGTTGCTTCTTTCTGCACTTCTATTGCCTCTTTCTGCACCTCTCTTGCTTCTTTCTGCACCTCACTTGCCTCTTTCAGCACCTCTGTTGCTTTTTTCTGCAGATCTCTTGCCTCTTTCTGCACCTCACTTGCTTCTTTAAGCACCTCTCTTGCTTTTTTCTGCAGATCTCTTGCCTCATTCTGCACCCCTTTTCCTTCTTTCTGCACCTTTCCTGTCTGTTTCTGCAACTCTCTTGCCTCTTTCTATACCTCTGTTGCCTCTTTCTGCACCCCTCTTGCCTCTTTATGCACCTCTGTTGCTGCTTTCTGTACCTCACTTGCCTCTTTCAGCACCTCTCTTGCTTTTTTCTGCAGATCTCTTGTCCCTTTCTGCACCTCACTTGCCTCTTTCAGCACCTCTGTTGCTTTTTTCTGAAGATCTCTTGCCTCTTTCTGCACCCCTCTTTTCTCTTTCAGCACTTCTCTTGCCTCTTTCTGCACCCCTGTTCCCTATTTATGCACCTTTCCTGTCTGTTTCTTCACCTCTCTTGCCTCTTTCTGTACCTCTGTTGCCTCTTTCTGCACTTCTCTTGCTCTTTCTGCACCCTTCGCGCCTCTTTCAGCACCTCTGTTTCTTCGTTCAGCACTTCTATTGCCTCTTTCTGCACCTCTCTTGCTTCTTTCTGCACCTCACGTGCCTCTTTCAGCACCTCTGTTGCTTTTTTCTGCAGATCTCTTGCCCCTTTCTGCACCTCGCTTGCCTCTTTCAGCACCTCTGTTGCTTTTTTCTGCAGATCTCTTGCCTCTTTCTGCATCCCTCTTGCCTCTTTCTGTACCTCTCTTGCCTCTTTGTGTACCCCTCCTACCTTTTTCTGCCCTCCTCTTGCCTCTTTTTGCACCTCTGTTGGTTTTTTCTGCACAGCTCTTGCTTCTTTCTACACCCCTCTTGCCTCTTTCTGCACCTCTGTTGCTTCTTTCTGCACTTCTATTGCCTCTTTCTGCACCTCACTTGCCTCTTTCAGCACCTCTGTTGCTTTTTTCTGCAGATCTCTTGCCCCTTTCTGCACCTCTCTTGCTTCTTTCTGCACCTTACTTGCCTCTTTCAGCACCTCTCTTGCTTTTTTCTGCAGATCTCTTGCGCCTTTCTGCACCTCACTTGCCTCTTTCAGCACCTCTGTTGCTTTTTCCTGCAGATCTCTTGCCTCTTTCTGCACCCCTCTTTTCTCTTTCTGCACCTTTCCTGTCTGTTTCTGCACCTCTCTTGCCTCTTTGTGTACCCCTCCTACCTTTTTCTGCACCCCTCTTGCTTCTTTTTGCACCTCTGTTGGTTCTTTCTGCACTGCTCTTGCTTCTTTCTACACCCCTCTTGCCTCTTTCTGCACCTCTCTTGCTTCTTTCTGCACCCCTCCTGCCTCTTTCTTTACCTCTCTTGCCTCTTTGTGCACCTCTCCTACCTCTTTCGGCACCCCTCTTGCCTCTTTTTGCACCTCTGTTGGTTCTTTCTGCACTGATATTGCTTCTTTCTGCACCTCACCTGCCTCTATCTGCACTTCTCTTGCTTATTTCTACACCTCTGTTGCTTCTTTCACCAACTCTCTTGCCTCCTTCTGCACCTCTGTTGCTTCTTTCTGCACTTCTCTTTGTTCTTTCTGCACTGCTCTTGCCTCTTTCTGCATCTCTCTTGCCTCTTTGAGCACCTCTTTTGCTTCTTTATGCACTTCTCTCTCCTCTTTCTGCACCTCTCTTGCCTCTTTCTGCACCTCTGTTGCTTCTTTCTGCACTTCTATTGCCTCTTTCTGCACCTCTCTTGCTTCTTTCTGCACCTCACTTGCCTCTTTCAGCACCTCTGTTGCTTTTTTCTGCAGATCTCTTGCCTCTTTCTGCACCTCACTTGCTTCTTTAAGCACCTCTCTTGCTTTTTTCTTCAGATCTCTTGCCTCTTTCTGCTTCCCTCTTTTCTCTTACTGCACCTCTTTTGCCTCATTCTGCACCCCTGTTCCTTCTTTCTGCACCTTTCCTGCCTGTTTCTGCAACTCTCTTGCCTCTTTCTGTACCTCTGTTGCCTCTTTCTGCACCCCTCTTGCCTCTTTCTGCACCTCTGTTGCTTCTTTCTGTACCTCACTTGCCTCTTTCAGCACCTCTCTTGCTTTTTTCTGCAGATCTCTTGTCCCTTTCTGCACCTCACTTGCCTCTTTCAGCACCTCTGTTGCTTTTTTCTGCAGATCTCTTGCCTCTTTCTGCACCCCTCTTTTCTCTTTCAGCACTTCTCTTGCCTCTTTCTGCACCCCTGTTCCCTATTTATGCACCTTTCCTGTCTGTTTCTTCACCTCTCTTGCCTCTTTCTGTACCTCTGTTGCCTCTTTCTGCACTTCTCTTGCTGTTTCTGCACCCTTCGCGCCTCTTTCAGCACCTCTGTTTCTTCGTTCAGCACTTCTATTGCCTCTTTCTGCACCTCTCTTGCTTCTTTCTGCACCTCACTTGCCTCTTTCAGCACCTCTGTTGCTTTTTTCTGCAGATCTCTTGCCCCTTTCTGCACCTCGCTTGCCTCTTTCAGCACCTCTGTTGCTTTTTTCTGCAGATCTCTTACCTCTTTCTGCATCCCTCTTGCCTCTTTCTGTACCTCTCTTGCCTCTTTGGGTACCCCTCCTATCTTTTTCTGCACTCCTCTTGCCTCTTTTTGCACCTCTGTTGGTTTTTTCTGCACAGCTCTTGCTTCTTTCTACACCCCTCTTGCCTCTTTCTGCACTTCTGTTGCTTCTTTCTGCACTTCTATTGCCTCTTTCTGCACCTCTCTTGCTTCTTTCTGCACCTCACTTGCTTCTTTCAGCACCTCTGTTGCTTTTTTCTGCAGATCTCTTGCCCCTTTCTGCACCTCTCTTGCTTCTTTCTGCACCTTACTTGCCTCTTTCAGCACCTCTCTTGCTTTTTTCTGCAGATCTCTTGCCCCTTTCTGCACCTCACTTGCCTCTTTCAGCACCTTTGTTGCTTTTTCCTGCAGATCTCTTGCCTCTTTCTGCACCCCTCTTTTCTCTTTCTGCACATTTCCTGTCTGTTTCTGCACCTCTCTTGCCTCTTTGTGTACCCCTCCTACCTTTTCCTGCACCCCTCTTGCTTCTTTTTGCACCTCTGTTGGTTCTTTCTGCACTGCTCTTGCTTCTTTCTACACCCCTCTTGCCTCTTTCTGCACCTCTGTTGCTTCTTTCTGCACTACTATTGCCTCTTTCTGCGCCTCTCTTGCTTCTTTCTGCACCTCACTTGCCTCTTTCAGCACCTCTGTTGCTTTTTTCTGCAGATCTCTTGCCCCTTTCTGCACCTCACTTGCCTCTTTCAGCACCTCTGTTGCGTTTTTTGGCAGATCTCTTGCCTCTTTCTGCAACCCTCTTTTCTCTTTCTGCACCTTTCCTGTCTGTTTCTGCACCTCTCTTGCCTCTTTCTGTACCTCTGATGCCTCTTTCTGTACTTCTCTTGCTCTTTCTGTACCCTTCATGCCTCTTTCAGCACCTCTGTTACTTCTTTCTGCACTTCTCGTCCTTCTTTCTACACCCCTCCTACCTTTTTCTGCACCCCTCTTGCCTCTTTTTGCACCTCTGTTGGTTCTTTCTGCACTGCTCTTGCTTCTTTCTGCACCTCACTTGCCTCTTTCTGCACTTCTCTTGATTCTTTCTACACCTCTGTTGCTTCTTTCAGCAATTCTCTTGCCTCTTTCTGCACTTCTCTTGCTTGTTTCTGCACCTCTCTTGCGTCTTTCTGCACCTCTCTTGCGTCTTTCTGCACTGCTCTTGCTTCTTTCTACACCCCTCTTGCCTCTTTCTGCACCTCTGTTGCTTCTTTCTGTACTTCTCTTTCCTCTTTCTGCACCTCTGACTTAGAGGTAGTTTTAATCCCCCCGCCCTATTATGTACTAGGGTCTTACAAGGGAGGTCATGCCAATCACAGGGGTACCCCAACTGATAGTGTACCCTAGTGTATATAGGTGTTTTCACTGTATTCTAAGTGTCTTTTAGAATAGCACTGCCTCCAGGCCTGATTAGTCAGAGTCAGTTACCACCAGTACCCGTCAGCAAAAAGTTGGGGGCACAGGATGACTTTGCAACAAGGCCTCTTTTTGCACCTCTGTTTTTTCTGCATATCTCTTGCTTCTTTCTGCACTTTTCTTCGTCTTTCTGGACTTCTGTTGCCTCTTTCTGCATTTCTCTTGCTTCTTTCTGCGCCTTTCTTCTTCTTTCGGCACATGTCCTACCTCTGTAGGCATAGTTAGAAATTAGCATTTAAAAAACCTTAGAAATTCACTGAAAAAACCATAGGTTTCAGGGACGTTATAGTTAGTTGGGCATTTCACTCGTACAAAACCAGAGAAATTCGGCCGTTATAGTTAGTTGAGCTAACTATAACTCGCGCCCCCACAATGCACTGCTGATGACGTCACATATTACATCATTCATGACATGGTCAGTGACATCACTGATGACATCGCTGATGACATCTCAAATGATATCACTGATGACATCATCCACATGATAATCTGATGCACCTCCTCATACCCTAATATAACCTTTGATACACCCACTCTAAAATACAGACTGCCATTCTCAAAACCATAGACACACCAATACCAGTTACTACATACCCACTCACTGATTCCTAGTTCTACACACACATCCACTCATTCACCCATACAGTCACTCATACATGCAGTCACTCATCAATACAGCACTATCATTTGCACTCATACACCTATACAGACACTCACTCACTGCCACTCATCCATAGAGTTACTCACACACCTAGTCAGTCATGCAAAGAATCAATCACACTCCCATTTACTCACCTATACAGTTATACACACATCACCTCACTTATTCATACAGATACTAACACATACTTACTCTCTTATACAATCACTGATACAAGCACACACTCATCCATACAGCCACTCTTACAATCACTCACTCTCACATAGAGTCATTTATATACTCCAACACTCACATATACTGCCTTTCAGATATGTAGTTACTCACACATGCACCACTGAGACATCCATTCACTCACCAACACACCCATACACACACTCACCTACCCATACAGCCCTTCACACATGCAGTCTTGAACCCATACACCCAGTGAATCACGCACTCACACATCTATGTACAGAGTCTCACACCCCCCACCCACCCAGACACTCAGGCACACATACAGATACACAGACAACCAATCAATAACCCATATAGACACTCATGTAGCTACTCACCAACCCATGCAGCCGCTTACACACCAACTAACAGACTGATACAGACATTCACACAGTTTAGTCACTAACCCATGCATTCAGGAAGACATTTAATCACTCACTTATAGTCAGTCACGCACCTACTAAATCATCCATTCAGACACTCATACACCCACTCATTCTTCAATACACCTTGTCATTTATATATATAAAACATATTTAAACTTTACAGAAACACACAGTCACTGGATGATGTCATCAGTGATGTCATCAGTGATGTCATTTCAGATGTCATCAGTGATGTCACTGACCATGTCATGAATGATGTGATATGTAACGTCATCATCAGCAGTGCATTGCGGGCGTGAGTTATAGTTAGCTCAACTAACTATAAAGGCCGAATTTCCCTTGTTTTGTACAAGTGAAATGTCAACCTAACTATAATGTCCCTGAAACCTATGTTTTTTTCAGTGAATTTCTAAGGTTTTCTAAATGCTAATTTCTAACTATAACGTCCCTGAAACCTATGGTTTTTTCAGTGAATATATATATACATATATATGTGTGTGTGTGTGTATCAATTTTTCTTTTAACATTTTGCAGCCTAAAAAATACAATCATAAAAACAACCATGAGAGGGCACTTCAGGTGACATAAAATGCAGCCATAGTATCAGCCCGTAGTTGATGCTACACTTCAAGCTGTAGAGTAAAAGCAGGGGCGTATCTTAGTCAATAATGATAGGGGTGGGAGTCTAAGATCTCCCAACTCAAGGACAGGAACCAATGCTGGGAAATAGTAGGTATCAGTATTAATATTATTATTGTTGCAACAGGCAACAAGGTGATGGAAGAAATGTTTGAAATAATCTCAGCCACTAGCATTTGCTCAGGGCACATTTCAGCCTTTTATTTTTCACCCACTATGTTCTCTAAACAGTGACCAGTTACATGTAAATCAGACTTGGTCCTGCTCAAATATCAGACCAGCTGAACTGCCAGGCCAGGACCCCATTCTAATGGGAACCCAAGCAGACTCAGCCCAGTTTCACCCTATTTAGGCCGTGCCAATGAGGTATATCTTCAATCCTGAGGCACAGTGAGCATGGGACCCATAGCTAGACACACGTGTTGCACTGAGGGAGTCTACTGCAACAAACAACAAGGTGATGGAAGGAATTCTTTAATAAATTTTAGTCACAGGCAATCACTCAGGCTGCATTCAGTCTATCGTATTAGCTGACTGAAGGCAACAGCAAAAACAATAATTGATGGACAGAATGCAGAACAATGTCGTACATTGACCCCAGTACAGAGATCTGGGCCTAAATCCATAGTTTTTTTGCTCACCATGCCATTCCAGTTTGGACCCAGCCATATGCAAATCAGTCTTGACCCTGCGCCCAATGGGAACAGTCCAGCCCGAACTGCCAGGCCAAGTCCTCCCTGGACTAGAAACAAGCATCCTAGGACCGGTTTCGGGCTTTCAGCCCTCATCAGCTAGGATAGCTTGACTCTAGTGGCATGGAGAGCACGGGACCCACGTCTGGGCATACCCGTCCCACTCGGGGTGACAAATGCAAAAACAACAATTGATGGACAGAATGCAGAACAATGTCGTACATTCACCCCAGTACAGAGATCTGGGCCTAAATCCATCGTTTTTTTGCTCACCATGCCATTCCAGTTTGGACCCAGCCATATGCAAATCAGTCTTGACTCTGCGCCCAATGGGAACAGTCCAGCCCGAACTGCCAGGCCAGGTCCTCCCTGGACTGGAAACAAGCATCCTAGGACCGGTTTAGGGCTTTCAGCCCTCATCAGCCAGGATAGCTTGACTCCAGTGGCATGGAGAGCACAGGACCCACGTCTGGGCATACCCGTCCCACTCTGGGTGACAAATGCAAAAACAACAATTGATGGACAGAATGCAGAACAATGTCATACATTCACCCCAGTACAGAGATCTGGGCCTAAATCCATCGTTTTTTTACTCATCATACCATTCCAGTTTGGACCCAGCCATATGCAAATCAGTCTTGACCCTGCGTCCAATGGGAACAGTCCAGCCCGAACTGCCAGGCCAGGACCTCCCTGGACTGGAAACAAGCATCCTAGGACCGGTTTCAGGGTTTCAGCCCTCATCAGCCAGGATAGCTTGACTCCAGTGGCATGGAGAGTACGGGACCCAGGTCTGGGCATACCCGTCCCACTCGGGGTGACAAATGCAAAAAGTTGGCAGGGTATGCCCAGACGTGGGTCCCTTGCTCCCTTTGCCACTGGATTCAAGCTATCCTGGATGATGAGGGCTGTTAGCCCAAAACCGGTCCCAGGATGCTTGATTCCGGTCCAGGGAAGACATGGCTTGGCAGTTCGGTCTGGACTGTTCTCATGAGGCACAGGGTCAAGACTGATTTGCATATAGCTGTGTCTGAACTGTGGTGGCAAAGTGAGCTAAAGAATAATGATGGATTCAACCCAGATCTGTGACTGGGGGTGAGTGTTTGAAAAGTTTCAGCACTCCATCCATCATCTTGTGTTTGCTTTGTTCGCCCTAAGTTGGCAGGATATGCCCAGACGTGGGTCCCTTGCTCACTTTGCCACTGGATTCAAGCTAGACTGGCTGATGAGGGCTGTTAGCCCGAAACCGGTCCCAGGATGCTTGATTCCAGTACAGGGAAGACATGGCTTGGCAGTTCGGTCTGGACTGTTCCCATGAGGCACAGGGTCAAGACTGATTTGCATATAGCTGTGTCTGAACTGGGGTGGCAAAGAGAGCTAAAGAATGATGATGGATTCAACCCAGATCTGTGACTGGGGGTGAGTGTTTGAAAAGTTTCAGCACTCCGTCCATCATCTCCTTGTGTATGCTTTGTTCGCCCTAAGTTGGCAGGGTATGCCCAGACGTGGGTCCCTTGCTTACTTTGCCACTGGACTCAAGCTAGCCTGGCTGATGAAGGCTGTTAGCCCGAAACCGGTCCCAGGATGCTTGATTCCGGTCCAGGGAAGACATGGCTTGGCAGTTCGGTCTGGAATGTTCCCATGAGGCACAGGGTCAAGACTGATTCGCATACAGCTGTGTCTGAACTGGGGTGGCAAAGTGAGCTAAAGAATGATGATGGATTCAACCCAGATCTGTGACTGGGGGTGAGTGTTTGAAAAGTTTCAGCACTCCGTCCATCATCTCCTTGTGTTTGCTTTGTTCGCCCTAAGTTGGCAGGGTATGCCCAGACATGGGTCCCTTGCACACTTTGCCACTGGATTCAAGCTAGCCTGGCTGATGAGGGCTGTTAGCCCGAAACCGGTCCCAGGATGCATGATTCCGGTCCAGGGAAGACATGGCTTGGCAGTTCGGTCTGGACTGTTCCCATGAGGCACAGGGTCAAGACTGATTTGCATATAGCTGTGTCTGAACTGGGGTGGCAAAGTGAGCTAAAGAATGATGATGGATTCAACCCAGATCTGTGACTGGGGGTGAGGGTTTGAAAAGTTTCAGCACTCCGTCCATCATCTCCTTGTGTTAGCTTTGTTTTCTCTAAGTTGGCAGGGTATGCCCAGACGTGGGTCCCTTGCACACTTTGCCACTGGATTCAAGCTAGCCTGGCTGATGAGGGCTGTTAGCCCGAAACTGGTCCCAGGATGCTTGATTCCGGTCCAGGGAAGACATGGCTTGGCAGTTCGGTCTGGACTGTTCTCATGAGGCACAGGGTCAAGACTGATTTGCATATAGCTGTGTCTGAACTGGGGTGGCAAAGTGAGCTAAAGAATGATGATGGATTCAACCCAGATCTGTGACTGGGGGTGAGTGTTTGAAAAGTTTCAGCACTCCATCCATCATCTTGTGTTTGCTTTGTTCGCCCTAAGTTGGCAGGGTATGCCCAGACGTGGGTCCCTTGCTCACTTTGCCACTGGATTCAAGCTAGACTGACTGATGAGGGCTGTTAGCCCGAAACCGGTCCCAGGATGCTTGATTCCGGTACAGGGAAGATATGGCTTGGCAGTTCGGTCTGGACTGTTCCCATGAGGCACAGGGTCAAGACTGATTTGCATATAGCTGTGTCTGAACTGGGGTGGCAAAGAGAGCTAAAGAATGATGATGGATTCAACCCAGATCTGTGACTGGGGGTGAGTGTTTGAAAAGTTTCAGCACTCCGTCCATCATCTCCTTGTGTATGCTTTGTTCGCCCTAAGTTGGCAGGGTATGCCCAGACGTGGGTCCCTTGCTTACTTTGCCACTGGACTCAAGCTATCCTGGCTGATGAAGGCTGTTAGCCCAAAACCGGTCCCAGGATGCTTGATTCCGGTCCAGGGAAGACATGGCTTGGCAGTTCGGACTGGAATGTTCCCATGAGGCACAGGGTCAAGACTGATTCGCATATAGCTGTGTCTGAACTGGGGTGGCAAAGTGAGCTAAAGAATGATGATGGATTCAACCCAGATCTGTGACTGGGGGTGAGTGTTTGAAAAGTTTCAGCACTCAGTCCATCATCTCCTTGTGTTTGGTCTGAAGGCAACAGGCATAGCAGTTCAGATTAGACTGTTCGTATTGGAGCGGGACCAAGAGTTATTTGCATAACAAAGAGGGATTTGTATATGGCTAGTTTTTGTTTAGTATAAAATATCAAAGGGCAATGGATCACTTGTACCTGACTAACCAGGGTTCAGTATCTTTGCCGTATTAAAAAACCCTCATTCACGTACACAGGCCGTGAGGCAGTATATCTTGATTCTCCGCCTTATTGAAAACGTGACAGCATCATCATTGGGTTTCTTTTTTGTATGCTATCCTCCACCCGGAGGAGAAACCACTGGTTATTACAGTAGTGATCAATGATGAAAAAGTGAAAAGTGCTCAGGTAAGGTGAGTTAAAAGGACTTCGTATTACCTGAACTGTACCTTAATTCAGTTCAGAATGGAGGGAGATAAAAACTGTGTTGTGCGTGAGAAGACGATTATTAGTCTAACGCACTGGAATGTCCATGTGAACGGTCGACATGTTTCAGCCCCATAAAATTGCCCGGACGGATCGGGGGGCTTTCTTCAGGTCCTAAAAAGGTGGAGGCTGAGTGTTGTCACAGCCTAGGTGAGTGTGGCATTGGCTCACCAAGTTCGGTAAAGGTCATTGAGTACCTACTAAATGTAAAAGAAACAAAAAGAGAGGGGGTTTAATAATGTTTACTTCACATCAATCATACTCTCACAGTGACGTGTGCTGTCTCCTTATTTATGTCATGTAGAGAGAAATTATGCACTCTAATGGCAGTGTTTGTTCATAATAAGCAACGGAAGAAAGTGAAAAAAGCAACTGAAAAAATGGCAATTCTCTAACTCCGTTTAATAAATTTTTAATGCCAAGGGTGTCACGGAGTAAACCCCTCTGCATAACGAGTTGGTGCCATGTGGCAGGACCGTCTCAAACCTCTTTGCATAATTGTGTCTTAATAAAGACCTTTGTGTATTACTGTCTTAATGAAACATAATTGTTAACGTGTATCGAGGTAGCCTGTAAGTGTGCTCATAGAGCAAGTCACCTCTCAGTATGTCTAAATCCCTTAGGGTGACCACGTTATCTTTGTAAGAGAGTAGGCTGTGCATGGTAGTTCGCAACAAATGTTGAGTATTTCAGGTGCACTTTGAGCGCGTGTTCTACATCAAATGTCAAAGCGTGCGTAGTTCCGTGGCGAGCCGAATTGGTTGTTCTGTGGTTATCCTGATAGAGAATAGTTAATCCAGGCGTATGTGCATTGGAAAAAACGGGCGTTCGATAATATGGAGCACCACTAAGTAGAAAAACGTATGGTGCACATGAGGGGCGTGCTTTTTATATAAAAGCTGCGCGTGTTTCTTGTGCCCCCAAATATTCTCAGCACGTAGTTCTCAAGATGGAAATAAGCGCGTTTAATTAAATGACATCAGAGTGTACAGAGTTCATCACACATTGCCGAAGAAAACAGTAAAAGTGCCCTCGAGGTTTACGTGACTTTAGAGTGAAGAGCACAGATGCCGTCAGTGAAATGCGAGCGCTTGAATGCGTGTAGCATACCTGCGAGTCCCTAATTGTAGGCTTCCTCGGCGTGCCGGCGGGCATATTGACCTGTTGGGAAAGGGGTTATATTTACAAATATTGAAAGGTGAAATGATACGTTACGTGTTGGGCAGCTGGTTTTCCTGCCGTCCGTGTCCCCTCTCGCGTTGTACCTGGCGTGGTTATGCAGCACGACTTGTGCTCGCTCTCCTTACGGTGCCCCGGATGACGCGGGCACGATAGGAGTAGTCGTATTATATTCACTTGGTGTTAGCCATGGAAAACAGACTGCATTAAGTCTATCCCTCGTTTTCATATTGGGTCGACAATCATGACCTGACAGTAAATACTGTATTTAGGAAAAAATAGAGATGTTGTTTTGATTTGAAATGTTGTTTCCGCGTTTCATGAATTGTGATGCAAAAACACGGGTTTGTGCGGGGCGCGTATCGTTTCTTCAGTACATGCCATTCAAATTTGTCATGTGTTCGTGCATAGTGTGAATTATATACTTGTATGGTGTTGAATTCATTGCGGGGGTCATACAATCGCATCTAGGACACATTGTCATCAATGGATGTTTGTTTGTATCTTGGCAATGGTGAAAGTGTACTGCTTGGGACGTAAAAGAGAGCCTCGTCGAGATAGTTTCTATATGTTAGTTCAGTGATTGTGATATTTTCGCTGATGTTAACATGGTGGAGAGATATTCTGGTCGCTCAATGTGGGGGTATTTTAAGGTTGGTATTTTGAGGTTCAGTGTATATCCCCAGTTAAATCCGTATTGTATTGAAATGTCGCTGGTTTAGGGCAAAGAGTCTAGGTTGACATCGGTCCTTTTGGGTCAGCACTTCCAATATAAAGTCTGGTATGTTCTGTGTCTAATCTCTTTGTGCTAGACTCAGCCAAGGAATATTATCGTTCAAACCTATAGTGTTCGTCTTAAGGCGGTGTACCCATCTTTGCTCCTTTTCAAAGAGTATTCGTTCAGCATCTCTGTTTTTTATTTCTAGAGTTTCGAGGATCACCCAGTTCAGATCGTCAACAGTGTGCTGTTGTTCTATGTAATGGGCACTCATTTTTGTTGTACCCCTCTTGCATTTAACATTGCTTCTGTGTTCACATATTCTTTGTTTTATCTTGCGACACGTCATTCCAATGTATCTCAGGGTGCAGGGGCACGTGATCATGTAGATCACATGTGTGGAATTACAATTTGTGTGGTGTCTGATAGTCCATTTGAGCTCTGGTAGAAGTTGGATGGTTTTGGTTGCCATGGTGATTTTGCACACTGAACAGGATCCGCATGGATAATGTCCAGTTATAGGTGGCATGTTCCATAGTGTGGCAGTTGGTTCTCTTGTTGCCCGTTTTGGTGGTCTTGTATGGACAAGAATGTCCTTTAAGTTCTTAGTTCTTTTATTTGCAAACCTTTGTTTAGGCCAATTGAGTGAGCCTGACGTCAGGACTCTCCAATTTCTGTTTATGATTTTTTTTTACTTCATTGGTGACTACGCTGTATGTGGTTACCCAGGTTACAATATCCTGTTGTGGTTCTCTGGCCGTGATTTCCAATAGACTCTCTCTAGGTTGATTTCTCGCCCTCTTCTGACATTTGTTTATTGTTCTCTCTGGATAGTCTCGTTTTTTCAGTTTACCACAGAGATCCTTTGCCTGTGCTTTGTATTCTCCCAGATCGCTACAGTTGCGTCTGAGGCACAGAAACTGGCTGTATGGGAGGTTTTCTCTGAGAGGACGAGGCTGGAAACTCTTGTACGAGAGTAAACTGTTCTTAGATGTGGGTTTGAAGAACGTCCTGGTCTTGATCGTATTGTCTTCTATGTAAATGGTTATATCCAAGAAGTCCAGTTTTTTACTGTCTGCAGTGTAGGTGAATTTTAGACATTGGTCTCTCGTATTGATCCATTTGGTGGTTTTCGCTCCTTGTGGATTTTGGGGAGTGAATAGAAGTAGGGTACCCTAGGTGATCTTGTTTTTAGGAAATCCGCCTCATTCTTTGAAATCCAGTCGTTTAGTTCTGCTTCATCCACCATTAACTCTATGGTTCTCTGCAGTTTGTAGAATTTTATGTCCGAAAGGAGTTCGAGACATTGTTGGTCATATCCTTCTTTGCTCAGTAGGACTATTCCACCACCTTTATCAGCCGGCTTGATTATGAGATTCTCATGTTGACGGAGTTCATTTAATGCCTGCTGTACCAATTTCGTAGTGTTCATGAAAGGTTTTTTAGTGTGTTTCTTGATGTCCTCCACCTCTTTCATGACAGCTTGTTCGAAAGTCTGAATCTCAATTGGTATCTGGTGGTTTGGAGGACAGAAGGTGGATTTGCGTTGTAATGTTGTGTCACCTTCTGTAATATATTCTTCTTTGTTGTTAAAGAAGGCTTTAAGTTTAAGTTTCCTACAGAATTCAGCCATCTCACACTGTAGTTTGAATGTGTCCAGTGGTGGTGTAGGTACGAAGCCAAGTCCTTTATTGAGGATTTTCTCCTGCTCCTTGGTCAAGGAGATGTCTGTCAAATTTACTATGAGTGTGTCATGCTTGGTCCTGGTTTCTCCTTGGACATTCTCCTGGTCAGGACCTGTCGTTCTTGGTCCATCTATGCGACTCCTTTTCTTCTTACTCTTTGGCTGGTTTGGCCCCTCACTAAAAAAGGAGATCTTTGCATGTAGTTCGGTCCCATCATTGGTCCCATTGCTGGTGGTCCTTGGAAGTAGGGGTTCATCCATCCATGGTAGTTCAGTGTAAATGGTTGGAAGGGGGGAGGTGGTTGGTCTCCATACTGTGGTGTGCGCCACATGTTGGGTCGCGTCGTTGTTGACGTCTGTTCTGTCCCCTACTCCTTTGTTGGGGTGTAGTATCATCACCACTCCAGTCTGAGTTCTCCGTAGAGTTTCCTCCACTCTAATCATTATCCGACTGTTGATCAGGTGTCTTGTAATCACCCCTGGTATAAGGATGCATTTTCTCCATTGAGAAACGTTTCAGATCCTTTCCCAACTTCTGTATTTTGTTTTGTGTTATGTACTCTTTTGTCTCATTCATCTCACGGTTGATCTCTTTCAATCTCTTTTTGTATACTGATATGTGTACCATGTTTTTCAATTTTGCCCCGCTCACTTGTATTTTTATTATTAGTGATTCCGTGAGTCTTGTTGCGGTTTTTATGATTAGGACGAGGTAGTCTCTGGTACATTTCCATGAGATGACCGACCAGTCCTTACGAAATGCTATGTCATGGAGGAAACTCCGTGGGGCATTGTGCACCCAAAGACCTTTGGGTGCCGCGTTGGCGCGGAGGTATTAAGTCATAATTATCCCGTGAATTGCAGTCCTTACTTGCTCTTTCTTGAGCTCTGAGAGTTCATCCTAGTCGTTGGTTTGTGCTAGGGTTTGGATCAGATCACTGTCTTGTAGCAGAGAGGGTAATGAAAGAATTGCGTTGATCTCTTCAATTGTGTAGCTCAGGCCTAGATTCTCGGCCATTTCTGTTATTATTCCAAGAATTCAAAGAACCTCTTAATTGCCGATCCAATTTGGTGGCTTTTTGAAGAGGAAATTACCAATAGGAATGGTAAACTCCGATTAGGAAATACTCCCGCAGCTTTCCGCTACTTAAGTTATGTCTGATCAAGGAGGGGGGAGGAAGAAGAAGCTGCGATCCATTCAGCTTCCTTGTTATAATACAAAATATCAAAGGGGAATGGATCACTTGTACCTGACTAACCAGGGTTCAGTATCTTTGCCGTATTAAAAAACCCTCATTCACGTACACAGGCCGTGAGGCGGTATATCTTGATTCTCCGCCTTACTGATAACGTGACAGCATCATCATTGGGTTTCTTTTTTGTATGCTATCCTCCACCCGGAGGAGAAACCACTGGTTATTACAGTAGTGATCAGTGATGAAAAAGTGAAAAGTGCTCAGGTGATGTGAGTTAAAAGGACCTCGCATTACCTGAACTGTACCTTTATTCAGTTTGGAATGGAGGGAGATAAAAACTGTGTTGTGCATGAGAAGACGATTATTAGTCTAACGCACTGGAATGTCCATGTGATATGTTCCATATTATCGAACGCCCGTTTTTTTCAATGCACATATGCCTGGATTAACTATTCTCTATCAGGATAACCACAGAACAACCAATTCGGCTTGCCACGAAACTACGCGCGCATTGACATTTTATGTAGAACACGCTCTCAAAGTGCACATGAAATACTCAACATTTGTTGCGAACTACCATGCACAGCCTACTCTCTTACAAAGATAACGGGCTCACCCTAAGGGATTTAGACATACTGAGAGGTGACTTGCTCTATGAGCACACTTACATGCTACCTCGATACACGTTAACAATTATGTTTCATTAAGACAGTAATACACAAAGGTCTTTATTAAGACAAAATTATGCAAAGAGGTTTGAGACGGTCCTGCCACATGGCACCAACTCATTATGCAGAGGGGTTTACTCCATGACACCCTTGGCATTCAAAATGTATTAAACGGAGTTAGAGAATTGCAATTTTTTTTCAGTTGCTTTTTTCACTTTCTTCAGTTGCTTATTATGAACAAACACTGCAATTAGAGTGCATAATTTCTCTCTACATGACATAAATAAGGAGACAGCACACGTCACTGTGAGAGTATGATTGATGTGAAGTAAACATTATTAAACCCCCTCTCTTTTTGTTTCTTTTACATTTGGTAGGTACTCAATGACCTTTACCGAACTTGGTGAGCCAATGCCACACTCACCTAGGCTGTGACAACATTCAGTCTCCACCTTTTTAGATCTTGAAGAAAGCCCCCCCACCCGTCGGACAATTTTATGGGGCTGAAACATGTCGACCGTTCACATGGACATTCCAGTGCGTTAGACTAATAATCGTCTTCTCACGCACAACACAGTTTTTATCTCCCTCCATTCCGAACTGAATAAAGGTACAGTTCATGTAATGCGAGGTCCTTTTAACTCACCTCACCTGAGCACTTTTCACTTTTTCATCACTGATCACTACTGTAATAACCAGTGGTTTTTCCTCCGGGTGGAGGATAGCATACAAAAAAGAAACCCAGTGATGATGCTCTCACGTTATCAATAAGGCGGAGAATCAAGATATACCGCCTCACGGCCTGTGTACGTGAATGAGGGTTTTTTAATACGGCAAAGATACTGAACCCTGGTTAGTCAGGTACAAGACAGTGATCCATTCCCCTTTGATATTTTGTATTATACCAAGGAAGCTGAATGGATTGCAGCTTCTTCTTCCTCCCCCCTCCTTGATCAGACATAGTTTTTGTTTAGAGCAGCATAATGGGTGAGAAATTATGTACTATTAGCAGGCCAGATTGACTGCCAGTTGCTGAGATAATTTCAGGCTTTCCTTCCATCACCTTGTTTATTCTGGCTATGCAGCTATTCTTAACCTGGATCCATCCCATTTCCAGCAAATCCTCCCACCTATGTCCCAGTGGCGAGTACTGGCACAAGAACACATGCAGCAGTACCCATGAATGTTGTGTGTGTTGTGTGGAGGGGCAACTTGCAGAGGGTAGATTGAGCCATTGTTTCCCTCTCAAGCATGACCTGGCTGCAACAGCCCAACAATATGGACAATACCAATCCTTTTGTGCAATGTGTTCCTGGGAAGGCAACAGATGTAAGAGATCAGAGTGAGAGCACACCTAGAATCTCACACCTCCTTCGTGTTGAGCAGCCCATCAAGGGAGCTAGGACAAGCTGTGTCAAGTCATACATTACAAGAAGACAAACAACTTTGTAATGTTGTTTTTATATGTAGTTCACATGTTGGGTTTCCAAGCATTGTAAATTAGAGGTGTCACTTTTATACTTTTACGTGCTAACAGCAACACCTGTTTCACCTCAGAGTAACTTCGAAGTTGTGACCTGCAGATTACTGAATGAGTCTACACTACATTTTCAGCTGGCTGAACCATGGCATCACTTTGCAAACAGACTGTATTATGGTCCTTAATAAAAAAGTATTAATTCCACCCAAGAGAGCACTCTTTGCCGACCTTAGAATTATGACAGTTTTAGTCGCCTTGCAGGTTATTTGCTGTTGTATGCAGTTTTTTGCAGAGGGCGCAAAACTTCCTGAGCTACCTTACCACTTTGTAACTTGTAACCTACAAGTTACACAAGATCTTTGCAAAAACGGAATTAATCCACTAAGCTATCATACCTTGTGTAAATCTGTGGTACACATATTGCTTTACAGTAGGCACATTAATCCGCTAAGCTATTTTGAGATACCCAGCTCTGGCTAGATGTCTCCCCTGTGTGCATTAAGCACCTGAGCTAACTTCCCATTATTATAAACTGTTACTTGCTGAATACACATTCGGTCTGCTAAATGGTGTTTGTTTGTAACAAATTCAGTAAGGCAAAACAGTTTTATCAGATATTCCTTGTCAGTTCTTTTAAGGGCATAATGTTTATAATTAGGCTGACTGTCATTTATTCTGCTCCTTACAATGACCCCTTTTTTCTGTCATTACCTTCCCCTCACCCAAATTGTGGGTGCCTGTGCTCATTTTTCCAAATTCAGCATTAACTGGAAGCTTTGATTCTGTAATGATAAGAGCATGACTTGAAGAGAGATGAGACAAGACTGAGGCAAGAAGATTGGAAACTCTGAGTACAAGCCAAGAGTCTCACGGAAACCTCATGCCCCCCTGCTCAGTAAATAAGGGCTCTTAAGTAGATGAAGAAGATGGGCTAAGTGGCAGCAGAGGTCAGAACATGATGTCAGATAAGCCCCCAAACACAGAACCCCACCCTGCTACTCAAACCTGTATGCAAAGAGCAGCTTAACAAGGGTCAGGCATGTCTCTAACTCCTTGCAGCATGATCAGACTCACCTTCCTCCTCCTTGTGTAGATAAGACTGACATAATTAAATGAGGAACAAAATTAAAATGGCAGGGTGGAGGGTTGTGGAAACAAATGCCTCCAGTAGGGAGGGACACATTTCCTACTTTAAGGTTAGAGAGCAAACCAGCTACTCTCCAAAGAAGGCCACCTTAATAGCTTAATTTGGACTCACCCCTGAGAAGTACCGCCAAAGGTTCAGGGGTAGCCAGAAGTTCACCAAGCAATCCTGGGTAGGTTTTGTGGATTACTCCATCAAGGCACTGAATGGTTGGGTGCAGGGTAGCAAGGTTAATGACTACAGTGGGCTATACAATCTAATATTGATAGAGCACATGCTCAGTATTTGTTTTCCAGAGATGCACCAGCACCTAGTTGACAGCAAGCTGACTAACCCCAGGAAGCTTGCTGAGGAGGTGGACCTCTGGGCCAGCACCAGAGTGTCCAAGAAGGTATATGGGGAGGACTCCCACAAGGGTGGTTAAGGGACCCACCAGAACAAAAAGGAGGGAGAAAAACTTAAAAATAAGGAGTTATTTAAAGGCCCCCCCTAAATAATTCCCAAGGGAACAATGGTAATCAGTCCAAGTCTGAGCCTAAAAAGAATGAGTACTTTTACAAACAGACAGGGAGGTTTGTACCCCAATGCACCGAGTGCTATAATTATGGGCACTCCATGGGTGACTCCAAATGTCCCAAGAGGATACAGTCCCTCACTGGTGGGCAGACACCGGGGTTGACAAGTCTATCCCTCGGAGAGGAGGTAGTCCAAGTTAGCTTTGGGGAGCAGAGAGAGGTGAGCCTAGTTTACTTGGGTGATATGGAGATGGTGCCAAATGCCTACCAAACACTTCCAAGTACAGGCAATGGGTCACCCTCAATGGATAATTGGTGGAGGCTCTGAGGGAGACTGGCGCCAGCATGACTATTGCAAGGTGTCAGCCGGTGTTCTCAGAGCAGGTCCTCCCTAACACATTCCACCAAGTCATGGTTACTGACAATTGTGAGAGCCATGGCTCTGGGTCTTTTTGAGTAGAGGGGGTCTCAGGTTCTCTAAAGGTAGCTGTGAGCCCTGCCATGCCTGTAGATTGTCCGTTGGGCAATGACCTCAAGTGCACTATCTATCCACTAAACCCAGAAGACCACAACACAGCCTCCATTGTGGATATGTTGGCCAGTGCCTCGCTGAAACAGCTGGTCAAGCATTCCACACAAAATGCTGGTCATACTCTTGACGGAATTTTTACATCGAATCCTCATCTGAAAATTCAAGAAGTTTTGCCAATCGCCTGGTCAGACCATAAAGCCATATTGTTCACAGTAACCACCACACATCATATCCCCTGCCCCCATAATACTCATAGGACACAAAAAGGGCACAACTGGAGGAACATCGACCCCCAGTTGCTGCAATCGGCTCTGATATCTTCAAAGCCTGACCTCACATCTGAGGCAAACATGGCAACAGGCAGCTTTACCAACTGGATTAAAACTGCAGTAAACACATTAGCCGCGGAAAAAAGCTTCACTACCAAACGTAAAAAAAACTCTGAACCTTGGTTCTGTGGGGGCTGTGTGCACAAAAACAACGTTGTAGACAGTCAGAGAGACGGTGGAGAAGGCAGTACACTGTAGCGGATAAAAATTGTGGAGGCAGGTAATTCTAGCAAAATACTCTTTGCAACTTTAAAGAGGCTAGTCAAATTACGTGAGGCATCTAAAGGGGACAGCAATGTGGAATTCTGCAACCAACTTGCACGGTTTTTTAAGGACAAAGTGCAGACCGTCTATAGTTCTCTTACAGACAAGGGCGTCAATAGCATTGACAACACTCCCACCAAAACACTCCCCTGTTCCGATAATGTTTTGGCATCTTTCGATTCTCCTAATATAGGACAAATATCCCAGGTAGTCAGATTATTAAAGTCCGGAGCACCTACAGACCCATGCCCCCCAGAAATATTTCAGATGGCACCTGAGATCATTAACAAGCAACTCAGCATACTCTTTAGAGAAATAATTACCTCTGGCATCTTCCCTGACTCTTGGAAGACGGTCTCAATTGTTCCCCTTTTAAAAAACATAATCTGGCTCCCAGCGACACCAGCAATTACAGACCTATTGATTTTATTTCTATCTCTTGAAACGACACACCTCACTACGCGGTATTACTTTCGTGTTCACAGAGCATGGTTTCTACCGCATGCGGACAGGCAGAGACACAATCCGATGAGCCGAGGATAAATGCTTTCTGTGTTAAAGAAAAAGAAGTCTGCTTTTTTTGAATTTTGAAGACATCTTGCCACATTCTAGCAATGTTTGTTGCATGATTTACATTCCGTATATTTTCAAGGCTTGGCTAGTGCCTGGGGTCTCAGTGGATTGCTCACACTGATGAGCTCTGAATCGAGGCTGAATCCAGTCCAGGTCTTGTGAGAGACCTAGCGAGAGAGCGCAAAAAACAGCAACAGCGGCAAGCGGAGCAGTGTGGAGCCGCGGGGGAGCCTGGAACCGCGGACCGCGAAATTGAGAACTGCGAGCCGCTCTAGAGCAGAGCGGAGCCGCAGGGAGCCAGGAACCGCGGATCGAGAACCGCGAGCTGCACCAGGAACCGCCGATCCGCTGCAGGGAGCTGCGGGGGACTGCCAGGAGCCGAGTGGTGCCACGGGGAGCTGCGAGAGTACTTAGCCCTGAAGGAATTTAACTGACTGACCACTGGATCTCGTGTTGAGATGAGTCGAGTTAAGTGACAGTAAGCAGGTGGGCGGCAAGGATTTCACCTTCGCAGCGGAACGGACCTGAAGTATCGCAGAGACCTGGGAGCCCTGGGCTGGGCTGGGCTGAGCTGAGGAGGACTCCGCAACGGCTGGCAGGCAGAGGGTAAGCGGGAGCAAAAGAATGGTTGGTTTCTAACGCGCCAGCTTTTCTGTCTCGTTACTTGGCCCCTCTGCACTCTGCCTTTGCACTCTGCCCTGCCCTGCAGCTGCAGTGAGCTGGTGGCCGTGAATCTCTCCCGAGAACTGCAGTCTTGGATTAAGCTCCATTGCAGGGGAGCAGGATATAACTGACTAATTGGACCTTTTATACTTCGTCATCTTTGTCACATTAATACGTGTGCCCAGCACTGTTTGGCTTTCTTGATAGCAATTACGGCAGCTACGGCAATCACAGCAACTACAGTGCAGTACCGTACTCAGTGAACGGCTGAAGTGGGTCAGCAACAGGCCCTCACCCTTACTTTTATTTTAAATGTTTGGGGGCCTAGGTCTGGGTCTGGGTTATATCTGTGTCATCCGCAAAGAAGTATAAAGAAAGGATTGCTCTGGTCCAAGTTGCTGTGGAGAGAGTATTTGGTTTTGGACCAAAACTACGACAAATAAAGAGTCTGTAATTAAATCTGTGATAAATACACAAAACTGGTCCACAATAACCTATAAGGGTATATAAGGGTATATAACTGACAAGAAAGTTTGTATATTTGAAATTGAAATTTGAAAACTTGCTCCCTAGGTAGTGCACATTTTTCAGGTTTTAAATAATGACCTCAAAAAAACTAAGGTCAGGGCGTTTACTTGTGGGTAGATCTTGTGCAAAGACTAAATCAAATCCCCTACGTAACAAGAACATCGCAGGCATGCAGTCAAAAGGGAAAAGTCAACTATTCAGTCTATGGGAGAGGGAAAGGAAAAAAATCTTCAAGTTGACTCAAGTACCTCAAGTACCTCAAACATCTATAATGGGGGAGATAATATGACTGGAAGTAATGACGTGATGGTTAATAATATCAATACTGCCACAGTTACTGAAATAGCTGATATGGTTGACATGGTTCAGGTCATAGAATCGCATACTACAAATACAGGTGGTGCGTGTGGAGGAGGAGAGCCCATAGAAACCCAGAGGCATCCAGTACGGTGCCCTGGGGGCCCGACCGGTTCTCCAGTCCTCCAGGTACTTCCTGGATCTTCCTCACCATCCCCTAAAAAGGCAAATGTAATCCCATACAGAACATCACATACATCTCACGGAGCCAATGAAGAGTCCCTTGGTCCCTATTTAGTAGAGGATGCTCAAAATAAAGATTTTACTCTTCCCGATCTAGATTTAGAGCTTTGCAGAAGGTATATTTCTCTTGATACTAGTAAGGTTATGGAACCAGCAAATACTCCAGCAATAGCAGTCCCTATAGGACTAAAACTATTTAGTAGCACCCCATCCAACAAATCAAATAAATCGAATTACTCACTTTTGCAATTACATCCCTCTTTGAGCCCCGACTTAAATATCTGTGATACCCAACTGAGCCAATGTGTAAGGAGGGATATACTCGTTTCTGAATCATTAGTATCCTTAGAATATTTATTATCCTCTATTCTAAAGCTGCTTGAAAAATTTGTAGGAGGTTCAGACTGTGTGTTGGAAACCGTAACTCAAATACTGAAAGTATTGTTAAAAAATAATCTGGAGAAGGAGGTTAGTTCAAGTGTATATATTAAACAAAATGAAGCGAAAAAAAGGGAGATAAGGCTTCAGAGAATATACTCGAGAATGCTAGTAGTCATTCTACAGGTACAGGTCCTGTTGGCAATACCCTTTTTGATAAGATAGAGAATAAAGATGCATTGCAAGAGAAGAGCCCTGAACTTTCATCTGAATCCATACTGGCTATCTCTGACTCAGCTCAAAAAGTAAAAGGCTTGGTGGCTGTAGCCAGAAGGATAGATCAGGAAGTATTCCCCATCTTTAAAACCCAGCTAAGTGATGATAAAGATAATATCTTAGGTGCTTCACACATGGAAAAAAATAAGAGAAAGGGGAAAAAGGTAACGAATAGAGGGAAAAAGATGAAATCAACACGAAGATTCTCAAAAAAGAAGCAAAGGAGATTTCGTTTTAAAGAAAACTCAGAGGTTTCAGTTAGTATGGAGCACTCTTCACAGTCCCCGCAAAACACACCACAAGATATAAAGTTGGTAGATGATATCGTCTCTGTGAACCCTGTGAACACAAATTTAACTGAATCAATGATAGTTTGTGAGGCTTCCCCCGCGAATATTGCACACTCTATAAGAGATTGTGCAAATACCGAAATAGGGGGGCCTCCTTTATCTACAATACCGGAGCAGCCGAGGCAAACAATCCCTTTTTCATCTGTACTTAACCCTCGGGCTACCCCATTTTTTGACACTGTAAAAAGGAGAGGTAAACCAGAGATAGCAGGAGTTGATCCCCTTTGGGATAGTATGGACACACACCAGTTAGTTTTTATTCCTCTGTTTGATACAGATTTAATTTTAAATAGGTCTTTACTTCTTAAATGTCTCTTGGAGATTGACAGTTTGAAACTTATTCAAAGTAGTGATATATGTTTAGTTTCCATCTTAAAAACAGAAGTTGGTTATAAATCGAGGGTGAGGTTTAATTCCAAAATCATTGTAAACCTTATATTACAATGGTCAGAAGGCCTGCAAAGCAGGGGAATTGACGTCATTCCTTACTTTGAGTTACCCCGAAATAGAGCCCTTAATAATAGGTCGCCATTAACTTACTCACTCTCAGATAATAGAGATAGTATGTATGAATCAGAGGAATAAAAAATTCGTATTACAAAAAATGGTCGACAAGTAAAACTTAAAGATGCCCCTCAACTGTCCTTTAAATGGAATTCTAAAGAAGAGATCCCAAAATGGAACTGGTTACCCGGTGTACTATCGCGCATACCTAACAGTAAACATTCTCAACAGCCATCTTTCTAGCAATGAATTAAAAATAATATCTTGGAATGCTGCAGGAATAAAGAATAGTAGGGAGAAGTTACAATACCTATATGCGTTAGATGCAAATGTGATTTGCCTTCAGGAAACCTGGTGCACAGAAGATCTGTTATGTAAGGATTTTTTCATCTTAGACTGCAAAGCAACCCCGTCCAGGAGGGGGCATGCAAAAGGTGGAGTGGCCTGCCTATTGTCAAATAAGATAAAATGGAATTATGATTACTACAAAGATCATAGTAATCTTTTTTTGGCAATAACGTTGTATAATTTCGATATTAACGTAAAAAGTCCCCTGTTAATGCTGATAAATGCTTACATTCCGCCGGACGCCTCTTTCGATGTTCTCTTAAAAGCGGTTTTTTCCTACATTAAAAAAGTCAATGTTGTAGATCTTCCCCAAAAATAATTCTTGTAGGGGATCTGAATTGTAAAATTTCTAATTCTACTTTAGATTGATTCCGAAATAAAGAAAAGGAAGAATCACTGCAGATCCCACAAGCATTATTCCCACAAAATATTAGAACAAATAAGAGAGGGAAAATTCTTATCGATGAATTAATGAAGGCTGATGGTATTATAGTAAATGGAAGACTCCCTTCGGATTCTCCGGCTACTTTAACTTGCAAATCTCAGAGCGGAGAATCTATCTTAGATTACGTGATAGTGGGAAGCTCCTCCTTCTTTTTATTAAAAGATCTAAAGGTCTCTAATTCCCCCTACAGTGACCACAAAGTACTAACTCTTACCGTAAACTTAAGTTTGCTTTCGCAGGATCCATGGGTATTAAATGGTGAATCCGTTAGTTTTTCTAAGAAAACAGGGAGATGCCATTGGGATAGCAAAGCCATCTTGGGCCTTGACAGTGTCCTAGAGGTCGCTGTAGAAAATCTGTCCAGTTGGAATGGAATAGAGATCGCCAGTTTCAACTTATTAATGAATAAAGCGATAGAAATTGCAAAGATGTCGAATCGAATGAAAAGTACTAAGGTAGTCCCTAGACCCATCCTGTCGTTTAATCTCGAAATAAATAAACTAGTTAGGGAACAATACTTGAATTACTCTTCGGAAAGATATCATAGAATATTAATATTAAAAAGGAGGAGGACACGGGTAAAGGTTAAGTTAAGAAAAGAGAGGGAAGATAACATGTGGATAAAATTGAGAGAAGCAGCCTTTAAAGGCCAAGTAAGAACATTTTGGTCTCTTATTGGGGAGGGATGTGGTGTTAGATCTCGGCCACTTCCGGTGGCCATTGAGGAGCAAAAATGGGTCAGCTTTATTCAGGATCTATATGCAGATAATGTAAAGGCAATCAAGTATATCGAATTAAAGGAGGACCCCCTTTCGTATGGATCACCATCTGAAAAAGAAATTGATAGGGTGATCAGGGGATGCGTTCCTCCGGGGCGATGGGCCCGGATGAAATACCCATCACAGTTTTAAAACAAAATAGTATACTGTGGAGTAAAATTCTTTATCCAGTATTCAAGTATTGTTATGCAAATAAGATGGTTCCCCCTCCTGGAAGGGCAGTATATTAGTTCCTCTGTTTAAGAAAGGAGACCGAGGTGTCCCGCATAACTATCGTCAAATTGCACTTCTTGATGCAGTGGGTAAAGTTTTTGCTAAATGCCTTTTGATCCAAATCAATGATTGGTTGGATACGGTTGAGATTTTACCATTGGAACAAACTGGGTTTAGGATAAAGCATGGTACAATTGATAACTTAACTGCTTTACAGGTAATAATCGAAAAATATGTTAAAGTTAGAGGAGGAAAAGTGTACACAGCCTTTATAGACTTCTCCACAGCATTCGATAAAGTTGATCGTTTTTTATTGTGGAGAAAACTGTCGGATCTGGGTATGCCTGTAATTCTTTTGGAGTTAGTTCGTGCTCTTTACTCGGACACTTGGTGTAAAATCTTAATGGGAGGAGAAAGGGGTCTCTCCCAAACTATCCCTACTGCAAACGGCCTAAAACAAGGATGTTTATTGGCTCCTCTACTTTTCTCTTTATATATTTCAGACCTTCCTCATGATTTGGCTCTAAGTGAGGGCATCGCCCCGTTACTGGGGGGAAAACCGATAGTTTGTTTACTTTACGCAGATGATATAATAATATTTGACCTATCGCCAAGAGGTTTAAATAATTGTCTACAAGCATTGCATAATTTTGCAGAGGCACATTATTTAAAGATTAATATATCTAAAAGTAAAATCATGTGCTTGCACGGAAGAAAAAAATTGCAGTATGGGAATTTTGTATGGTTTGTGGGTGGCCAAAAATTGGAACTTGTAAAATCTTATGTTTTCCTGGGAAAAACAGTGTGTGGTAATCTAAGTAATAAAGCTCATATAGAAAATAACATCCGTAAAGCTACCACACAAGGGAAAAGCTTGGGCTCCTTTATAGATCAACTGGGAAAAGACACTTTGCACTATTATTAGAGGTTTTCCGTGCAAAAATTCCTGCTTCTCTGTTGTATGGTATTGAATTGCTTGATGTAGAGAAATGGGGTTTTTTAAACACATCAGAAGGCAAAATTTTAAGGAGCCTAGCCTTAGTCAGCTCTGCTTGTCCCGTGGCTGTTCTAAGGCTAGAATTTGGCTTAAGAAGTAGTTGGGTACAGGGTCTTGCGGGGATAGTGCGATGGGTGGTAAGCCTGGTAAAGAGTGATCCCGGTTCATTGAGAATTTTAATTAAGAAAGAAGTGTTAGAAAATTTAAAGGAGCAGTCTTTAATTTTTTTAAATTTTAGAATTGTGGTCGACTTGCTACAATTAGATGAGTCTCTGCTTTTCACCCTATCGCCATATCAATTAAAGGCCACTTTGAAACAGGCCACTTGGGAATTAAGCTTTACTAGGGATAGGGAAGCTTGTATCTTAAAGAAGGGTATCCACCCGGCCATAGAGTCCTGTATGATAAATAAGGTACAGGCTTATATTTCCTGGAACGTGCCTCATGGGGTGCGCCGTTTTTTGCTCCTATTGAGGCAAGGTATGCTTCCTTTAAATAAAGCACTGTCTAAATGGTATGGTTCCTCTGAGATTTGTAACTTGTGTAATAATTCCATCCAGGACATTAATCATGTGCTATTTATCTGTCCCGCTTTATTATTATGCCGGCGTAAATGGGTGAGACCAATTTGTCTACAATTATCTATTCTTTCGGCCTCTGCACTAACTGATTCTATTTATGAGCCACCCAATGAAATGTTCTGTTACAGGATTTTTAATTTTTTTAAGTGCTTTTTAAATCTATATTAATACACCTAATATGATGAATGTAATTATTAAATTTGAATTAACCGGATTCTTATATAGCATTAAGGGCACAAAGGATCTTTTAAGCTTCTCAATTGTATAAAATATTATAATGTCTTGTAGTTTTAGATTTTTTATTGTCGAATTTTGCTTATACTTGTAGAATCTTTGTTGTACACATTTTTGCTTTCTTATGTTGTTGGTTCTTCTGTTTATGTGGATCTCTTCGGAGTTCCAAGATCATAAATAAATAAACTTGAACTTGATTGATACAGACCTATTGCTAGGATTCCATTCCCAGCTAAAGTCCCGGAGAAAATCCTAAGCACCCAATTAACAGCCTTCAGTTCCTTGGTGGACCTGTTAGATCCCTCACAATATGGTTTCCGACAAGGGCACAGCACTGAAACTGCCCTGGTTAAGGCAGCAGAGGAACTCCAATCAATACTGGACTCAGGTGCCAAAGCCGCCCTGATACTTTTGGATTTATCGGCGGCTTTTGACACCGTTAATCATGACATCTTAATCGGAAGGCTCTTAAAGGCAGGAGTTAAGGACTCTGCCCTCAATCTTATTAAATCATATTTTAACTTTAGGTTTCAATATGTTCAGATCGGTGATTCATGCTCAGAGCAGTTTATGCTTCCATGTGGGCTGCCGCAGGGCTCCTCGTTGAGCCCCACATTGTTCAACTTGTATGTGACTCCCTTGGCTGATATCATTAGGCAGTTCGACTTCTCGTTGGTTTCCCACGCGGATGATACTCAAATAGTGGTGTCCATCTCAAGCAATTTGGAGGAAACTGCGGACCGTTTTAATCAATGTATGTCCTACGTAGACCAATGGATGAGCATGAACTGCCTAAAGCTGAACGGAGGAAAAACAGAGGTTCTCCTGCTGGGCTCCGATACATCTTTTTGGTCGCAGAGCTGGTGGCCTGCCGGCATGGGAGTTCTTCCAGTCCCAGTTTGTAAGGTGAGGAATTTGGGTATCATCTTCGATGATAAACTGACTTTTTATCATCAGATTAGTAAGTTCTCATCTTTGGTCTTCCTGACGTTAAAGACAATCAGGAAAGTTTGCACTTTTATCCCTCCAAAAGCATTAAAAACACTGGTGACCGTTCTAGCCTTAGCTAGACTCGATTACGGTAATGCTTTGTACGCGGGCCTTCAAAATCAGCATATGCTCAAACTCCAGCGGGCGCAGAATGCAGCCGCCATATTGCTGTTGGACATTCCCAAATTCCGGTCTATTTCCCAAGGCTTAAGAAAACTTCACTGGCTCCCAGTGAAAAAGCGGATAGATTTCAAATCCCTATGCTAACCTTACAAAGCTCTGCACGGGACTGGCCCCTCGTTCTTGAAACAACACTTCACCTGGTACCATCCTGCTAGAAACTTAAGATCATCGCAGAGCAAACTTCTCCAGACCCCCAAATTCAAAAAAGCTCGTTGGGAGGTAGAAGCTTCATTCTGGGCACAGTGAAACTATGGAACTCACTCCAGATAGACATCAAGAATAGCCCTACGTTACTCTCCTTTAGAAAATCACTAAAAACCTGGCTATTTTCTAACTATTTTCACTCGTCTATGTTCCGGCAAACCTCTCCGCACAGCGCCTCGACGCCTCTGGGCATTCGTGCGCTATATAAATTTTAAAATCAATCAAATTATAATCAAATCTGAGGGGAGGTAGAGCTCAGGCCACATTTGGAGATGTTGGGATTGCCTGAATGGGTCTGTATGACCACAAGGTCTATGGCTGCCCAGAAAGGGAGTCAAGGATGTCTAGAGCCTTGAACATTGGCCCAGAAAGCTGCCAAGAAGGAGAGGGTGAAGGGGTGTGGGAAGCCAGGTCCTGAAGTTCCCACAGATGGCATTGACAGGCAGCTGAGGAGGATGCCCCTGAGCCAACCGGGGAGGACATTGCTGCCCTGCGAGACCTGCCTGAGTTTTCTGGTTGGCAAATTTGGGGTGGGCCCACCAGGGTTGAATTCTGCAAGGCGCAGGAAGAGTGCCCCACTCTAGAGGGCTTGATGCAGCAAGCTGAGGCCCAGTCAGCAGGTGACACCTCTGGGGTACACCTGAACAATAAGGAGAATGACCTCCTATATAGCAAGCCTAAGGCTCCTGGATCTGGAGTAGCCTGCGTGCTGATAGTCTCCCAGTGTTAGAGAGAAATTCCTACTGTGTTTGGCTCATCACATACACCTGGCAGGATATCTAGGGCAAGACATGACCTTTGCAAGCCATATTGCTTACTTCTATTGGCCCCGGAAGAAGAAGAAGGCCTCAGGTGCATTCTGTAGGTCCTGTCCCACCTGCAAGGCCAGTGGGAAGGCAGGGGAAAAAGCTCAAAGTTCCCCTGACTCCATTACCTGTCATTGGCACTTACTTTAAGAGGGTAGGCATGCACTTTGGTGAAACCATGGACCCCAAGACAGCTTTAGGCAACAGGTTCATCCTCATCTTGTTGGACCATGCCACTCGCTACCCAGAGCCCATCCCACTGATGTTGGTTACTGCACCAGCAGTTGCCATGTCAATGATGGGGATTTTTACCCATGTTGAGTTCCCCAAAAAGGTAGTGTCTGACACAGGTACTAGCTTCATGTCAACATTTATGTGGATGATTGTGTAGTAAACTATAAGTTCTCCACACCCAATCACCGTCAAACCAACGGTCTTATGCAGAGATTCAACAAGACCTTAAAAGGCATGATAATGGGCCTACCTGAGCCCATGAGGCATAAGTGGGGCGTCCTCCTTCCATGCCTTCTCTTTGCCTACAGGGAGGTGCCACAGAAGGGAGTATGGTTTAGCCCCTTCGAACTCCTCTATGGCCACCCTGTTAAGGGACCTCTTAGCCTTACAAGAGAGGGGTGGGAACAAGCTCCCAGGAAACCCCTTCAGAATGTGCTCAGCTACATGCTGGACCTCTGCAACCTTATGCAGCACTTCTGGAAAAAGGCTAAACGCAATCTTGAAGCCATTCAAGAAGTTATGAAACTCTGGTATGACCAGAAGGCCTCTCTGGTAGAGTTTCAACCTGACCAGAAGGTATGGGTTATGGAGCCTGTGGAGCCCAGGATTGCTGGACAGGCCCATATGAGGTGAAGGAGTGGAAGGGGGAGTCGACTTACCTGGTGGATCTCCAAACCCCTCAAAATCGCTTAAGGGTGCTCTACGTGAAGCATCTCAAACCACACTTTGAGAGATCCGAAATGAGATTGTTCCTGCTGACAAATGAGCAAGTGGAAGAGGAGAGCGAGCATCTCCCTGACCTCCTGTCTAGTCAGGAACATGATGGGCCAGTGGAGGGTGTCAATCTCTCCCCTACTCTGACCGCAGAACAGCACAGTGAGTGTCTCCAGTTACTGGGGCAGTTTGCTTCTGTGTTCTCCCTCACCCCTGGACTCACACACCTGTGCATCCATGAAATAGACACTGGAGACTGTCCATCTGTTAAAAATAATATTTACAGGTTGTCAGACAAGATGAGGGCCAGTATCAAGGAGGAGGGCTCCAAGATGCTGACAATAGGGGTGTTTAGGCCCTTCGATAGTCCCTGGTGCAATCCTGTGGTTCTGGTACCCAAAGCTGCCACAGCAGGCGCCACTCCTGAACTTAGATTCTGCATAGACTACCGTGGTCTCAATTTTGTCAAGAAGACTGACGTACACCCCATCCCAGGAGCAATGAGCTCATAGACAGGGTGGGCAATGCCGAATTTCTCAGTACTTTTGATTTAGCAGCAGGGTACTGGCAGATCACTTTGACTGAGAAGGCAAAAGAGAGGTCTTCATTCTCAACCCCAGAGTGCCACTTCCAGTTTTGGGTGATGCCCTTTGGTCTGAAGAATACCCCTGCCACCTTTCAGAGGTTGGGCAACAGCTTCCCAGCAGGGAAGGAGGAATTCCGCGCAGCCTACCTGAACGACATAGCTGTCTTCAGCTCAAGCAGGGAGTAACACCTTTACCACCTCCAGGAGGTGCTTCAGGCCCTTCAGCAGGCAGGTCTGACTGCCAAGGCCAGTTAGTTCCAGATAGGGCAGGGTTCTGTGGTTTATCTGGACTTCAAGGAGGCCATGTGTAAGGCTTGTGACTTCTCTAAGGAGTTCATAGTGCAGACAGGTGCCTCAGAGCATGGCATGGGGTGGTCTTACCAACAGGTAGCCTTCATTAGAAGGAGTTTACTTCCGCTGGAACAGATGTGGAGTGCAATTGAAAGGGAAGCCTTTGCTGTGGTCTGGGAACTGAAGAAGCTGAGACCATACATGTTTGGGACTCACTGCCGGGTTCAGATAGATCACAGACCCCTCAGATGTCTCATGCAAATGAGGGATGAAAATCCCAAACTGTTGAGTTGATCCCTCTTCCTTTGGGGAATGGACTTTACAGTGGAACACCATCCTGGATCAGACCATGCCAATGCTGATGGTCTATGTAGGTTCTTCCACCTTAGTGAAGAGAACTCCCAAAGGGTTGGGTAGTTCTAACCACTTTTAGCTGAGGGGACACATGTTAGACCTGTCAGCATTAGGGTTGTCTTCCCCCAATGTTTTCCCTTCCTCATCTACTTTTTGACCTTGTTTAGCTGGTATTAGGACTCTGCATACTTTACCACTGCTAACCAGTGCTAAAGTGCTTGCACTATCTCATCTAAACATGGTAATATTGGCCTATCCCCGACTGGCATATTAAATTTACGTTTAAGACTCTAATAAAGTGGCACTACATGTGCCTAGGGCCTGGAAATGAAATCCTACTAGTGGGTCTACAGCACTGATTGCGCAACCCACCTAAGTAGCCCTTAAAACATGTCTCAGGCCTCCCATTGCAGAGACTGTGTATGGAGATTTAAACTGCCCTTTCGACCTGGCAAAATAAAGCTTTTGCCAGGCCCAAATCTTCCTTTTTAATACATACACGTCACCCCTAGGGAAGGCCCTGGACAGCACAGAGGGCAGGGTGCAATGTATTAAAAAAACTAGGACATGTACTTTTAATTTTTACATGTTTTTGTAGCGAAAAAATGTTACATTAATTTTATACTACTGCAAGGCCCATCTCTACCATAGGATAACATTGGAGTTGCATTATTACATTTTATAGGTGTAATTTCTAAATGGTAAGAGATGACCGGTTCACGTTTGGTGTCTCCGGAATCACAATTTAAAATCCTTACTTATGGGGAAGTCAGATTTCAAATTGCAATTCTGAAAATGGCACTTTTAGAAAGTTGGCTTTTTGTGCCTTAGCCATTTGGTGTCTGCAGCCTGTCTCTGGTCACATGACTGGGTCCAGTTAGCAGTTGGTCTTTGTGTATTCCTCCTAGACAGCCACACACAATGGGAGCTTAGGTGTGACTGGATGGTCCATCACTGGCAGGATGGGAGAGAGGAGCTGGACCCATTCTGTCCTTTTTCCACACAAAGAGCCTAACAACACACTATCACTTCAGCCAGCCTGGAGCCAGGGCAGGCGAGACAGAGAATTCATTGCAGTTCAAAACCGCTGCCTAGAAGCTTCTCCCACCTTCCAGAACTAGGGTACCAGGATATAAAGTGTGGACTTAAGACACCACCACTTCAGTACACTTCTAGACCTGTGGACACACTGCCAGGAAGAAGGACTGCTGTGCTGTTGAAAGACTGCCACTCTGCTGGACTCCTGCTTTGCTGTTCTGACCTGCTGCCTGCTGCCCTCCTGACTGGGTGAGAATGACTAGACTTGCATCTCTTGAACCCAGAACCCAGAGTGACTCCAAGGGCTAGTTGGCTGTCCTCCTGATCTGAAACCTCAGGGACACAACAGGCTTCCAACAACATTGCATCTGCAGCTGGACTCTGCCATCTGTGAGTCTATCCTGCCAAGTGGTGCTACATCACTCCTGGACCCTTGGAAGTGGGCCTAACGTGCTCTGCCAGCCTGTGGTTCCAGCAGAACATGCGTATCTCCATTGCTGTGCCACACAAACCCCAACAGAACCAGTGCATCACCTCTGCTGCATGGAATGGACCCGTCACAAAGACTTGCATCTCTGCCAGAACCACTACTGCACGATGCATCCTCTGTGCGGGCCCTCACATCTCTTGGTGACAGTGCCTCGGCGTCGACGGACTCCACACGCAGTCTCGCAGTTCTTTTGAACTGAAGCATCACCCGACTGCGAGTCGCATCCCTGACACTGGATATCACATCGCAAGCCGCATCAATGAGATCCTCGACATCGACACAACAGGACCTCGCACCTCAGCCTCTCCGCATCTCGTAACCGACACATCGCTTCAGCAACCCGACACATCTTCAGTGCGGATAGACGCAATGCTCCCTAAACGAGGATTGAAGATATTTTTGTTAAGTGGGCCTAATTGGGTCCCGATAGACGGCCCGTGCTTCATCGCAATCAGATATCCGCAATTGGCACTTTATGCCTTTTGGCGCTATTTTACCTAAAAACTTTACAATTCAATATCTCTGGTTCTACTGATTGGATTTTTATTGTTATAGTCTTGTTATATTTGTTGGAAATTACCCTATTTGTCTAATGCTGTTCTGGGCTCCTTTTGTGGTGTGTTTTCACTGTGTTACTGTTTGTGTTGTACAAATACTTTGCACATTGTCTCTAGGTTAAGCCTGATTGCTCTTTGCCAAACTACTAGGGGGTTGAGCACAGGTTAATTTGAGGATTGCTTGTGCCTTACTGTTAGACCTGTCATCCTTAGAGTGGTCTTCCCCCAACGTTTTCCTGTATCTTTTTCTTGGCCTTAGGGCTCTAAGCAATTACCACTGCTAAACAATGCTAAAGTGAATGTTTTTCCCCCTAAAACATGGTAACATTAGTATATACTTGATTGGCATATTTAGTTTACTTATAAGTCCCATGTAAAGTGGTGTACCATATACCCATGTCCTGTAATCTAAATACTACTAGTGGGCATGAGCACTGGTTATGCCACCGACACAAGTAGACTTTCAAACCTGTCTCAAGCCTGCCATTGCAGTGACTGTCTGTGCAGTTAACTGCTGCTTCAACTTGGCATTTAAAACCACTTGTCAAGCCTTCAGCTCCCTTTTTATTACACATAGGTCACCCCTAAGGTACGCCCTAGGAAGCCCTCAGGGCAAGGTGCTGTGTAACTAAAAGGTAGGACATTTACTTTTAAGTTTTACATGCTCTGATAGTGACAAACAGCTACATTCGGTTTTCACTACTGTGAGTCCTACTCCTCTCATAGGCTAGCATTATGAATTCCTTAGAGCACTTTTAAGCTGTAATTCCTGATTAGAAACGAGTAGCTAAATCATGTTTCATATCTTTGGAATGGTAATGATATATCCTCTTCAGTGGTGAAGTTGGATCTGACATTACTATTTTAGAAAGTGGATGTTTCTCTGCTCTTAACTTTGCTTTATGTGCCTGCAGCCTGTCTCCGATACACATATGAACTGGGTGATAGCTACACTTTGTGCAATCCCTCTAGACAGCCACAAACACAGGAAGGGTGGGTGTGACAGAGGACTCATATGCATTCATCTGCATTCTGATAGCCTTCCTGGGCAGGAAGGGGGATGGGAGCTCACACTTACATCTGAAAATGCTGTGTCCTGTCCCCATACAAAGGACTGGTTACCTGCCAAAGATAGTCTGGCAGACAGGGCTGGAATGAAAGGGCACCTGTGCACTTCAAGGAGCTGCTTTGAAGTTACCCCCAACTTCAAAGGCACACTTGAGTATATGTACTGGGGCTCTGATCCTACCAGATCAGTACACTACTGGACATGTGAAGAACTCCCCACAGGTTGGAGTCTTTTTGAGGCATTTTCATTGTGTTACTGTGTGTGTGTGTTGCACAAATACTTTACTCAATTCCTCTTAAATTAAGTCTGCCTGCTGTGTGCCAAGCTACCAGAGGGTGAGCACAGGTTAATTTAAAGTGTGTATCTAGCTTACCCTGACCAAGATTGTGGACCCTACTTGGACAGGGTGCATACCTCTGTTAACTAGAGTCCCAGGGGCATATTTAAAGCCCCTTGCGCCGCCGGTGCATCAGTTTTTGTGACGCACCGGGGGTGCATTTTGCTGCCCTATATTTATAAGGACATGAAAAGCCACCCTGCAAGGGTTTTCCTGTCCTTGTAAATACAGCCCCTTTACATGCAGCACTTTGTGTGAAAGGGGCGTTCCATGGGTATTGCTGTGGGTGTTCCCACGCAACAACCATGGAACCTGACACATTCCCAGATTTACGGGAAATTGTAAACCTGGGAATGCGTCAGAAATCTACGCCTCCCCTTAGGGAGGCGCAACGAGGAGACATGTTTTAATTTCTCCTCGTTATTTCCTCTTTCTATGTATGCTGCATTCTGCAGCACACATAGAAAGAGGAAATCACCTCTTGTGATTGTTCTTGTGCAGGAAGGTATCCCTTCCTGCACAAAAACAATCTCCCCGCAATGCAGCCACACTTGCACCATGGTGCAAGGGTGCCTGCATCGATGCATGGCAGCCAATTGTGCGCCAGCGCAGGGAAGAGCATAGGGATCCGTCAATGTCTTCGTAGATATGATGCACCCTTGTGCTTTGTAAGTGACTCCGTGTGGCGTAGCAAAATGGCTTGCGGCATCGCGCTGAGTCACTTTGTTGTAAATAAGGCCCCCAGTTTCTAACACTTACCCTGACAAGGATTGTGGTTGCTGCTTGATCAGGGTTCACACCCCAGTTAAACCAACGACACAATTTCTTACAACACAGTCCTGCATATCAGGACTTAAAATTCCACTCGACTACGGCGACAATGACTGCAGTAATGAATGAATTAATTAATGGACAATTAGCATAGCACAGTTACCGATTATGAATCCCTAGATTCCTGCTTGAAGAAGAGATGGTTAATGGGTGTAGGAGGTCAGTTGTGTTTTGTCCTGAAGGCTATAGGTTGTTACTCGGTTTGACAATCATTGCGATTTGCTTTCCATAAACCTAGTTTTATCGAGCTATTGACAAAAACGTATCTGCAAGGTATTCTGGATTATTTCATAGTTTCCTCTCAATTTCGTGCCCTACAAAAGATTGCTCTCGTTCTATTTCTGCAGTATGTATGTGTGAAAGAGACAGAGACTTAGACAAATGACCTTAGTAGGAACTGATGCTTGTTTGAATGTCTCTAACTGTCTGAAGCCCATGCAGATGCATATATAAAGTCATTATTATTTACACTAATGGCACTGAGCCAAATATTATTTGATGGCTCTGTTGTACTCAAGAATACCATATGTACACTTTGTAATTATTTAACTGTTGTATTTGTAAAAACATGTTACGTATTGTAATCATACTTGCGTTGGGCCATGTGCCAAATCCAAATTTAATAAACTCGAAATGTATCTCTTCTGGAGGCATCCATTGTGTGAGTCAAAGAACTGTTTCAGAAGGCATTGATCACACTGCAGGTCCAGGACTTTTGCAAGGGGTTGTAATCACAATATCCTCAAGTCTGCAATGGAGGCTCAAATCAGTTGTGAAACTTCATTTATCTTTGGCTGCTTAACCAGCAGATCGTTGCATCTCTATACCCTTTTATGGTGGTGAATGTACAAGTTACAACATGTAAGGTGCTGCATAAACATCAGTAATGGCTGGCAATGTCACAGATTACATAGATCCTTTTGGCAGCTGTGGCTCTTGGAGGCTGCATAGAGATAGGAACTGGACAATTTTTCTGAGAAGACTTGACAGTTCCTGGGAATAGCAGGTCCCAGTCTTGACTTTAATTAAGAGGTAGTGAAAACTCGATTAACTGTTATCCATTGGGATTGTGAAATAAATAAGATTCTCTGGATCATATGGGTTGGGAAGGGTCTGGTTTTCAATGTTCAGAGTTTTAAGGGAGTTGTTGAAGTGGGCGCCAGTAGTATTTCTTTAAAAATGCCTTTTATGATGGCTTTTATGATTTTCCAAATATATTGCCTTTCCAGACAGAGTCTCTGATATCCTTTAATTAGTGTCATTTTAATGACCATTTTTCCTAGAGGGAATATGTATATATTTATGAGAAACCTATTTTAAGCTAATAAAGGAAACATTATGGCATCCTTGAGTAGTGTTTCGAATAATGACTGGATTAGGATGGTCGTTGGTGACGTACAGCATTGGTTCATTTTCATGAGAATCCACTGAGTAACAAGTACCAAGTAACATGCCAGATGCCGTGGACCTTGGACTTCAGATCTGGCTTGTGAACATGTAGAATTTGTTGATTTTGATTCTAAGGTGGTTGTGTTTGCTGTGGGGAGTGGCTGGCACAATAAGCTTTATTTCAGTGTGTGTTGAGTTTTCATTCATCTTGACATCTTATACTGTAGGTTTCCATGTCTTCAGGTCAGTCTTCAAGCTGTAAAAGGTTTTTTAGTGCCCTAATAGTCTCAATTATAGGTACGTGCCACCTGCTTATGAGTAAAAGTTAACCCTATGAGCTCTGGTGATTTCTACAGTGGGCATAGATATCTGTTAAAGGGAATGGACATTCCTGTTGACGTCTGCAGGTTTCATTTGAAGTTAGGGTGGTGATCTCCCCAAAAAACATTTGGTTTTGTTCTTCTGAAGAAGACCAAAAGGGTTTTTAAGAATTTGTGTCTGTCAGTGTTCAATTAAGCAGTGCGGTCCTGTGAAAGGAGGATTTCCAATTACATTTCACCCACAATCCCATAAAGGTTGTCCAACAACCAATCACACACCCCGAGTAAGTTATTGGTCTGTTCTTTTTACTGAAGACAACAGAATAGTTACTAGGTGGAATGCTTGTATTAGTTTTGGCTTCAAGGGGTGAAAAACATGGTCTGTCAGACAGACTCGAGAGATCACCTGTGGCTGATAGTTGTTGCAGTAGACACTCTGGGCCGGATTCACAATTGCAGTTTGTAATAAGTTTTGTTGTACTACAGTCCTACTAAAAAAATAATACAAAGTGTTATTCATAAACTGCACTTTTGCATAACCTTAAATTTTTGGAAAGTTTACCTTTTTTTCAATCAATCAACTTTTATTTCGCATTAAAATAAATGCATAAAAAGTACATAAAATCATAAATAATATACATCCATTAAAAGGCATCATTTCATCTAAACAGGGCAAAAAGATAAAAATAGCCAGTAACAGGTTAATAGGGGCAGCTATGAAGGTACAGTTAAATGGGTCAATAAAACTTTTAGCATACCCGGAAAGTTACAGCCACAAACAATAAACAGTATAGGCCCTTAAGGCATGGCCCTTATGGTGTAAAATTCACCTTTCTAATCTTTAAGACAGCTAATAAGAAGGTCGCTATCATGTAGCATATGTATGGTGTTTCCAGTAGTTAAAGAGTTTCAAGAGCCTGGTTCTGCGAGCGTAGGCTAAGTTTTTCAGCAGTGGGATAATATTTTTTTTCTGCTCAGCGTTATAAAATGAGCAAAAAAATAGAAAATGCCAGGTGGATTGGCTAGAAGAACCATTGCCAGGACATGAAGTCAGCTGGTTTACTGAGTAAACTTGTGCTGGGTACCCGGCCATTAACAGGATATAATTCAGTCTAATCTCACCAGTACAAAGCGATGTCTGATGTTTGCAACAAATGAGTGATAAGATAAATGCCCAGTTGCCACAGATGGTAGTGCTCGACAGGTGATGACTTAAGTTTTAGTTTTTTTTTTTTGCCACCTAATTTGGGTACATTTGGTGTTAGAAAGCTCTTTTAATCTGGATTTAGAAAAGGAGATGCACTCGGACGGTGAATTAAACAAAAAGTCTAGTTCGCTGAAGGACTGTTTCACGTATGCAAGCAAGGAAATCGAGGAAGCTCGGTGCAATGATAAAATGTCTTTTAACACGAGTCGATTTAAGAGGACCGTTTCCCTTTTCCAAATTGAGAGCCAAGCTAAAAGCGGGGCCATTTTTAGAACATCAGATATAAATGGGAAACATCCTTATGGGCTAAGATGTTTGAGCATGAACTCGGAATGGCCAGTAGTCTCTTTAGGAATCTATCCTCTATGACTTGAAGATAATCAACATGCACTGTTCCCCAAATTGCTGCGCCATAGGTCGCTATGGCTAGTGTTTTTGCAGAGTAAATTTCTAGCATTTCTTTAATTGTTTTGTTCGCTAATTTTATTGCGAACTTCCAAAGGCCGGCTATACTTTGGTTATCTGATTCACTCTATTTCTGACCATCATAGCCCAATTTAGTTTTTCGTCAAAGAAGATGCCCAGATACATAAAGTTATCCACTCTATACAGATTTCTGCCATTTATGTGGAGACGCATTAATTTTTTCTTCTTCTTCTTGTCCCTGCCCACAGCCATTACATAAGACTTAATTTTATTGACATATAGGCCTAGCTCTGCCATGTAAATGGAGTATGACTCAATAGAAAGCTGTAGGGCCTTCGGGTTCTGGCCAATAGAACCGTGTCATCTGCATAAAGCATGACGGGCAGTGGGAGTGTGCCTACCATTGGGACGTCCTTGCATTGATCGTTCAAAACCTCGGATAATTTGTTTGTATATTGAGAGAAAAGGAAGGGGGCTAGAGCACAGCCCTATCTCACCCCCTTTTCAATCCTAAAGGGTTTTGAACGTTCTCCGTGTTTCCCAAATCAGACTACCGCCTCTGCATGGCTATAAAGAAATTACAGGAGGGTCCATGGCCATTGATTCCATGATGGTCCACAATTTACTGTGGTTCACACAGTCAAAGGCCACGGACAAATCCATAAAAGCCATGAATAGCTGGTCTTTCTTTGCAGTGACGTATTTGGCTGTAATTATGGCAAGGTTAAGGCATTGGTCCACTGTCCCGCTCCCCTTTCTAAATCCATATTGGGCTTCCGCAAGGATGCTGTTCTTGCTTTCCCACTCCTCCAGTCTGTTTAATAACAGTCTGCCCATTAGTTTTGCCGTGCTGTCCAAAAGGGAGATTGGATGGTAGTTAGCTGGGTCTGCGCCATTCCCCTTCTTATAGATTGGGATTATCACAGACTGTCTCCAGGACGGCAAGGGACCAACTTTAGCTATAACGTTGAAGGCTGTGGTCAGGACCGGGTCCATAGGGGTTTATTAGTTAGAAAGACATCCAATTGGACCCAATCGGAACCAGATTCCTTCAGCGCAGGGGATTGGGACAGCGCGAGGTCTACTTCATCTATGGAGAACTCTAATACTGAGGGAGCACTTAAATATGGCGCCGGTATCTGCTCGGCTATGGCTGACTGAACCTGAAATATATTTTGGAAATTGTTTAGCCATGTATCCTCTTCCAAGTGGAGGTCCAAGGATGGCTCTCTTTCCCCCTGAAAGAGAGGGTTATCAACCACTTTCCAGAATGCCTTGCTGTCTTTAGATAGTGAAGCTAATCTCAAGTTTTCACAATCTTCCCGAGCAAGTGCCTTTTTTTCTCCTGCCTAGTGGATTTGTATTCAGACCTAAGATTTGTGATAAGATTTTGGTTTCTGGGTCGCAATTTGAGTGCTTTGCGTAAGTCAGTTGAGGCTTGTGAGCAGTTTGTTTCAAACCACTTAGAGGGGAAAGGTGTGGTTTGAGAAGTTGGCCGAGTTAATAAATCTCTTATGGAGGTTAAAATTCTACTAAGGGCTTCCACAATTTGGGGACTGTTAGACAGTAAATCTAGGCATAAGCAGATCTCCCCGGTAGGAAGAGGACACAATTTTGCACAGCATTAAGATGGGCTCGGTGTACTCCCATTTTAGGGTATAGCCATTTTTGCTAGTTAAGGTTGGTTTAGATACTCGTTTGACACCCTCTTTTCTGGGGAAGTACCAGATAAACGTGAAATAAAATAAGGCATGGTCGCTGAATTCAGCCATCACGACCTCGAAGTTCTTAGGACTTCTGCTCGAAGACACAGGGAACAATATAAAATCAATACATGAAGTAGAATCTGACCGGTAGAAAGTTGCAGCCGCTTGGCCTGTACTAGAGCATATTGGATTGACAATTTCCAAATCCCATGCTATCAGCAAGTTGTTTAGGACATTACCATGGTTGTGGTGGTTAAAGTGTCTGGTCAAGTGGCCTTTTTCATCAATTACCCCACATATACTTGGGTCAGTGTACTTACAGATATGAGCATTAAAGTCACCCGCCCATACAATAAATACCAGTCTAGGATGATAAGATAATAGTACCTCCATGAAGCGCCCCAATTCTTCGGCCGCTTCTGCAGGGTTTAAAAAATTATTATTGTAAAAGTTTATAGGCAATAAGTCTGGCCTCTTCCACCCCCTGGCTACTACAATGTGAAAATAGACGGAGCAATTCACAAAGTCTACCTTGTCAAACCGAATAGTGTTGGCAAGGAATGTTATTAAACCCGCTTTTGCTCTACCTGAATTCGATGGAACAGCTGGAGTAAAAAAGGAACGGTAGCCATTCAGGAAAAAATGGTTCTTTTCCCAAGTTTCCCGTAAGCAGATAATACTGGCATTCCGCAACTCGGATTTCCATGCCATGCTATCTTTTTTATTACTGAAGCCGGCTATATTCCATGAAAGGAGTGAGATCCCTCCTTGGTCAGGCTGGGGCAAGGACTCCCTCCCATGGGCGGTAACTAGCATGCTAGATGAATTGTGTGTAACAGGGCTCATGGTGACCAGGCCACCTATCCCGTCGGGCCCCTAACTCCGGTATGTGCTCTATCTTCTCCAGTCTCTGGTATACTAAATAGGGGTGATGGTTTGGGGGGGAGGCTGAGTCAGTCGCAGTTATCCATGTCCTCTAGTGCGGCAAATCTGTTTGCTAAAAGTACATAATTATTAGCCAGCTGAGGTGTGTAATCTAGATTATTATTTTCAGGGGATCTTAAACGTTGGATGTTATTTTTAAGCACAGAAGGTGGTTTATAGAAAAAGCCTTGTGGAACTGTAAAAATCTGGGACTGTGAAGAGGGGACTATCGGTAATTGACCTAACAAGTACCTCACCAGCCAGCGGTTGTCAATGTTAAGCCCAATGCAATCATTTTTAGTTAGTTTTGGGTCTGGGCCTACCCAGGGGATTCTTCTGGCCATAATTAGATGATCTTGTATTAAGTGGCCTATATTAGCAGCATGCCACAGCCAGTGCCGGGCCTTGGCCATCAATTGAGCAGTTGATTCAGTTTGGGATGCTCTAAGCAGTGGAACGTTAACCATAATTATCACAAAAGGGAATGCGTCAGGTGGTAGATTCAAAGTCAGTGGATCACTACTCTTCTTGAAGTAAGGGAACTGTTCGCTGACTGTACTGGTATTTGGAGCTGTCCACGCACTGGGAATGGGATCTACGGGGTCTACCTGCTGCGTGCTGCTAATAGAGCCAGGGAGAACTACATTCAACTGGCCCGTGTTTCGTGGGATCACTATGTTCTTAGGGTAAATCCCATCAGCACTTTGACTAACTGCAGCCAAGTTTTTACTTTCTTGCCCCTGGGACTGAGTATGATTAATGGTTCTGTGACTCGGATTTACATCTATTGGTACCATGAAATTGCCCTCCCCCTGGCTGTAACACAGATTGTATTGTTAAATTATTTGCCACTAAATTGGCAATTGTGCGTTCAATACCATTTAATTGCGAAACGATTGGGTCGAGTAGCTTTTTGAAGTTTGCTTCAACGTCCTGTCAGTGTGGCGTTATTCTGTTGAGTGGCCAGGGAGGTTGCTGCGTCCTGAGAGGGATTACCCTCCCTTGGTTTTTTGGCAATGGTTGCTAGGGCGGGTTTAAGTGGGCCTCTTTTTCTTTTAGCAGTGGGAACAGCTACCTTGGGAGATGGCTCGTTTGCAGCAAGACAGACTGGTATAGATAAGGCTGTTTGGGGGGCTCTCCAACTGTGGCCTGGTCGACTAGAGGGGGTATAATGGCCTGGCTGAGTGGAGGTAAAAGATCAATAGAACACCCCCCTGCTCCTAAAGACAGCCTCCTCTCTGCAATTGCAATTTCTTTGTCCAAAGCGGTTGTGGCTTTTGCTAAAAAGTTATCCAATGAAGTGATCGTTACCTCCTCCGTACCAGGCTGGTTCGCTTTTTTCCTCCCCATCCTGCTGAAGGTGGTGGGGATGAGACGTTAGGGGGGGCCAGCCCGGCTCCTCCAGGCTCCGAAAGGCGTGGACAGGCCCGCCCTTGGCCCGGGCGCGTCCCAGCCCTTGTCCCTTGCCACGGTAGCGTGGCGCGCTTAAGAGTGTGGCTCCTCGAAGCAGGGGATGTTGGGAGATGGAGTCTCCCCAGCGGTGGTAGTGGTGACATGGCTTTTCCCCACACAGGCTTTTGGCGGCTTACACTGCCGCGGGAGTGTGGCACGCTTAAGAGCGCGGGTCCTCGAAGCAGGGGATGTTGGGAGATGGAATCTCTCCACCGGTGGTAGTGGTGACACAGCTTTTCCCCACACAGGCTGTTGGCAGCTTACCGTTTTAGCCTCAATGGGTCAAAAACATAGTCTGTCATACAGGCTCGAGAGATCACCTGTGGCTGATAGTTGTTGTTGCAATAGACACCCTGGGCCGGATTCACAATTGCAGTTTGTAGTAAGTTTTGTTGTACTACAGTCCTACTAAAAGAATTAATACAAAGTGCTATTCACAAACTGCACTTTTGCATTACCTTACATTTTTTGGTAAGTTTACTTATTTTCAGTATTTGTAAACTGCACTTTTAAAAAAAATAAGTTACACTTTTGTAGTAACATACTTTTGTAGTAAGTCTCTTCTTCTATTATTTTCTATGGGTGGATGTTGCAGTACCAGTGAGTCGCCATGTGTAGGGCTGCAGTTACTACAAAAGTGCAAGTTACTACAAAAGTGTAAGCTTCTATAAAAGTGTAGTTTGTGAGTATGAAAAAGCAGTAAACTTACTCAAAAGTTTAATATTACTCCAAAGTGTAAGTTACCTTTGTGAATCTGGCCTCGCTACAGGTACAACCAGATGTGGGTTCTTTGCTTGTTATGCCGCAGGACTCAAGTTATATGTCACTGATGAGGCTTAAGTATGTTACGTCAAAACTGGTCTTGGGTTGCTTGTATTCCTATCTGGAAGGGATCCGACCTCCAGTTTGGGTTGGAAAATTTCTATTTCAGCACGGCCAAACCTGATTAGCATGTGGTCTCTGTCTAGAGTGGCACATTGATTAGCAGTGGCAGATATTAATTCAACCACTCATTCTATTATGTTGTGTTATTTTTCCTGAAGTCAGCAACACAGAATAGTATTTATCTCTTGACTTGCACCTGCGTTCTCATTCAGGCATCATCAGTTATGTATAACATGGAATGTGCCACCTCAGTACTGTACATCACACAGAAGCTTGACAATATCATATAAAGGGCCGTTAAACACGAAAAAAACCATTAAAATTAACACTGCATAGAAATTATGCCTTCCATAACTATGTTATTTTTGGCATCATTTTACTTGCTAGACTTTAAACTAATTGTTTGTGTTACTCGCCCAGTTTTAAGCAGGGTCAGCATGTTTTAACGATTGATCGTGTATCATCTGGAGATTTCATAGGACTAGTTAAGACTCACTACTGACAGTGACCCATTTTACCAATTGGAAACTTCAAAATGGTGTCTTAAGGGATGTACCGGAACCGTGGAGATTTATGATTGCTTGGGCACAATCTGCTGGCTCACCTCCAAACCTAGTAATTATAAAAATGTCAGAACTACTCATAAAATTGATGACCCATCTGTTTAATTCACAGCCAGTCACATGGCACAAAGAATTTCTGATGACACAATGCCTGCTGCCAGAGTGAGCAACCAAGGTGAAAGGCAGTTCATGGAGCATAATTGCAGATGCACTTTAAACAAGGAAAACAGGGACTGGCTTTTCTTTCCTCTGATGTATTTTCAAAAAAGAAAAAGTGATCAGCAGAAAGGAGATATTTATAGCAACATGTTTATTTTTTCCATGCTATGGTCATTACTTGAATGAGAGAATCAGAGCCACAGCCGTTTAACCTGTTTTAAATTAAACTGATCCTAATATCTTATTAAAAAATACTAACTGCTTTTTCTTGTATTTGATTTCTCAGTACAAATTCTGTTTTATTATTGTTGTCTACAATGAACAGGAAAGAACAAGACACCTAGGATTTCCTCAGAATTCTATGACTTTATAAAGGAACATGGTCTTTGGCCTCATTCCTTTATATGGTCATCAAACTTTTCAATTACTTGCAATATCCTTTTAATGTACAGCAGCGGGTACTTTGTCTCATATATATCCAATAGGATTCGTGGACAGCAATGTCTTTAAAAGGTTAAGATGCAATGATGTACAAATAGTGTAATGCTAAAGCAACAACATGCATTATGCCATATTAATAGGCAAAATGCATAATTTATTTATATTAGATGGAAAGTATCCTATCATGTGTAAAATATAATGACAGCGATGGATATTGTTCTTGCCAATGTTATCAAAATGGCAATTGATTGAACCCAATAGTGTTTTTTATGGTCAGTAATGAAACAAATAGCTTTTGCAGAAAAAGCACAGAAAAGGCAATATGAACAATTAGCACAATATACAATGTACGCCGAGCCTATTTGCTAATTGGTTTAAGGGACACTATAAATATGTTCTGCTAACTCATGTTGCCATCTGAAATGACACTAGATGAATGCCAGATAAGCCCATTATTGTTTGCAATAATCATATAGGCCTTGGGTATTTAAATTACAACCCATAGAAATGTCACAACACCTTAAGGAATGGTATGGTAACTTGGCCCAAGGGCCTACAGGTCAGTAATAAACCAAACAAGGCATTTGATGCATTGAAGATATCAGTGGCAGCTGGTGAACTTTGAAAGTGGTGAGGCGTAACACACTATTTCACTGAGCTACTTTATTGTTACCTGTTCCACAAACTCTTTTTGCCGCTTCCTGTTTCTTTTACTTTAGCTCCACGTTCCAAACTGTTGTATGATAATATCACCACAAATCAGTTATCCATAAAACAGACGTTAATTCAAAAAGAACCTGCCATCTGCCAGAGCGCTTTCATGCCAAGATGCATATCTTAGGTCTGGAATGCAACTGTTAAAAAGTCACTAACTTCCAAAGAAAATATCGCAGCAAGAACTTTTTACTCACACACTTTGGACTCTCACACTTCAACTTTTTTCTGGCAAAGCTCACATGCATTATAAAGACTTGTGAATCAATATTACAGATAGGAACAATGGCATTATTGCCCCTGCACACACAGCAAACGAACTCCCCTTGAGGCGCAGGAAGAGAAAAGAGACTATGTGGTATAGTGCCAATATCGGCAACACTCAGTTCTCATACAGCAACATACATAAATAAACCACACAACACCTTTTTTAGTGGAGAAATTTGCTGCAGGTTTATTTGCATAACCAATATGCCAACATGGTGGGTTATCTTACGGGCGATCCCAGGGCAGGCCAGCCCCTATGCCGCCTGCCCGTCTGATAAGCCAAATTGCACCGTGGCCGTCGCCAAACGGTGGTTACCAATTATTGGGAGAGGCCACCTCTCCCATCAGTGGACCGCCAGTCCACTCCCTTACTCACGCCCCCCAACAGGTGGGCGGAGCGTTCCAGGCAGCCCCCGGTTGCTCAGACCCACAACCGCCCGTAGGACTAACGGGGCGCCGTAGTTCTTCCAGGGGACCCGCTAGACATCCCTGGGTATCCTTGGCTTAGCACCCTTGTTGTGCCGCTGCAATTTAGTACCCTTCTGTACCTTGCAGACTCTGGATCGCCCTGTAACTCCTCCTGCAACACAAAACAATAAGTTAGATTCTTCCCCTCCCCGTACTACCCTTTGGCCGTCGGCAGGGTAAGCGGTAGGGTGGGAAACAGCGAGACGGGTAGCGGTCAAGAGACCGTACACTGGGCGGGGGAAGGCTTTTGTACCCCTGTCCCCCTCCCACGGCCGGAAGTGACGCGGCCAGCAGACCCCCTGGTCCCTTGCCCAGGGAGCCTGGTCAGCAGACTTCTGTGCCTTCCTGTGGCACTAAGGCGGCCGCCCTGTTGGAGGGTCCCCTACGTGGCCCCACTGGGCAGCCTTGGCATAGTGCCAATATCGGCAACAATCAGTTCTCATACAGCAACATACATAAATAAACCACACAACACCTTTTTTAGTGGAGAAATTTGCTGCAGGTTTATTTGCATAACCAATATGCCAACATGGTGGGTTATCTTACGGGCGATCCCAGGGCAGGCCAGCCCCTATGCCGCCTGCCCGTCTGATAAGCCAAATTGCACCGTGGCCGTCGCCAATCGGTGGTTACCAATTATTGGGAGAGGCCACCTCTCCCATCAGTGGCCGCCAGTCCACTCCCTTACTCACGCCCCCCAACAGGTGGGCGGAGCGTTCCAGGCAGCCCCCGGTTGCTCAGACCCACAACCGCCCGTAGGACTAACGGGGCGCCGTAGTTCTTCCAGGGGACCCGCTAGACATCCCTGGGTATCCTTGGCTTAGCACCCTTGTTGTGCCGCTGCAATATAGTACCCTTCTGTACCTTGCAGACTCTGGATCGCCCTGTAACTCCTCCACAGCTCTGGGGGTGGCCACCGTCACCACCAGGGCCCCCCACCAAGGCAGATATTCCTACCTACAGCCTGTTGCTTCCAAGGCCTCCCCAAGGTCCAGCAAAATTAGGTCCATGCCTACCCTTGAGAGGTGAATCCCATCCACTTCCCAACCCAGTGGACTTGGCATGAAGTAAACCATGCCTGATGAAGCCAAATCCCCTTTGTTCCGTGAAATTACGCATGGCGCTGTTCACTCTCCTACGTGATCTCAATTGCGTCTCCCGATCGGGCTCCTTGCCAAAACTGGGCGAGGTAAAAATTCGGACCACCACAGTACACATGCCCCCAGTTAAATACTCAATTGACACATGATGTCCCTCATGTCTTGGAGCAGTCCTCTCCTCCCCAGAGTCGTCAGGTCATTCCCTCCCAAGTGTATGACCAGCATGTGAGGTGGACCGATCCCTCCCCCCAGTCTCTGCTGTAGCTTCATCAGCTCGTTCCAGCGCATACCCGGGTAACCTAGCCACGTGATCTCTGTGGCGGAGGAACGTGATCTCTGCTCCAGTGCATGCCTGGGACCCCCAACCCACATAATTTGGCGGTGGGAAAACCCATGCCTCCATTTCTTGAATTCCTCCAATCGCGCCACTCCAGACGCACGGAAGGCCATTCACCCAGACCCTTGGTCCTGGCCAAATTAAGACATGCTCGGTTGCCAACACCCATAATGAGCACTGTACACCCTTTTATACCTACACCAGTCTGCACATACTTACACAATAACCCCCGCAAGGTAGGCCTTCTACTTGTTGCTTTCTGGGCCTCAACCCAGGTCCAACTCTAGACGGTGAACCCATCTTCTACAAAACACCCTGTGGACTTGGCATGCTGCAAACCATGCCAGACAAATCCAAACTCACTTGGCATGGCTGTTAACTTTCCTGCGTGAGGTTACCACGGCCACCCTGACCGGGCTCCTCACCACACTAACCAAGGGGTTATCTCTGACCACTATAACCAACATTTCTGTTGACTTCATTTCTTACAGCAGTTCCCTCCTCCCCAAGTGAGTCAGATCATTGCCACACAGGTGTATGACCAGGATGTTGGGAGGGAGACACCCTCCCCTCTTCTCTGCTGCAGCTTCTTAGCAAGATGTTCCTGCGCAAGCCTGGGTATCCCAACCAAATTATCTCGGTGGCGGAAAAGCCCTGCCCATTCATGCTTTCCGCCCACCGTGCCACTCTCATGGCGCCAGAATGGCCAATCACCCAGACCTTTGCTCCTGGCAACTAAAAATTGTAAGGTTGCGAACACATATTGCATTCTTGAAAAACACAAACAAAACTCCAACTTGCACCTATTACACAATAACACTGCACACTAACGGGTAGTCCCAGGTGCATTCAACATTCGCCTGCGACTACAAAACTTGAAATGTCCTCAGGCATTCCCTTGGGCAGCTCACGGAAGGAAGTCCTTATGAAACTTAGGGATTCCCCTTGTCCCTCAAAGGTACTCGTAATATCGACCTCCGAAAGACGAAATGCTAAGCGGACCTATCCGAATCTGTGATCAAGATTTCGAACAAAGCCCCTTTCGGTTCTGCCGCTCCACATGCCTGTGAATTTGAATCCCAGGTCAAACTTCAGGCACCTAACTCACATCTCAAAGGCCTGCCTACCGACTGAACCCAAAATTGCAGTCCCAGTGTTAGCTGCCAACTCCCAAGGAGAATTCGCATAACTGGAGCAACTGGTGACATGCAATCAATTCTGGTCAGGGGACTTGGAGTAAACACATGAGTGATGTACATGCACCCCCCTAACTATGACTGTACTATGTGCTCTGGTAGTTGTCCGTATTGGTGCTCCATCCCCTCCAATTCAGCACTATCAAGGCAAACCGCACCCTCTTGGGCATGTCACCCTCACGCCCCAGCTGACAGAAAGTGCCTATTCGTATGTAGCCTATTAACCTTACGTTTTTCACTGACGGTATACCAGGAATATGCTGAAACTTCGCATGCTTTACTGCTGAGTGCGCGATGCACAATCACATATTTGTCTTTACCTCACAGGGTTGCCCTTGGTAACTAGAATTCACACTGGACATGATTCTCTCCCCGATTGGCTTACAGCTGACAATGTAACGATGCCTCAATATCTGCTCTACCTTAACCAAGGTAAGAGGCGAGCTGTCAGCATGCCACTGGCAATACCCTCTCTTGGAGCGCGAGGGCCAGGCCTCCTAGTAGACACAGCACACGCATATCTCAGAAGACAACCCCGCTTTACTGCCCGCTTTACTTCCTGTCACAGTTATCCGAGTAATTAGTGAAAGATGCACGTTTGAACTGGCAACTGATACTGTACTTACGCCTGCAACTGCTCTGCTCAGAGCAGCCCGCTAGACAATGGCTTCCAATTAAAGGCGGTGCCAACTAACCTCCAAGCGCTTAAGGTGGTACCTCTGAGTAGGGCTCTAATCTAACTGCGTCCCTTGCATCAGATACCGCCTCTGGCTGTAAGCCACTCAGTGCTACTGATGCCTTGGCGCTTCCTTACCCACCGCCAGCTGACCCTGATAGAATCCACTCGTGACTGGGACTCAACAGTGCGGAGAAAGCACAAGACATCCTAGCCTTACCTTAGCTCTTCACCATGCTCCCACACAATTTTTAATTAGCCTTCCTATCGTCCATACAAGAGAGACTTAGTACCATCTGCCCCTATTATCCTGTGCTACCAAACCTCATCATGACATCACAGGGATTACATAACTCACTAGGTCAGCACGAGACATCCTAGCCTGACCATAGCTCTTCACCAGGCTCCACCCAAGAGCCCTCCACAAACCTTGTGGCCTAAAACATTCGCCCAGTGGGGTGGTTGCGAATGGACTGCAAACCACTCCTAGGCATTCTCTACCATCGTTGTCAATGGAGTTTCTGGTTGGCTAGAGTATGCACCTAAGCCTGGCCGAACCCACCTCTCTAGTCGGGAGAAGGGATCACACCTAGGCTGACACCTGCCCACCCCATAGGTGGTTAGGCAGAGACTTTGGCTTACCCCAGAGGCAGTGTAAATTTAATGTGCCAACCGCACTCCCCAGTGGCACACTACAGAAGAGACTACATACCAGTTTATTTTAAATACCCTTCGTATCGTCCATACAAGGGAGACTTAGTGCCATCTGCTCCTATTACCCTGTGCTACCAAACCTCATAATGACATCACATGGATTACATAACCCTCTAGGTCAATCGGGCCACCGTCCTACAACTCAGGAGTGAGAAGAGTCTTTCTAACGTAGCCAACCTACGGATTATACGCAAGTGACTGGCCCCTTATGGGCGACCAAACCAAGGGTGAAGCAATGGGAGCATGAGGCCTTAAGCAACGGGTGTCTTTGTGTCCTGGAAACATCAATTAACCACGCAAAGAACCCAGAACATCTCCTTAAATGCGAGTCACCAGAACGTCAAAGAAATATTGATGGATTCGAGACATAGGCGCCATCCAAACTACTGAATTAAAATTGGCGAGAATAGTTCTTTGAAAGAAAAGCATTGAATGAATCGCTCCTCAAAGTCCAAGGACATACAACAACAGAGTATCCAACACAGAGCACCCAACACCCGTGATCCTGCACGGGGAGCCTGTCATTCGACCTCGGGCGTATGAAGGAGCTTTAGATAAACAGCGCCCTCACCCCTGCCACTCAGACTGCCAGAACTGAACGATATAATGTAATGTGTGACAATATTCCGAGTGCTTGGTGCCAAGTCCTTCACAACAAACACCAGCAAAGCTGACAGCATGGGGCGAGAAGCGACTACCCCTCAGCGAGTAAAAGTCTGCGGGGGAAGATCCTACCAACCCTGCCCTAACGAACCCACTCACTTACCGGGAATTCAGAAACTCGTCCCGCCTAACTGCAACAAGCTGGGCATGACCGAGTAACAAACTAAAAGGGGCGGTACTAAGGGTGTATCCCATGTTGTCAACTCATCCCTTCTAACCGAAAGATGAGTCAGTAACAAAAACCAAGCCGGGACTTAAATCAAGCTGTATCAACTAATCGCACATTGTCCCCTCTCGCTGAGACTGCATAGACAAAGAAGGTTAACACACCCCATTCCCATATTTCTCCTCTATTTTACAGTAACGTTTGACAGTGCACCAGGGAGCCTAGTGCATATGGCACCCCAAAAGCTCCTTTTGTGAAAGATCAACATCAACAAGGCTCTTCCTTCCACGGCATCGCATAATCTGTCCTCATGCAACCTTTCCGAAAGATGAAGTGCCTGGCGCTGCCAGCACTAGAGCCTCGCTGAGGAGGATCGTAGACATCCAATGTAAAAGTCTGTGCCTCTGAGCTACAGCATGTCCTAGTGTGTTAAAGCCCGGGCGCAGGGTAGCCTGCACAGCTAAGCCCACAAATGAATCGCACGACACCTCCAGCCTGGACATGCAAATATTACAGGCTACCTCATCCCCGTTGCCGTACCTATCTCGCTATAGTCACTGCGAGAACCCAAGTCCACAAACATCCCAACACAGTTGTGCCCAAAATGGCTGTACTATTCGTGCTGTGTATAACTTGCCCGGCCCAGGAGAAGCGTTACTAGGTCAAGAAACTAACCGCTTGGACCAATAGCCACCTATGGGGTTTTGTTATTAGTTGACATAGCGTCCTGCCCCTGGTCCCATGGGGGTGGGGAGGGAAATCTAGCAGCCTTGCAACTGCAGGCTTCCTACCTGGTTTCGGTCCATCTGCTCAGCGCCAGCATAGCTGACGCTACGTGTCCACTATGCATGCCTGGGTGCAGAGCTGCCTGTGGGCCACTGGATGGCTATGCACAAAGAAACTTTGGCAGTAAAACAACTCCTCAGGCACTGCTACACATGACCAACCAGAGTAAATACAAAGCAAAACACGGAGGCCCATCCGCATATATACGAAGCAAGACCCGGAGGCCCTTCCGCATGAATGCAACAGGTTGTGGGCCCCACAGAGAACAGAACAGGCCTGCTCGTACAAACTCCCCGTCCATGTTACCAGGGCCCTCCTCTACAGCCGAGACTCACCCAGCTCAAGCCAAGCCATGTTCCTGATTGGCGTCTCTCCCGAGAACAAGGACGTATATTGCACACGTAATCCATGTTTTTCTAATGCCGCGGCCCAGGTCACAAGGAAAGTGCGCTAATAACCGAAGGTTCTTGTAACCAGGGTCCCTGGTACTCAACTGCTGGCCTCAGAAGGCGGAAGGCTGATTGAGCAAGTCTGAGCCCCTGCACCGGGTGCACTGCTCTCCGCTGCCCAATCCGCATTCCAGTCCTGACTCCTTAGCTATACATACCCAAAAGTCTGTCTGTTTAACTCAGACAGCGCTTAGCGCCATGCACCCTGCCAGTTCCCCCCACAGCCCAGAAAATCACCGAAATATTCAAATAACACAATATTATTCTTTAAATGGCCAGCTTATTTATCGCCCTCCAGGCCCAAGGGCAGCTTCCATGCTTGCATTAAATCAGCTACTGGACATAGCAGTTCAATCCTCTGACTTTACAATCTTGCCGAAACATATTTAGATTTAAGTGTAATTTGCTTTGTACAGCAACCAAATTACCCTTCATGACATCTTTGGTACTTATACCCTATAGCCCCCGCAATTCACCAGCGAAAATCTCAACCCGCATCAGCACCGGCACACGGCACTATCCCCACAAGTGGCAGCAAGTGCCCAGCCTCGTCTCCCAAACGTGACTAGCGCAGAGCACGGAGGTACCGCATTTTTTTTTTTTTTGGGGGATATTAATAAAGCGCGAACTCGACCTGGAGGTTTTGGAGCGCTTTATCTGAGCACCGTATTTAGATTACACATGCCGGCACGGGGATATTAAGTGATTTGCCCAGAATCACAGGATGTGGACGCGACCCCGACTGATGAGCCAAATTGCGACTCAAACCCTGGTTTCCAGCTCCAAAGTCGGCAGTCTAGCCGACGGACCACATCCCCTCCAAGATATGGCGGCAGCTGCATGGAATAGCCTATGATACAGGCAATCGAAAAAATCCCCTCGTGTTGGCCAGTGCCCGGAGGAACGCCCGGCGGACAAATCCCCCGTCCCCTAGCATCAGTCATGCGCCACCCGATTGACCGTGCATGCCTCCCCGGCATTGTGGACCTCAATGGCACCGAGCGCAGCCAAACTCTGGCTGAACCAGCAGACCCCCGCACTATCACGGCCTCACGCCCGCGGCCCCTTCCCCGTCACCAGGAGTGCCGGCCCCTTCCGTACAGCCGGAGGCACCAGAGGAGTCATTGATGGGTACCGGGCCGGGTGACCTGTTCATCTCTGCCATGTGTGACCCTTTTCAAGTCCTAGAATCAAGCAGGTGGAGAGAGATAAGCCGTGGCCTGCCCGGCCCTCGGGTGGAGCAAGGGGCATATTGCGCGCACTGGCGGCGCATGCGGAGTTGCCCAGCCAGCGGACGCGGCTGGCCCATGCCATGGACGGACCTGGCATGCCCCAGGAGGCTCGAAAGCCGAGGCATGGAGGAGAGCTGGGCCCTGCCCCCGGCAGCCCAGGCCACAGGGGGAGCAGCGGGGCCTCGCTGCCCTCCCCACCAAGCGCAGCATGGCAAACCGTGCGGGCCTGCGCTGTCGCCACCGGGACGCCCCAGACGGTGAGATGGCGGGGGGTATGGGGGTGCCTCGCAACCTAGCTGCCACCCCACACGAAATTCCCCGGCCCCAACCGGGACCAACACCGACAGAGCAGAAATTGCTGTGACACAGCGGGCTTCCCCCCACCCGAACCCGGCACCCCTGCCCTCGCAGTGCGGCATCACCGAGGCAAGCCGGGACCAACGCCGTAGTGTTATAGGAGAGCGGAGACCCGGCGGGCTCACCACACTTCATCCCGACCCCAGGATCACATTGCGCCGAGTCCCAGCGTGTGCCAAGCTCCTGGAGTGATCCGGGCCACGAACCCCTACATGGCCTCTCCCCTGCTTCAGGGCTTGCCCCGACTGGAGGAGGGGCGCCGCTGCCCGGTTTCCCCCTGGAGCAGTCCTCCCCCCCCCCCCCATGGCGGCCGCTGCCCCGGCGATGGCCGGACATTGCCGCTTGGTCTAAGGGGGAGGGGGGAAATGATAGCACTCACAGTGGGCGGGGGAAGGCTTTTGTACCCCTGTCCCCCTCCCACGGCCGGAAGTGACGCGGCCAGCAGACCCCCTGGTCCCAAGCCCAGGGAGCCTGGTCAGCAGACTTCTGTGCCTTCCTGTGGCACTAAGCGATACAAAAGGGGATGATGGACGGAACGTTTGAGCCAATCAAACACTCACCCCCAGTCAACTGATCTGGGTTTAATCCATCATCATTCTTTAGCTCACTCCACCACCCCAGTTCAGACATGGCCATATGCAAATCAGTCTGACCCTGTGCCTCATGGGAACAGTCCAGCCCGAATTGCCAAGCCATGTCTTCCCTGGACCGGAAACAAGCATCCTAGGACCGGTTTCTGGCATTCCAGCCGTCATCAGCCAGGCTTGCTTGAATCCAGTGGCAAAGTGAGCAAGGGACCCACGTCTGGGCATACCCCCGCCAACTTAGGGCGAACAAAGCGATACAAAAGGGGATGATGGACGGAACGTTTGAGCCAATCAAACACTCACCCCCAGTCAACTGATCTGGGTTTAATCCATCATCATTCTTTAGCTCACTCCACCACCCCAGTTCAGACATGGCCATATGCAAATCAGTCTGACCCTGTGCCTCATGGGAACAGTCCAGCCCGAATTGCCAAGCCATGTCTTCCCTGGACCGGAAACAAGCATCCTAGGACCGGTTTCTGGCATTCCAGCCGTCATCAGCCAGGCTTGCTTGAATCCAGTGGCAAAGTGAGCAAGGGACCCACGTCTGGGCATACCCCCGCCAACTTAGGGCGAACAAAGCGATACAAAAGGGGATGATGGACGGAACGTTTGAGCCAATCAAACACTCACCCCCAGTCAACTGATCTGGGTTTAATCCATCATCATTCTTTAGCTCACTCCACCACCCCAGTTCAGACATGGCCATATGCAAATCAGTCTGACCCTGTGCCTCATGGGAACAGTCCAGCCCGAATTGCCAAGCCATGTCTTCCCTGGACCGGAAACAAGCATCCTAGGACCGGTTTCTGGCATTCCAGCCGTCATCAGCCAGGCTTGCTTGAATCCAGTGGCAAAGTGAGCAAGGGACCCACGTCTGGGCATACCCCCGCCAACTTAGGGCGAACAAAGCAATACAAAAGGGGATGATGGACGGAACGTTTGAGCCAATCAAACACTCACCCCCAGTCAACTGATCTGGGTTTAATCCATCATCATTCTTTAGCTCACTCCACCACCCCAGTTCAGACATGGCCATATGCAAATCAGTCTGACCCTGTGCCTCATGGGAACAGTCCAGCCCGAATTGCCAAGCCATGTCTTCCCTGGACCGGAAACAAGCATCCTAGGACCGGTTTCTGGCATTCCAGCCGTCATCAGCCAGGCTTGCTTGAATCCAGTGGCAAAGTGAGCAAGGGACCCACGTCTGGGCATACCCCCGCCAACTTAGGGCGAACAAAGCGATACAAAAGGGGATGATGGACGGAACGTTTGAGCCAATCAAACACTCACCCCCAGTCAACTGATCTGGGTTTAATCCATCATCATTCTTTAGCTCACTCCACCACCCCAGTTCAGACATGGCCATATGCAAATCAGTCTGACCCTGTGCCTCATGGGAACAGTCCAGCCCGAATTGCCAAGCCATGTCTTCCCTGGACCGGAAACAAGCATCCTAGGACCGGTTTCTGGCATTCCAGCCGTCATCAGCCAGGCTTGCTTGAATCCAGTGGCAAAGTGAGCAAGGGACCCACGTCTGGGCATACCCCCGCCAACTTAGGGCAAACAAAGCGATACAAAAGGGGATGATGGACGGAACGTTTGAGCCAATCAAACACTCACCCCCAGTCAACTGATCTGGGTTTAATCCATCATCATTCTTTAGCTCACTCCACCACCCCAGTTCAGACATGGCCATATGCAAATCAGTCTGACCCTGTGCCTCATGGGAACAGTCCAGCCCGAATTGCCAAGCCATGTCTTCCCTGGACCGGAAACAAGCATCCTAGGACCGGTTTCTGGCATTCCAGCCGTCATCAGCCAGGCTTGCTTGAATCCAGTGGCAAAGTGAGCAAGGGACCCACGTCTGGGCATACCCCCGCCAACTTAGGGCGAACAAAGCGATACAAAAGGGGATGATGGACGGAACGTTTGAGCCAATCAAACACTCACCCCCAGTCAACTGATCTGGGTTTAATCCATCATCATTCTTTAGCTCACTCCACCACCCCAGTTCAGACATGGCCATATGCAAATCAGTCTGACCCTGTGCCTCATGGGAACAGTCCAGCCCGAATTGCCAAGCCATGTCTTCCCTGGACCGGAAACAAGCATCCTAGGACCGGTTTCTGGCATTCCAGCCGTCATCAGCCAGGCTTGCTTGAATCCAGTGGCAAAGTGAGCAAGGGACCCACGTCTGGGCATACCCCCGCCAACTTAGGGCGAACAAAGCGATACAAAAGGGGATGATGGACGGAACGTTTGAGCCAATCAAACACTCACCCCCAGTCAACTGATCTGGGTTTAATCCATCATCATTCTTTAGCTCACTCCACCACCCCAGTTCAGACATGGCCATATGCAAATCAGTCTGACCCTGTGCCTCATGGGAACAGTCCAGCCCGAATTGCCAAGCCATGTCTTCCCTGGACCGGAAACAAGCATCCTAGGACCGGTTTCTGGCATTCCAGCCGTCATCAGCCAGGCTTGCTTGAATCCAGTGGCAAAGTGAGCAAGGGACCCACGTCTGGGCATACCCCCGCCAACTTAGGGCGAACAAAGCGATACAAAAGGGGATGATGGACGGAACGTTTGAGCCAATCAAACACTCACCCCCAGTCAACTGATCTGGGTTTAATCCATCATCATTCTTTAGCTCACTCCACCACCCCAGTTCAGACATGGCCATATGCAAATCAGTCTGACCCTGTGCCTCATGGGAACAGTCCAGCCCGAATTGCCAAGCCATGTCTTCCCTGGACCGGAAACAAGCATCCTAGGACCGGTTTCTGGCATTCCAGCCGTCATCAGCCAGGCTTGCTTGAATCCAGTGGCAGAGTGAGCAAGGGACCCACGTCTGGGCATACCCCCGCCAACTTAGGGCGAACAAAGCGATACAAAAGGGGATGATGGACGGAACGTTTGAGCCAATCAAACACTCACCCCCAGTCAACTGATCTGGGTTTAATCCATCATCATTCTTTAGCTCACTCCACCACCCCAGTTCAGACATGGCCATATGCAAATCAGTCTGACCCTGTGCCTCATGGGAACAGTCCAGCCCGAATTGCCAAGCCATGTCTTCCCTGGACCGGAAACAAGCATCCTAGGACCGGTTTCTGGCATTCCAGCCGTCATCAGCCAGGCTTGCTTGAATCCAGTGGCAAAGTGAGCAAGGGACCCACGTCTGGGCATACCCCCGCCAACTTAGGGCGAACAAAGCGATACAAAAGGGGATGATGGACGGAACGTTTGAGCCAATCAAACACTCACCCCCAGTCAACTGATCTGGGTTTAATCCATCATCATTCTTTAGCTCACTCCACCACCCCAGTTCAGACATGGCCATATGCAAATCAGTCTGACCCTGTGCCTCATGGGAACAGTCCAGCCCGAATTGCCAAGCCATGTCTTCCCTGGACCGGAAACAAGCATCCTAGGACCGGTTTCTGGCATTCCAGCCGTCATCAGCCAGGCTTGCTTGAATCCAGTGGCAAAGTGAGCAAGGGACCCACGTCTGGGCATACCCCCGCCAACTTAGGGCGAACAAAGCGATACAAAGGGGATGATGGACGGAACGTTTGAGCCAATCAAACACTCACCCCCAGTCAACTGATCTGGGTTTAATCCATCATCATTCTTTAGCTCACTCCACCACCCCAGTTCAGACATGGCCATATGCAAATCAGTCTGACCCTGTGCCTCATGGGAACAGTCCAGCCCGAATTGCCAAGCCATGTCTTCCCTGGACCGGAAACAAGCATCCTAGGACCGGTTTCTGGCATTCCAGCCGTCATCAGCCAGGCTTGCTTGAATCCAGTGGCAAAGTGAGCAAGGGACCCACGTCTGGGCATACCCCCGCCAACTTAGGGCGAACAAAGCGATACAAAAGGGGATGATGGACGGAACGTTTGAGCCAATCAAACACTCACCCCCAGTCAACTGATCTGGGTTTAATCCATCATCATTCTTTAGCTCACTCCACCACCCCAGTTCAGACATGGCCATATGCAAATCAGTCTGACCCTGTGCCTCATGGGAACAGTCCAGCCCGAATTGCCAAGCCATGTCTTCCCTGGACCGGAAACAAGCATCCTAGGACCGGTTTCTGGCATTCCAGCCGTCATCAGCCAGGCTTGCTTGAATCCAGTGGCAAAGTGAGCAAGGGACCCACGTCTGGGCATACCCCCGCCAACTTAGGGCGAACAAAGCGATACAAAAGGGGATGATGGACGGAACGTTTGAGCCAATCAAACACTCACCCCCAGTCAACTGATCTGGGTTTAATCCATCATCATTCTTTAGCTCACTCCACCACCCCAGTTCAGACATGGCCATATGCAAATCAGTCTGACCCTGTGCCTCATGGGAACAGTCCAGCCCGAATTGCCAAGCCATGTCTTCCTGGACCGGAAACAAGCATCCTAGGACCGGTTTCTGGCATTCCAGCCGTCATCAGCCAGGCTTGCTTGAATCCAGTGGCAAAGTGAGCAAGGGACCCACGTCTGGGCATACCCCGCCAACTTAGGGCGAACAAAGCGATACAAAAGGGGATGATGGACGGAACGTTTGAGCCAATCAAACACTCACCCCCAGTCAACTGATCTGGGTTTAATCCATCATCATTCTTTAGCTCACTCCACCACCCCAGTTCAGACATGGCCATATGCAAATCAGTCTGACCCTGTGCCTCATGGGAACAGTCCAGCCCGAATTGCCAAGCCATGTCTTCCCTGGACCGGAAACAAGCATCCTAGGACCGGTTTCTGGCATTCCAGCCGTCATCAGCCAGGCTTGCTTGAATCCAGTGGCAAAGTGAGCAAGGGACCCACGTCTGGGCATACCCCCGCCAACTTAGGGCGAACAAAGCGATACAAAGGGGATGATGGACGGAACGTTTGAGCCAATCAAACACTCACCCCCAGTCAACTGATCTGGGTTTAATCCATCATCATTCTTTAGCTCACTCCACCACCCCAGTTCAGACATGGCCATATGCAAATCAGTCTGACCCTGTGCCTCATGGGAACAGTCCAGCCCGAATTGCCAAGCCATGTCTTCCCTGGACCGGAAACAAGCATCCTAGGACCGGTTTCTGGCATTCCAGCCGTCATCAGCCAGGCTTGCTTGAATCCAGTGGCAAAGTGAGCAAGGGACCCACGTCTGGGCATACCCCGCCAACTTAGGGCGAACAAAGCGATACAAAGGGGATGATGGACGGAACGCTTGAGCCAATCAAACACTCACCCCCAGTCAACTGATCTGGGTTTAATCCATCATCATTCTTTAGCTCACTCCACCACCCCAGTTCAGACATGGCCATATGCAAATCAGTCTGACCCTGTGCCTCATGGGAACAGTCCAGCCCGAATTGCCAAGCCATGTCTTCCTGGACCGGAAACAAGCATCCTAGGACCGGTTTCTGGCATTCCAGCCGTCATCAGCCAGGCTTGCTTGAATCCAGTGGCAAAGTGAGCAAGGGACCCACGTCTGGGCATACCCCCGCCAACTTAGGGCGAACAAAGCAATACAAAGGGGATGATGGACGGAACGCTTGAGCCAATCAAACACTCACCCCCAGTCAACTGATCTGGGTTTAATCCATCATCATTCTTTAGCTCACTCCACCACCCCAGTTCAGACATGGCCATATGCAAATCAGTCTGACCCTGTGCCTCATGGGAACAGTCCAGCCCGAAGTGCCAAGCCATGTCTTCCCTGGACCGGAAACAAGCATCCTAGGACCGGTTTCTGGCATTCCAGCCGTCATCAGCCAGGCTTGCTTGAATCCAGTGGCAAAGTGAGCAAGGGACACACGTCTGGGCATACCCCGCCAACTTAGGGCGAACAAAGCGATACAAAAGGGGATGATGGACGGAACGTTTGAGCCAATCAAACACTCACCCCCAGTCAACTGATCTGGGTTTAATCCATCATCATTCTTTAGCTCACTCCACCACCCCAGTTCAGACATGGCCATATGCAAATCAGTCTGACCCTGTGCCTCATGGGAACAGTCCAGCCCGAATTGCCAAGCCATGTCTTCCCTGGACCGGAAACAAGCATCCTAGGACCGGTTTCTGGCATTCCAGCCGTCATCAGCCAGGCTTGCTTGAATCCAGTGGCAAAGTGAGCAAGGGACACACGTCTGGGCATACCCCGCCAACTTAGGGCGAACAAAGCGATACAAAGGGGATGATGGACGGAACGTTTGAGCCAATCAAACACTCACCCCCAGTCAACTGATCTGGGTTTAATCCATCATCATTCTTTAGCTCACTCCACCACCCCAGTTCAGACATGGCCATATGCAAATCAGTCTGACCCTGTGCCTCATGGGAACAGTCCAGCCCGAATTGCCAAGCCATGTCTTCCCTGGACCGGAAACAAGCATCCTAGGACCGGTTTCTGGCATTCCAGCCGTCATCAGCCAGGCTTGCTTGAATCCAGTGGCAAAGTGAGCAAGGGACCCACGTCTGGGCATACCCCGCCAACTTAGGGCGAACAAAGCGATACAAAGGGGATGATGGACGGAACGTTTGAGCCAATCAAACACTCACCCCCAGTCAACTGATCTGGGTTTAATCCATCATCATTCTTTAGCTCACTCCACCACCCCAGTTCAGACATGGCCATATGCAAATCAGTCTGACCCTGTGCCTCATGGGAACAGTCCAGCCCGAACTGCCAAGCCATGTCTTCCTGGACCGGAAACAAGCATCCTAGGACCGGTTTCTGGCATTCCAGCCGTCATCAGCCAGGCTTGCTTGAATCCAGTGGCAAAGTGAGCAAGGGACCCACGTCTGGGCATACCCCCGCCAACTTAGGGCGAACAAACTGGGGTGGTGTGGTGAGCAAAAGAATGATGGATTTAACCCAGATCCTTGTGACTGGGGGTGAATGTCTGCATTGTCCAGCATTCCGTCCATCAATTGTTTCTTTTGCATTTGTCGCCCTAAGTAGGACGGGTATGCCCAGCCGTGGGTCCCGTGCTCACTACACCACTGGATTCAAGCTAGCCTGGCTGAAGAAGGGTGATGCCCTGAAACCGGTCCTAGGATGCTTGTTTCCGGTCCAGGGAAGACCTGGCTTGGCAGTTCGAGCTGGACTGTTCCCACAAGGAACAGGGTCAAGACTGATTTGCATATGGCTGGGTCCAAACTGGGGTGGTGTGGTGAGCAAAAGAATGATGGATTTAACCCAGATCCTTGTGACTGGGGGTGAATGTCTGCATTGTCCAGCATTCCGTCCATCAATTGTTTCTTTTGCATTTGTCGCCCTAAGTAGGAAGGGTATGCCCAGACGTGGGTCCCGTGCTCACTACACCACTGGATTCAAGCTAGCCTGGCTGAAGAAGGGTGATTCCCTGAAACCGGTCCTAGGATGCTTGTTTCCGGTCCAGGGAAGACCTGGCTTGGCAGTTCGGGCTGGACTGTTCCCACAAGGAACAGGGTCAAGACTGATTTGCATATGGCTGGGTCCAAACTGGGGTGGTGTGGTGAGCAAAAGAATGATGGATTTACCCAGATCCTTGTGACTGGGGGTGAATGTCTGCATTGTCCAGCATTCCGTCCATCAATTGTTTCTTTTGCATTTGTCGCCCTAAGTAGGAAGGGTATGCCCAGACGTGGGTCCCGTGCTCACTACACCACTGGATTCAAGCTAGCCTGGCTGAAGAAGGGTGATGCCCTGAAACCGGTCCTATGATGCTTGTTTCCGGTCCAGGGAAGACCTGGCTTGGCAGTTCGGGCTGGACTGTTCCCACAAGGAACAGGGTCAAGACTGATTTGCATATGGCTGGGTCCAAACTGGGGTGGTGTGGTGAGCAAAGAATGATGGATTTAACCCAGATCCTTGTGACTGGGGGTGAATGTCTGCATTGTCCAGCATTCCGTCCATCAATTGTTTCTTTTGCATTTGTCGCCTAAGTAGGAAGGGTATGCCCAGACGTGGGTCCCGTGCTCACTACACCACTGGATTCAAGCTAGCCTGGCTGAAGAAGGGTGATGCCCTGAAACCGGTCCTAGGATGCTTGTTTCCGGTCCAGGGAAGACCTGGCTTGGCAGTTCGGGCTGGACTGTTCCCACAAGGAACAGGGTCAAGACTGATTTGCATATGGCTGGGTCCAAACTGGGGTGGTGTGGTGAGCAAAAGAATGATGGATTTAACCCAGATCCTTGTGACTGGGGGTGAATGTCTGCATTGTCCAGCATTCCGTCCATCAATTGTTTCTTTTGCATTTGTCGCCCTAAGTAGGAAGGGTATGCCCAGACGTGGGTCCCGTGCTCACTACACCACTGGATTCAAGCTAGCCTGGCTGAAGAAGGGTGATGCCCTGAAACCGGTCCTAGGATGCTTGTTTCCGGTCCAGGGAAGACCTGGCTTGGCAGTTCGGGCTGGACTGTTCCCACAAGGAACAGGGTCAAGACTGATTTGCATATGGCTGGGTCCAAACTGGGGTGGTGTGGTGAGCAAAAGAATGATGGATTTAACCCAGATCCTTGTGACTGGGGGTGAATGTCTGCATTGTCCAGCATTCCGTCCATCAATTGTTTCTTTTGCATTTGTCGCCCTAAGTAGGAAGGGTATGCCCAGACGTGGGTCCCGTGCTCACTACACCACTGGATTCAAGCTAGCCTGGCTGAAGAAGGGTGATGCCCTGAAACCGGTCCTAGGATGCTTGTTTCCGGTCCAGGGAAGACCTGGCTTGGCAGTTCGGGCTGGACTGTTCCCACAAGGAACAGGGTCAAGACTGATTTGCATATGGCTGGGTCCAAACTGGGGTGGTGTGGTGAGCAAAAGAATGATGGATTTAACCCAGATCCTTGTGACTGGGGGTGAATGTCTGCATTGTCCAGCATTCCGTCCATCAATTGTTTCTTTTGCATTTGTCGCCCTAAGTAGGAAGGGTATGCCCAGACGTGGGTCCCGTGCTCACTACACCACTGGATTCAAGCTAGCCTGGCTGAAGAAGGGTGATGCCCTGAAACCGGTCCTAGGATGCTTGTTTCCGGTCCAGGGAAGACCTGGCTTGGCAGTTCGGGCTGGACTGTTCCCACAAGGAACAGGGTCAAGACTGATTTGCATATGGCTGGGTCCAAACTGGGGTGGTGTGGTGAGCAAAAGAATGATGGATTTAACCCAGATCCTTGTGACTGGGGGTGAATGTCTGCATTGTCCAGCATTCCGTCCATCAATTGTTTCTTTTGCATTTGTCGCCCTAAGTAGGAAGGGTATGCCCAGACGTGGGTCCCGTGCTCACTACACCACTGGATTCAAGCTAGCCTGGCTGAAGAAGGGTGATGCCCTGAAACCGGTCCTAGGATGCTTGTTTCCGGTCCAGGGAAGACCTGGCTTGGCAGTTCGGGCTGGACTGTTCCCACAAGGAACAGGGTCAAGACTGATTTGCATATGGCTGGGTCCAAACTGGGGTGGTGTGGTGAGCAAAAGAATGATGGATTTAACCCAGATCCTTGTGACTGGGGGTGAATGTCTGCATTGTCCAGCATTCCGTCCATCAATTGTTTCTTTTGCATTTGTCGCCCTAAGTAGGAAGGGTATGCCCAGACGTGGGTCCCGTGCTCACTACACCACTGGATTCAAGCTAGCCTGGCTGAAGAAGGGTGATGCCCTGAAACCGGTCCTAGGATGCTTGTTTCCGGTCCAGGGAAGACCTGGCTTGGCAGTTCGGGCTGGACTGTTCCCACAAGGAACAGGGTCAAGACTGATTTGCATATGGCTGGGTCCAAACTGGGGTGGTGTGGTGAGCAAAAGAATGATGGATTTAACCCAGATCCTTGTGACTGGGGGTGAATGTCTGCATTGTCCAGCATTCCGTCCATCAATTGTTTCTTTTGCATTCCTGTGGCACTAAGGCGGCCGCCCTGTTGGAGGGTCCCCTACGTGGCCCCCCTGGGCAGCCTTGGCAGTCTCACAGCCCTCAGAGGGACTGGTGCAGGAGCAGCGGGTGGAGGAGCAGAGAGAGAGCCCTGGGAGGTGCTGGCATGCATTACAGCCCGCAGAGGATCTGGAGCAGGAGCAGTGGTGGCAGAGAGAGGACCCTGCAAGGTGCAGGCATGCCTCACAGCACTCAGAGGGTCTGGTGCAGGAGAAGCGAGGGCAAGGAGAGGGCCCTGGAGGATGCCCTTCATGCCTCACAGCCCTCAGAGAGGAAGCAGCAGCCGGGGGCACATAGAGGGAGCACCCTGGAAGGTGCTGGCATGCCTCACAGCCCTCAGAGGAACTGGTGCAGGAGCAGCTGTGCAGGAGCAGAGGGGGCCCTAGATGGTGCTGGTATACCTCACAGCCCTCAGAGCGGGGCCGTAGCTACGGGGGGACCAGCGAGGCCAGGCCAGCCTATATTTTTCTGTGGCCCCCCCAAACATTACATTTATGCTTGCTGTTCGGTGATGTGCCACAACAGCCACATTATAATTTGGGCCAGTTCCTTCCTAAATTCCTAATATACTCAGTCTCAGCAGCACACCAGATTCAGTGCGGCTGGGATGGTACTATTACTCAGGGCACAAGTCCCAAAAAAAGAAGTGGGGGGACTGACTAAGGAGGTAGGCAGGTGACATCATGGCACGTGACATCATGGCCCATGACATCACGGCGCGTGACATTGCGTGTGGCATCACAGGAAGTGACATCAGAGGAAGTGATATCACATCCATGACTTTACAAGAAGTGACATCAGCTCTTAAGACCTCACACATATGTTTAGCAAGTATATCATGAGTACATTTGAACACACGAGTATACACACAAACACTCCTGGTTTAGGCAGAAGACACGCAGTTGCATTGTGATCCTTCTAGTATAGCACAGTGAGCTATGAAGGATGATATGTGACACCCACGCCCAGTAACCCTTACTGTCTTATGTAACACATCCTGTTCAATTATTTACAGGCTTGTGTGATTTATTGTAAATATAATGTGTATGTTTGCTGTAAAGCGCTCTGACACCCTACATTGAGATGAATAGCGCTGTAAAACAAGTAAAAAATACTGGTATTTAAATTGTTATTTTGCACTGGGACAGAGTAACACATCTGACATTCTTACAGTGCGTGAATATCTATTATATATGGGGGTCCGAACAAAGTCAAAATCGTGCTTCTCTTAAGCGCCTTTGAAGTGCTAACAAGCTTCTGCTTTTGTTTCCCTTCCTCTGCATTTACATCTAGGTGTGAGGCTACAGGCAGCCCCCACCCAGCCTCCATACACGGACAAAAGAAGGCCAAATGTTCGGCCTTTGTTATGGCCCAGGTTTATTTATTTTTATTTTATTTTAAAAGTTTTATATAGCGCTAGCTAGACCCGTAGGTATCAGAGCGCTTTACATACACACTGTAAAAAACCAAAGGAAATTGCATTACATAGTAGAAAGGCAGTAAGGAAGCAAAACAGAGATAAAAAATACAACATGAAAAAAGATAAACAGTGCAGCGGAGGGAGAGAAAACAAACGAAGGTGGTTAACACAGTCCGGTCACCACTATCCTTGAATGTTGAGAGAGAGAGGAGTCAACTCGGATATTGAAGTCTAGGTTAGTTGACGTTGGTCAGGAAAGTATTTGTTAAGGAGATGGAGTTTCAGGTCCCTTTTGAAACAGGAGAAGGAGGGGTTGCATCTGAGGACTCTAGGGAGAGCGTTCCATATCCTGGGAGCGTTGCCAGAAAACGATCGGTATTGGGTGGTTTTCTTTTTCAGTTTCGGAGGGATAAGAAGGAGTGAGTTTGAACTTCTCAGCGTTCTGGATTGACCTGCTCTTACCAGTTTGTTGTTCAGGTAGTTGGGGGCCGGAGAGTGAAGGGTTTTGTGTGTGATGCAGGCCAGCTTGTAAATACACCTCCCTTCCATGGGAAGCCAGTTGAGGGAGTTGAGAGCTGGAGTGATGTGTTCAAATCTTTTCACTCCAGATATGAGTCGAGCGGCCATGTTCAGCACTGCCCTTAGTGGGGCTAGGTGAGCTTTTGGAGTCCCTGTTAGGATGGCGTTCCCGTAGTCGATTTTAGAGAGAACTAGGGATTGAACTTCTGTCTTGAGGTCATCCTGGGGAAGAAAAGGTTTCAATTTCTTGAGGTGTTTTAGTGAGAAAAGAGCACCTTTTGCAGAGTTTTTGATGTGGGCCTCCATTGATAAGTTCTTCTCAAGGGTGATGCCTAGAGACTTAACTGAGTCGGATAGGACGAGGGGGCAGTTTAGGGCAACCAGATTCTTGAGCCACTCTTGGATTGGTCGATGGTTGCTTTTTGGAGAGAATAGGATTAGTTCCGTTTTATCTGGGTTGAGCTTTAAGTGGTTAGCGTTGAACCAAGTTTGGATCTCGGTTAGAGTGACATTGAGGTGTCGGATGTCGCTGGGAGACTTGATTTTGAAATAGATTTGGGTGTCATCAGCGTAGAGGTGGTAGTTCACTCCCGCTTTTTTCAAGATGATTGTGAGGGGCTCCATGAAGAGATTGAAGAGGGACGGGGAGAGGATCGAGCCTTGCGGGACCCCAAGTGTGACTTTTGTTGGCTTCGAGAGACAGAAGTTGATTTTAATTTGTTGCGAGCGGTGTTGAAGGAAGGAGGTGAACCATTTTAGTACTGTGCCATTAATGCCGGAGCGCTTCGACAAGGTCTCCAGAAGAGCTGGATGATTTACAGTGTCGAATGCCACAGATAGGTCAATAAGGATGAGTAGGTAGGCAATCAATCAATCAATCAATCAATCATGTCACTTATAAAGCGCACTACATACCCGCGAGGGTCTCAAGGCGCTGGGGGAAGAGGGGGGTGGTGCTGCTACTGATCGAAGAGCCAGGTCTTGAGGAGTCTTCTGAAGGCCAGTAGGTCTTGGGTCTGTCGGAGGTTGGTGGGGAGGGTGTTCCAGGTCTTGGCGGCGAGGTGGGAGAAGGATCTGCCGCCGGCGGTCGTTTTCCGGATGCGGGGGACTGTGGCGAGGGCGAGGCTGGTCGAGCGGAGCTGGCGGGTGGGGGTGTAGAAGCTGAGTCGTCTGTTGAGGTAGGCTGGTCCGGAGTTGTGGAGTGCTTTGTGTGCGTGGGTGAGGAGCTTGAAGGTTATCCTCTTGTTGACAGGGAGCCAGTGCAGGTCTCTCAGGTGGGGTGTGATGTGGCTGCGTCAGGGGATGTCGAGGATAAGACGTGCAGAGGCGTTCTGGATGCGTTGCAGCCGTCTCAGAAGCTTAGCCGTCGTTCCTGTGTAGAGGGCGTTTCCGTAGTCCAGCCTGCTGGTGACGTGGGCCTGGGTGACTGTTTTTCTTGTTTCGGTGGGGATCCACTTGAAGATCCTGCGGAGCATTCGGAGGATGTTGAAGCAGGATGAGGAAATGGCGTTGACCTGCTTAGTCATGGAGAGGGTGGGGTCGAGGATGACCCCTAGGTTGCGTACGTGGTCGGTGGGTGGCGGGGCTGTTCCCAGTGATGTTGGCCACCAGGAGTCGTCCCAGGCTGAAGGGTTGGAACCGAGGATGAGGACCTCCGTCTTGTCCGAGTTCAGCTTCAGGCGGCTGGTCCTCATCCATTCGGCGACGGCCTTCATTCCTTCGTGGAGGTGGGCTTTGGCGGTGTGAGGGTCTTTGGTGAGGGAGAGGATCAGCTGGGTGTCGTCGGCGTAGGAGATGATGTTGAGGTTGTGCTGTCGGGCGACGTGGGCGAGGGGTGCCATGTAGATGTTGAACAGCGTTGGGCTGAGGGAGGAGCCTTGGGGTACGCCGCAGATGATCTTGGTGGCCTTGGATCGGAAGGGGGCGAGGCAGACGCTTTGTGTTCTGCCGGAAAGGAAGGATGTGGTCCAGTCCAGGGCCTTCTCTTGGATCCCGGCGTCGTGAAGGCGTGTTCGTAGTGTGTGGTGGCAGACCGTGTCGAAGGCGGCTGATAGGTCCAGGAGGATGAGGGCTGCTGTTTCTCCGTTGTATAGCAGGGTCCTGATGTCATCGGTGGCGGCGATGAGGGCGGTTTCGGTGCTGTGGTTGCTGCGGAAGCCGGACTGGGAAGGGTCCAGGATGTTGTTCTCCTCGAGGTAGCGGGTCAGTTGTTTGTTGACGATTTTCTCGGTGACCTTCGCGGGGAACGGGAGCAGAGAGATGGGTCGGAAGTTCTTGAGGTCCTTGGGGTCTGCCTTGGGTTTCTTGAGTAAGGCAGTGATCTCGGCGTGCTTCCAGCTTTCCGGGAAGGTTGCTGTCTCGAAGGAGATGTTGATTATTTTCCGGAGATGGGGCGCGATGGCTGTACTGGCTGTGTTGAAGATGTGGTGAGGGCACGGGTCTAGCGGTGAACCGGAGTGGATGGTGTTCATGATCTCGCTGGTGTCCTCGTCGTTGATGTTGGTCCAGGAGAGCAGGCGGTTGGTGGTTGTGGGGGCAGTGGTCTCGGTGGTTGCCGGGGCGGTCGTGGTGTTGAAGCTGTCATGGATGTCGGCGATTTTGCGGTGGAAGAAGGTGGCCAGTGAGTCGCACAGGTCTTGCGACGGCTGGATGTCGTTGATGTTGGAGCTGGGGTTGGAGAGTTCCTTCACGATGTTGAAGAGCTCTTTGCTGTTGTGTGCGTTGTTGTCTAGGCGGTCTTTGAGTGAGGCCCTTTTAGCGGATCTGATGAGGTGATGGTGACTGCGGGTGGCGCTCTTGTGGGCGGCGTAGCTGTCCGCTGTCCGTTCGTGGAGCCAGATCTTCTCCAGTTTTCGGCATGTTCGTTTGGAGGCCTGGAGGTGTAGTCACGAGCTGTCTGAGTCCGAGGGTGGCGAGGTTGTCGATCAGGGTGGTGGAGTTGGTGTCCTTGTTGTTCTCGAGGTGGAAGTTCAGGTCCCCGAGGAGGATGTAGTCCGTGGAGGCGATGGCGTGTGTGCTGATGAAGTCAGCGATGGAATCGCTGAACTGTGGTCGGGGCCCGGGGGTCTGTAGATGAGGGTTCCTCTGAGGGTGGTGTTGGGATCGGTGTGGATCTGGAAGTGCATGTGTTCGGCGGTGCTGAGGGTGTCGTCGGTGTTGGTTGAGACTCTGAGGGTGTTCCTGTGGACGATGGCGATGCCTCCTCCGACTCCGTTGGTGCGGTCCCTGCGGGTGATCTTGTATCCGTCCGGGATGGCAATGGCGATGTCGGGGGCTGAAGCGGGATTCAGCCAGGTCTCCGTCAGGAATGCGACGTCTGGGGAGGTTGAGTCGAGAAGGTCCCAGAGTTCGATGGCGTGTTTGTGGGCGGAGCGGGTGTTGAGGAGGATGCATCTGAGGTAGTTGGGTTCTTTCCTGGGCGGTGGTTTGGCGGGGCGGGTGCTGGCGAAGCTGCAGTTCCGGCAGGTGAAGGGCCCTTGGGTGCGCTTCGGGGTGGCCTGGTAGCAGGCGTGATCTTTTCCGGGGTTGAGTGCGTGGAGGGTGCTGGCGTCATATCGGCGTCTGTTGATGTGGCGGGCGCGGGGATGCCCGGACCAGGGGGTCTGGCGCTGGGCGCGGTCATGGCGCGGACGGGCGCAGACGGGCTTGCCTTAGGCGCGCCTTCGGCGCGCTAGCGGCGCGGCCGCACAGTGGCCGCCATAAATGGGGAGGTGGGAGGGAGGAGCAGGGAATGGGGCAGTGAATGGGCAGTGAGGGGGGGGCCGCAGGGGCGCAGCGGCGGGAAACAGGCACAGAAGGGAAAACGAGCACAATCAGGGCATCAAGGGGGCACAGAAAGGACAAGAAAACGAGCACAATCAGGGGCAGCAAGGGGGCACAGAAAGGAAAAAACGAGCACAATCAGGGGCAGCAAGGGGGCACAGAAAGTAAAAATGAGCACAATCAGGGGTAGCAAGGGGGGGCACAGAAAGGAAAAACGAGCACAATCAGGGGCAGCAAGGGGGGGCACAGAAAGGAAAAACGAGCACAATCAGGGGCAGCAAGGGGGCACAGAAAGGAAAAACGAGCACAATCAGGGGCAGCAAGGGGGCACAGAAAGGAAAAACGAGCACAATCAGGGGCAGCAGCAGGGCACACAGACGGAGCTGTGTGGTGGGGGAGCGACCTACCAGTCAAGGTCAGGGGTCGCTCTCTTCACCACGCAGCGGCATCACCTTCATCTAAAGCCTTGTGAATATCGTCAGAGATGTTGAGCATAGCTGTTTCAGTGCTACAGCCTTTCCTGAATCCTGATTGAAAGGTGTCGAGGAGGTTGAACTCATCAATGTGTTTGTTGAGTTGGTGAAGAACGCATTTCTCCAATGTTTTCGCAAGGAACGGGAGGTTGGAGATAGGTCTGAGGTTGTTAAGATCATTAGGGTCGGCCCCTGGTTTCTTGAGAATGGGTGTGATTTGTCCTAGTTGAAGGGAGTCTGGGACACAGCCTGAGATGAGAGAGGCGTTGATGATTTTTGTCCAGAAAGGGGAAATGGTGTGGTTGAGTTCTTTTATAATTGTGGATGGGAGGGGGTCCATAGTGTGGGAGGAAGGTTTTAGGGTAGAAATTATACTGAAGACCTCGTTTTCCGACATTAGCTCAAAGTCGGACCAATGCGCATTGTTTTTTAGCTGGAGGCAGACCTGATTGTCCTTGGTAAGATCTCTTTCTGATTGGTCAAGGGTGGTTAAAGGGGGGCAGGTTAAGAGGGAAGGAGGGTTTGCGGTTTGGAGGAAGGATTGATCAATTTCTGAGACTTCATTAGAGAAGAAGGTGGCAATTTCTTCACATCGCTCTTTGGTGGCTTTGATTTCGTTAGAGGGAGTGCAGTTTGTTTGGCTTTTGACAATGATGAAGAGTTCTCTCGGTCTGTTTTTCACCAGATCTAGTTGGTTGCGGAAGAAAGACGCCTTCTCACTGAAAATGTGTTTTTTGTATGCCTGCCGAGCAGATCTAAGTTGCGCTAGGTGCAAGGTCGAGGGGTTTAGTCTCCAAGACCTTTCCGTTTGTCTGAGTTGACGCCTTTCGTTATTCAGATCCACATTGAACCAGGGTTTAGATTTGGTTCGCCTCATTTGTTTGAGTTTGAGTGGAGCTACTTGGTCTAAAACCTCTGTCATTTTTGAGTTAAAGTGTGTAGTGAGGTCATCGGCCGTCCATGATGAGGGTTGGAGTTGTAGATGGGCATGAATCCTGGATTCAAGTTCGGGTAAAGGGACTTCTTTGATGTTTCTGGTCCAGTGCTTAGGTTTGTCATCATGAATAGGTTGGTGTCTGACAAGTGCATCAATCTTGAACAGAATGAGGTGGTGGTCTGACCAGTCAATGGGAGAAATCGCTCTCAGAGAGACCAGTTCATTGTTGGTAATGATCGCATCCAGTGTTGCACCTTTGATGTGAGTTGGTTCATTGCAGAGTTGTTTGAGATTGTATAATTCAAGTAGGTTGGATAGGTTCTGGACAGTGGAGTCTTCTGGGTCATTCCAGTGGATGTTGAGGTCACCCAGGAACACGTCTTTTGTGTCTGTCATGGAGAAACGTGTTATTAGGTCTGTTAGTTCTTCGGGGAAAAGGGTACGCTCTCCAGGAGGATGGTAGATTGTGTGGAATTTGATGGGAGAGGTGCCCTTGGCAGTGAGTTCGACACCCAGGTATTCAAACGATAGGTATTCTGCAGGTTTAAGTTTGGTAATCTGTATTCCAGCTTTGTGAATGATGGCTAGTCCCCCCCAGTTTTGATTGGCCTGTCTTGTCTGATGATGTTGTACCCTGGGGGGTGAGAATGTCAAGAATGGGGGTGGAGTGGACATTGAGCCAGGATTCTGTGAGGAAAGCGATGTCAATTTCTTCAGCGAGTAGAGCTTCAGCAATGTCTGTGGCGTGTTGAACTGCTGATCTGCAGTTTAGGAGCATGCAAGAGAGAGGGCGGGGAGCCTCGCTGATAGGGGGAGTTAGGTGGATAGAGGAGTATTGAGCAGGAGGTCTGGGCGAGTGGACAGTTTTTGGGATTCTGTTAGTGCCAATAATAACAGGTATGGGGAGAGGGGCTGAGTTCAGGCTCATAGTGAGGTAAGAGTCGTTGATCTCATCAGGTTTCGGTACAGAAAAAGATTGTCGATCCCAGTTGGGTCGAAGTGCCTGACTTGTTGACGGACTGGAGGGGCGAGGGGTGCTCTGAGGGGCCATGGGAGGGGTATTGAGGGGGGTAGGAGCAAATCTACCCGGGGAGAGGGAGCATGGTGGCTTGGTCCTGTTGAGAATGTCTTGCTGTAAGTATAGGAAATCGGCCGCAAGGGAGTTAATTTTTTGCTCCATTCTGTTCAGTTGCTGTGTTATTGAGCTGAAAAAGTTTAAGGTTTTTGCCAGGGGTCGAGAATGACTTGGGTCTATGGAGGGAGAGTGAACAGGGGTCAGGGATTGGACGGAATCAGTGGGATTAGGAGAGGGGAGAGGTTGGACGCGGGGAGCCGGATTAGTAATGCTCCCATTCAAGGAGTTCAGAGGAGGAGTAGAGGGTCTACTGTCCAAGTGAGGAGGGAGAGAAATTCTAGGTAGGAAGTCAGAGTTCCGGGGAATGTCAATGAGATTAACGGTGGAGGCAGGTTGTGTATGTGGGTGTGCGACAGCGGACGGGGAGTGGGCAGTGATAGTAGGGGGGAAAGTGTCTGCCGGATAGGTGAAGACGTTGGACATGGGGAAGTCACGGGGGTTGTCAGTGAGGTAAGCGGTGGAGACAGGTTGTGCCTGTGGATGTGGGACATCGGAAGGGGAGTGTGCAGTGGTGGTAGGGGGGAGAGTGACCGTTGGATTGGAGATGACGTTGGACAAGGGGGAAGTAAGGGTCGGGGGAAAAGGGTCTGTGTTGGAGGAAGGGGTAGTTTGAGAGGGAGGGTTCAGATTATCAGGGGTCGAGAGGGGAGTGCCTGTGGGGATTTCAGTCGTGGGAGGGTTGAGGATAAAGTCCGAGCTGACCAGATCGAGATCGGCCTTGTGGTGTTTGTTAATTGTGATTTTGTTGTTCCTGGTGTGATCAGTTGATGTAATAATGGTGGGTGTTTTGCGGCGTAGAGTAATGATGGGGGTAGTGTGATTGTAGTGAGTGATGGTGGATGTCCAAGAGTTGAAGAGAGGTTCTTCAGGGCAGGGAGATTGGATCAGTTCCACGTTATTCGTGAGGGTGGTGGGGGATGGAGGAGATAGGGTTTGGTGGCTCAGTTGAGTTAACGAGGAAAGAAGTGTGGGGAAGTGGCGGTCAAAAGTGGTGAGGTGCGGGTCGGTGGCCTGTATGAGAATGGTTCCAGTTCTGTAGATGGAAATGGTGAGTTCCCCTTTGAAGGTCGGGGAGATAGTGGTGGAGATTTTTTCACCATAGGGAATGATTACTGACTTGGCGACTTTAAGTTGAAGAGAGAAGGTGTTTTTCCATTTAGTCGGGCGATTAGTGTAAAAAATGAAGTTAGTTTTCGTGTTGCCGTTGGTCGCTGTGTGGTAGTTATCTACAATGAGTGTTTCCGGGTGTTGTTTTAGAGTACTGTTCTTGAAGTTCTTTTTTGCATTACTGGTCAATTTGTCTGGGTAGTTAATGGACCAGGAGTTGGGTCCGTAACGCACGAGATTCGAGTTCCGGGTGGGGTTAGGCGGGCGCATGGTTGAATGGTAGAAATGCCGAGGCGCAATCAGGAATCAAGCAGTAACCATGCTTTTACAGTAAGCAACATTTGCCCCAGACCAGGGGGACACTCCAAACGGAGGGGGAGTATCAGCATTTTTCAATGCCTGCCATATTGGGAGGAGACAATGTCCACAAGCCAATTCCAGTAACAATCCCATAAGCAGGGAGTGTAGGCAGTCAGCCCTTATCAGATTCTATGGTCTGAGCAAAGATACATTCTCTCAATCACATTTGCCTTCAAGTAGCTACTTTGAGAAATGTTTTTATGGCAGATGTATGAGTAGGAGGCAGGAAAGGTGGCTTTATCCCATATAACTTTGTGTAACTAGTTGAGAAATTATTTATGTGGCAGATGTATAAAAAGGAGGCAAGACGGTGGCTTTATCGTTGATAATGAATGCGTTGGATCCTGAGGGATCAGGACTTATCTTCATTTTTTTCTTTTTTTTTTTTTTCTCCTTTCTTTCTTCTATCTCAAGACATCTACGGGTCAAGCTGTGGACCCTGTTGGTGTTAAGTCAGTGATCTTTTGGGCAATACCCTCGTAGGAAACAGAAGTTAAGGAATTGCTATGGCGTGTGAAAAAAGCAAAGCCATGATGTGGGAAGTCCTTTTTCTGTGTGTAATTTCACCTTTGGGTGGGGGAAGGCAGTTTAATGGAAGGTGGGAGCCATTAAGGATGACTGCCGATTTGTTGAGGGCCGTTAAAGATGGTCGCCTCCTTTGCGGGGGTTTGCAACGGATATACTATTTGGACTTGGAATCCGTTTTTGTTTTGGATTAAGATTCAGTCGCCTTGTCTTAATACTTGGCACTGGGTAGCTTTTTCGCTGTCATTTTACTATATTGCGAAGCTCTTCGATCAGACCTCTTTCACATTATAAGAACGAGGGGCTTGTGAGGACATCATCAGCCTCCCATGTATTAAATAACAGAAGCATTGAAATGGTCGTAAAGCGGGGGACCGTACCTGCTGGCAAGATCAAAGTGGAGTTCACCATTTTGCAGCTGGTTTGATGTAGGAGTGCCTGCCCCTCATTTCAGCTGCCATCTCAGGGTCAGGCGTCTAACTTGCAGAGGAGAATTGAGCATACTTTGTTGTATCCACAATTAAGCATGTTGCTGCAGCCATACAAATGCGCAATCACCAGAACTGCAACTCTCTGTGACATCGGGGGTGGAAAAACTACTTCGACTTCATGAGATCGCCATCTTAGGGTCAGGCACCATTCCACGAAAATTCGTCAGGCAGTCGACATCGCACCCTCCAAGAGGTGATTTTTTATGAGGAAACTCGTGCTGTGCCCATAATGGATGCAAATAAATATAGACCCTTCCACTCAGTATCACTGCAAACGGAAACTCTGGAGTCTCAAATGACAAACCCCCCTCCCCGGCTGAACGTTGCTGCTTGGAAGGAAAGCAGATACCGAGCAGGCGCTGCTGAATGTGTCCCGGTGTCTCAAAATTACACCGGGACGAGTTCAGCATATTTTACAGTGGGGCTCAACTTCTTGGCAGGGTGGACAGCGTCCACCCTGTGAAAAGAGTGGGCGGACGCCGTCCACCCACGTGTATCACCGACTCGTGCCCTGCTATTACTAATCTCCGGTGAGCAGGGGGGTTGGTGCAGTGACTGCACTGCAGTCACGCACGTTTTCAAACTTTTCATTTAGGCCAGGCCGCCCCTAGAATGAAAATACATTGACAAGAGCGAGGCAGTGGAGGGACTGGGGCATGCGGCACTGAGAGGGCCCTGGAGGGCTCTGCGCTGCGTCACCGCCCCCAGACAAGTCTCTGACCTCGACGCCGAGCCAAGGGCTGCATTTAAAGTAATGGTTTCCGAAACGAGGAGCCTCGCATTAGCTTGATGAACTGTGGTCATCCGAGGAAGGCCGCCATCTGCGTCCAGAAGATTCTCTACGTGTTTTTCCACCGGTCACGTGTGTTTGGCGACGCAGCAGATGAAAGTCACAGGTTAAGTGAAGCGGCGCCGGAGCTGAATGCCAAGTACAGGAGAGTGACGTGTTTGAGTTTTCTAATCTTTCAAAACTGAAAAATAAGGCAATTCTTATTTCCTTTATCACTCTTAATATTAAAGGTTAAGTCTATTTACACATTCAGGCCCCATGTGTACAAATACAGTTAATTAAACTAACATTTCCACAAGCTGCCAGCAATGTAAAAAGAGAACTTCTGAGCAATGTGTAAGATTATCCTTTCACTCTTGCTTCCTCCAGTCTTTTACCCATCTATCCTTTCATTTTTGGTATTCCCTAATTGTGACCAAATCAGTGCATGATATGGCCCCTAGAGTTGCTTACTTGATCAATGCTATTGCCACCTGATGACATACAGGCTGATCCCATAGTTCACTCACCTTGTTTCCTATGACCATTGCAGGCTGTGTTGTCCCTCTGTCACTCTTGGGTAGACCCATGCAAAGTCTGAACCTGGCCCAGCACTGATGATTCTTGATGACACAAGGGGTGAAGGTTATTTTAAGAACTACCATGAGGCCATAGCTACGGAAAACATCCATTACACCGCAAGCATTACATCGTAATGCCTTTACAACGCATCTATTACAACGAATGTGCCATTACATCGCATGCCATTACAACGCATATGCCATTACAACACATGCCATTACAACGCATGCCATTACAACACATTTTAGGTAAGTAAAGGAGGTAAGTGAGATATTTTTTTATTTTTGATTTAAGCTTATAAATGTTTGTGAATGTAGTAATACTCTGGTATTCATTTTTATTTTTGGGTAGAAAATTAATATTTATTTTATATTAAAACTTTCCCAGAGGCAAATACCGGTCAGAGTAGGAATAGTAATTTTGCCCCCACCACCATCCAGCACTTTCCCTGAGGCAAGCACCTGTCGGAGTTGGAATAGTAAATTTGCCCCATCACCATCCAACACTTTCCCTGAAGTTAACACCGGTCGGAGTAGAAATAGTAAATTTGCCCCCACCACTATCCAACACTTTCCCTGAGGTAAACACCGGTCGGAGTAGGAATAATAATTTTGCCCCCAACACCATCCAACACTTTCCCTGAGGCAAACTCCAGTCGGATTAGGAATAGTAATTTTGCACCCACCACCATCCAACACTTCCCCTGAGGTAAACACCGGTCGGAGTTGGAATACTAAATTTGGATACTAACATTTAAAACATATTTCTGATCTGTGTCTGCTAATGTATTTTTTGCTGATATCAATAAAGTTTTTTTTTTTCAACGTACTCAATATTGTTAACGTCTTACTTACATATGATTTTATAAAGGGTGGTTTCTTCCTGCTAGGTTTTTGAGGTTGATTTTTGTCCAAAATCTGTTAATATCAAACGTATAATATTAATATTATTTATTTATGGGTGATGGGATTTTTAATTCTTCTTAACATTTTGATCTTTTATTCACTTACTTCTGAATGGAAAGATTAGCTTGATATTATCTGCTTTCAATTGCTTGCAGCTTTACAATTTTTGAAAATTCTGTAAATAAGTAAAAAATAATATTGTAAGTAGTTGTGATTTACGTGTTATTATTGTATTGCTGTTTTTCTTTAAACGTAAACTTACTTCTGTCTGTAGAGGGCAGTGTTCAACTTCTCCAATGCAAAAAGTCTCCGGGTACTTCTTCTGTGTGTGGTCACCGTGGACGTTAGTTTACCACTGAGCACAAAATGGGGGTCTGCATCTTTTATAAGTTTTTTGAGGGTAAACGACAATTTAAAACAAAATATGTTTTGAGAACAGTTTTTTCGCGTGATTCAGAATCTGACAGAATGTATATTTATTTTGTTCTGTGTAAAAATATTCTTTTTAACGTTCCTTCTCGGAATGTCAGCCATTTTGAGTAGTTGCGGGATCAGGAGCTGTAATATAAATAGTTGAAGGACTGCCGTTTTATTTGCTTCCAAATTGTTTTATGTATAATCTCATTTCAACTTTGATTATAGTGTGCATTTGCTGAATAATGTGGAAATTCTATGGGGGTTTTTTCCCGTCATTTAGTATATTTTTTTATTTTTTAATATTAATATTCAGGTATGTTAATGTGGAGGTACTTTAAATAGTACCCGAGTATTAAAATTAATACTGGGGTATTATTAATCTCCCCCACCCAAAACCCCTATTTCCCTTGCATCCCGTCCCAGGGGAAGGTTATACAAAAAAAAAATTAAGAAAAAAACAAAGAAAATATATTATGGGTTGTAATGGTATGCGTAGTATTAGTGTGCATTGTAATGGAATGTGTTGTAATGGTAGTTTTAATGCATCTTAATGAACATGCGTTGTAATGGCATGCGTTGTAAAAACATGCGATGTAATGCTAGTTGCGTTGTAAAAACTGTGATGTAAAAGTATGCGTTGTAATGGTATGCGTTGTAACATTATATATTCCATAGCTATGGATTTGTGACTTAGCATAATTGTTTATCTCGAGTTGTCACAAGTATTTCTATGTGGGTCTGCATACCTGAAGGTGACCATGGGCCTTACCTGCCTCTGCAACTGGTCCATGCCTCCAGATTACCAGTTTTCTACTCCTGAGTTGACTCCAAGGAGCCTCCTATATGGATGTTTTGTTCATGTCCATCACTCCAGGTTACTCTTTGTCTCTCTTGGACAGGCTATTTGCATCTTGTGTGGTTGCCCGCATGGAGCACGTGCTGCAGGATCGCTCTTGGTTACTCATGTTTCTTCCCTTTGGTGCTTTTCCCTCCCTGCCTGTAACCTGTGCTCTGTGGTGCGTCCGTACTCTGATCTGTCACTCTTGGTAAGTGCCTACAGAGCATTTACTCTGACTGTGATTCTCATGTGGGTGAATGAGTGTTACCGTTCGTTGCTCCTTGATACACTCCCCCTGTCTCCTTGTCGCACTTGGATGCTTGTATCCAGCACATTTTGTGGCGGCTCCTCCATTGCTCCTAGGTAAAGCAGTGATCAATTTGTAAAAATGTGGGTGCCAGAGCCCAAGGCATTTCGCAGAAGTCCCCTGCAGCTTCCATCACCCACAGCTCCTACCTCTCAAGTATCCACTGACCTGAGGATTCAAATGTGCAGGTGCGAAGATGGCCCAACCAGTCTCCCCCAGAACCAGTCCCAACACACTACCAAAAATACCACAAGTTCTTGGCAACCATTCCCAGGGCGGATAATGTGAGGTAGGAGGACCTGGGTGAATATCGGCACATGCTTTACTCTGGGAATCCCCTTTTGTATCGTATAGAACCTGTCTAGGAAAATAAAGAAACACCTATTAGTAATCCATAAAATGCTTTACTCAAAGAACACCAGCATAAACAATTTCTCTGTGCCAGACCCCTCAAAGTACCCTCACCAAAAAAAATCCCACGTAGGTATCATAGGGAGAAGAGTTAATCTCACTGGCCACACCAGGAAGAAACCTTCAGTACAGGGTAGAATAGGAATCAGTAAAAGAGATTCCTCCAAGGTTCAATGTGGAAATATCAAAAGTAATTATTCCATGGGAGAAAAGCAAAACAAATGACAAAGTCTCGTTACTGTCCCAAAGTTCCTTAAACCTTTTCATCAGTGCACTGACCTTTTTAGGTCGATCCTAGGCAGTGTTGTCTGCGAGAAATGCTGTATCTCTTCTTTGGGCTTCGAGCACGCCCATCGATTTCCATTGGTTCTTTTATGTGCCGTTCAGAAATGCTGGCTTTTTAGTGGTGCATGGACTGTATTTCTCCCTTCCTTGGGCGCTTGGTTCCCTTTCATGGGATTGACCTTATTACATGTAGGAATTCGCTTCTGTACTTTTTTGCTACTTTCGGTGCACTTTTTTTTATCTTGTCTCATCTGTTCTGAAATGCTTGTTTTTTGATTTTTTTAAGGCATGGGGAGAGGCATCGCCAAGTCTCAAACCTAGTTCCCCAGTTCCAAAGTTGGCAGCTCTGGATGTTATTTCACATCCTCTCTTTAAGACAATCTGCATTTTGCTTTTGGTTTTATCTTCATTTCACTCACTTAGTCACCCTCCCACCACACACCCTACCCTTAACCCCTTCTTCACTTTTGTTTCCCTGAGTGCCCCCCATGAGGGCATGGGAAGGGCATTCCTTTCATTACACAGAATTGTCGAACAAGCAATTTCACTTTAAATTTACAAAGCCTCGGATCCTGAGTCTCTCTTCCGGGGCTCCTTCGAGTATTTTCTTGGCTCACCACGGCGCCCGTTTCATGGACACCACGCTTTATCTTTTAAAGATGCTCGCTCTCCTCCCCTGCAAGTGTTTGTTTCTATTTAAGCAACTATCAATTTGGAAAGGTACAGTCACACTGTGTGATTTAGATGAATAATGATTTTTGCAAATGAAATGTTTTCATCTAAATCGTAAATTGTATTTAATTAGTTTGCACTATCTGGACACCAGGAAGGGGCTCAACTGCAAAAAGAAGTGAACCTGGGTAGCCCATCCCTCTCTCTGGGACCCCCAGTAGGTTCGTCACTGGTGCACGAATGGCTCTGGAACAAGGCTTCGGCTGAAATCAAATACAAGAAAAAACATTTTTTAGAAACTATTATGAAAACGAATAGGCGTGACCTTATGATTCGTAAAATTCATAGAACGATATTTTAAACATTCGTAAATTTCACAGAAGCAAAATTTTAATTTGGAGCTTTCTTATTTTAGGTTGCTTCGAAAATAGATTTTGATATTTTTCATCATTCTTCAAGTGAACTCTACGCGCCCTTTAAAGCTCTTGAGTTTTGATCCACATTACAACTGCTTGTACAATCATCTACATTTCCTCCTTAAAATGGCTGCTACCTGCTTGTATCTAATAGTGTAAATCTAGGACAAGTCCTATCTCTCTTTTTACTACTTGTCAGCAGATGCCCCACACAAACAGCAATGTCCTTCTCAGACAACCTTCTAGCAATAGCTTCTCGCTGTTGCACTTTGAGATCTGAAAGGAACTGAGGTCCCTTTCTGAAATCAAAGCATGGAGGAGCGTAAGGATGCCAGGGCGAAGGGCAGGAGGTGAGCGAGAAAGGGATGCAATGCAGCAGTAAATGCAATACTTTGTTGGCATGTCTAAATTTACAAGTATTGCAATCTTGTATTTGTTTCCATTTAAATCCTCAAGGTGACATGAGTTTTGTTATGATTGATGATCTTTGGTTTGTATCTGGCTCTGGTTTTCATGGGGCTGCACAGTTTTTCTGCTGTTTGCTTTGTGTATGTGCTTGACAATATGTAAGTATATGCACTTCTATAAATGTGCTCTGATTCTAATTATCTCTACTAATGGGTCATAATCTGTAGGTAAGCCTGTGTATCTTTATCAGTGAATATGGGGGGCCTTAGATACTTACTGAGGTGGTCAATGCAGAGGCGTGAACATACACCAATATACTGCCTTTCCCACAGTGTCTTGCCTATAACTGAAATACTTTCCTCTAAATGTACACAGTGTTCTGTCTGAACTTGGATCTTCCCGGGCTTGTGTGTTGTTGTGCTGTTCATGGAGTGTCCGCATGTTTCTTACCCAGGCTCTGAATGTGTTTGTGGATTTCCACTGGGTTTCTGGGCTTACTACTCTTTGGTCTCCCATGGTTAGTGTTTCCTGCTAAATGGACCCGCAGGTTGCATGACAGACACTGCTTTCGAGTGGTGCCACAAACTCATTACGAGCTCTAGGCTTTCATTAAGTACTCTTCCATGGCACATTGGAAAAAAGCGCCTTTAGGCTCCGTCTAGGCACTGCACATGCTAAAATCTGTTTAATAACAACTATTAAACGCAGTGCAAAATTACAGTAAGTGTGTTAATACTAAAATAATAAAGTAACGTGCATCATGTCACTCCTTCCATTTATCTATGTAGGTTTGGTTTCATTGCATCACCGACTGGTGCAGTTAGTGAAGGCATTATTTGAATAACACTATTTTTATTCATCGTTTAAATTCCTTTAGGTTGTAGACTTGCCCTATCTGGGCATAAATTGCATTTCCAGTGTTCATTAAATAGCACCGAAGCCCAACCTTGAGTGTGTGTGGCCATTCACCAGTGGCACGTGAAGTACAGTAGATGTTATAACACCCAGGAGAATGTGCTGCATGGCAAATACTTAAAAGGTCCCAAAGGCAAGACCTATTGGGTATGCCAATGCTTGTTTCGTTTGCAGTAATCTAGGGATCCAATGTAGAAAAACACAAAAAATAAAGCGGAAGACAAAAACGCAAATGCGCGTCTCCCCAAACCAGGAATTGCTGCCCGCAAGGCTACGCAGCAGATGAAAGGAAACGGCAACCCCTAAGTGCTGCCTTCAATAGAGGAAAAGGTAGAAAGGGCTGCACACAAGGGAAAGAACGACACAACCAGTGCTTAATTTGTAAAATATTAAGTGCCAGGGCTCTGACCAAGAGGCCACTGCAGCTTGCACCACCCATCGCCCTTGTAAATGCGACAGTTCAGATTATTCCAGGTCCCCAAAGCTAAAGGAGTGGCTGGGGAGGCAGGTATTCGTAATTTTTTAATGTATATTGTTTTCCTAAACAACTGTTATACTGCTCATCTCTAAATTACATGAGCAGCGCCACCTTGTGGCAGACTGCCCTAAGTGTGGTGTTGACAATTAGGTGCTGGTGCCGAGCACCGGAAACCAATTAAGTGCCGGTGCTCAGCACCGGAAAGCTCCGGCTCAAATTAAGCACTGGGCACAACATCATATCCAATGGACGGAGCCCAACAGGGTTCCAACGCAGGGCTGCAAACTTTGCAGCGGCAGAGGAATGCAGGATATCCAGGTAAACAAAAACACCAACTAGACTGCAGCTCCCCAACTGAAGAGCCGTATGCATGCAGACCGCAAGAGGCGTGAACAAGGAAAGCCAGAACCTCGAAGCCAAGTAATAGGACATGCCCAGGTGCGGTTTAAATACTACGTCACCACCCTTCTTATCAATAAGCCCTGCCTCAGCATCCTGCGTACTCTGTCAAGGCTGCTGGAAGTTGGTGCAGTAAGTGGAATCTGGTACAGAGACACACAGGTAGGGAGGAAAAGGGGGTAAAAAACAAGAACATCTGTACTATTACCCCTTCAGTAATGATATGGGGCGAAGAATAAGGAGGGTTCAAACCAAGGAATACGTAATAAAAACCTGAGCTAACACCTCTCGCCTCTGTTGCCAACAAGAGATTTAAAGTGCACGAGGCATAACAGTGCCACTGCTGCAGACTGCCAGTGCCAGCATTAACTCTCTAACGTCTTACAAGTGAGACATTTTGGGCTAGTCCGGTCAGATCTGTCAATACATATGGCCTAAATGTGCCAGTTCTAAATATACATGGATATGTTTAATGTACTACTAATATGCTCTACTAATAATAGGGTAGACAGCACCACCATGTGGAAGACTCTGATTAAAAAGTGTCGGTGCCGAGCACCGGCTAACCTCTGCACAAATTAAGCAATGGGCTAAAGAAAATTAGGAAATGGGCTAAAGACTCTCACAGTCGGGTGCAACAATCAGATGAATGTAAAGTCCATGCATTCTATCTCTCACACCACTACCTGGTACCAAAGCCTAGGAACAAGGACCTAAGACACCTCGCTGGTCGCTCACCCAGGACACCAACACACTTCCCACGTGGGCCACACTTCAAACGCCACAATCTCCCAACCAAGCACTCCCCAGTGGAGTAGCATGCTACTCACCCAGTAATGAGCTTCAGAGCGTCGTGAAGGGTGCAAAGTCCTATATAGATGCACGTTAAACAGAGGTTGAAGTGGGCGGGATCTGAGGGACACGACGTGCCCATACTTTTTTAAATTAAAGAAACGCAGTTCCCCTACGTTTTGTGAAAAGACTCCTGTCCCGGGATGGTTAATTCTAAGTTAAAATGCTTCAGATGAAATTTAAGGCAAGGAGCCTCCAGGGCTGTGAAACCGCGGGAGGGGCAGACAGCTAAACAAGCCTTCCTGCCAAGGTGTTGCTGCCTGAAAGAAATGTAAATGTGCACAACTGGTTAATCTGCAAATGTAAAGGATGCTTGGAAGCCGGTATTGGCTTTAATTGATGGAATCACATGAAGCTTCCTGATAAAACAGATTCAGGGACTGTTTAGATCTTGGCGGATAGGATAGTCCGTCACAAACGTGACAGATATCCTGCCCGCCGTATTACAAGTGCCAGAGGATATAATGGAATTGTAATACGGCGGATGGGATACTCCGTCACAAACATGACGGATATCCTGCCCGCCGTATTACAAGTGCCAGAGGATATAATGGAATTGTAATACGGCGGATGGGATAGTCCGTCACAAACGTGACGGATATCCTGCCCACCGTATTACAAGTGCCAGAGGATATAATGGAATTGTAAAACGGCGGATGGGATACTCCGTCACAAACGTGACAGATATCCTGCCCGCCGTATTACAAGTGCCAGAGGATATAATGGAATTGTAATACGGCGGATGGGATATCCGTCATGTTGGTTCTGGAGTATCCCACCCGCTAAGATCTAAATCAGCCCTAATTATTTTTGAGTGATATTGCAAGGAGTTACCAGCTGAGCTGTGAAGTGCACTTTTAAAGAACAGCTATAAAATAAATTGCACTATGTACAGCCTGGGTATTACTCAAAATCTATATTTTGGAAGCACTTTTTTCATCTTAAACATGTGTGTGCATTTTGTAGCAGCCTATCTTATACTGTGTGCAATGCAAGTTTAAAATAATGACTTACATGCTCACAGTGCTTTCTGTGACAGACTGGGACCTCGTAGCACTAAACATATACAAGTCACTATTCTTGACTGCACCAACCAGGATTCACTTCTGTGGCTCTCTGGTTACAGGCACAGACCTCTGCAGCATAGAGGTTTCATTATGCACAGCAATGCATTTCTCACTGATTAACTTAACTTGCATTTACTTTTCATTTATGCTGTGCCTTACTTTATATGCATATACCTGAAAATGAAAGGCTGAAATATTACAGAATAGTTCGCTGTTTTAGCCACGCCTTTGACCACACCCCCACCGTCGCTCACTCCACCCCCTTTGTGCACAGCATCACAGTTCCCATATTTTGTTTAATGTACTTCGACCGCTGACGTAAAATTACAATTTAATATAAAGTTTTGTCTTGTGACTACTGAGGGTGACGTCACGTCCCAGCAGCGGCCTATGGAACGCCATCTTCATCGCGAGAAGTTATCACAACGCACTCATGGTATGGCAGCACTGGGGAAGTTTAACGCAGCACACCGCCTGCAAACATTGTTATTCATGGAGTCCATTTGCATGCAAATTAGCATATTTTAAATACCTCATGAATCTCAGCATTTTTAATTGAAGCAAGGGCAGTAATTTAACAGCATGTGAAACAACATCCCAGGAGTTTGCCGCGAGCCAGCTGAGAAGCATCACAGAAGCGGTCCATTTGAAATCCGAGTTCAGATCTGAAGCCACGGTGGTCCCCGCAGAGCCATCACAGAAGCCATCTCCTGCAGCCTGGGGGCAGCCTCTAAACTGCCATCAGGGAATACTTCCCAACACAGAGCGAGATTGCAAAGAGGCAAATGGATTTTTAATTTTACTTTTAATAGCTGCTAGAAAAGTAACTTTCAATTAGCGCATCTTCGATTAAATGCAGAGAGCAGGGCGGGGATGTTGAAAAGAAGACAGCGAGAGCCTTGTCTCTGGAGCTCATGTGATTACCTGGAACTTGTCAGCTTCAATCATCTCATTTCCGGACGGGGAGGGGGCAGATGTGACGTCAGGACGTCCTCCGCCAATAGGAATGCACAGATAGGTTTGTTGATCACTTCTGATAAACTTGATGGGCGGGACTACTGCAGTGAGAAGTCATTTAAGGGTCGGCTGGGGTCGCAGCTGCCACTCATGACTTGCCCCTTGCGACCCCTGGCCTCAGAGATGGCAAAATCAGTGCCTGGAACACAGGGGCAGCTTGTCCTAATGGACACCACTTATCTGGTTTTCTTTCAATATTTTTATTACACAAACAGTGAATAATATTATTCACTATTAGTGTAACAGGAACTGGAGTACAGTTAGCCGGAATATGACATTATCTGGCAGCTAAGATGACTAAAAATGTTTTTAAATGTACGTTGTATGCATGCTTGCGGGTGAAAGTGTGTTTATGTAAGAGAGAGTGTGTGAATGTATGTGTATGTGTAAGCAAGCATTTTTGTGCGATTTAAAGTAAAGGTCACATGGTGCGTGATATCACTTCGCTCCCCCTGGCATTTTGGTGAATTGACGCCCAGGGGCTACTCCATGCAGTATTGTATGGGTAAGGGGTGTCCAACTGAGGTGCAAACGTGTCCTGGAGGGCCAGGACTTTATCTATGTTCGTTATAGCTATGGAAGACCCAGTGCCCAGAACTGACTCAGAACTTTACTCCCATAGGCGTACCTCCTTGTCTGGAGTAAATTTGCAACTTTTTCTTAATTCGTAAATCTTCGAGAAGTATCCGTGGCGGGGAGCTGCTGTCTTTACTACAATCATACGCTTGCATTTCTTCTATTAATGTATTTTTCGGATAAACAAACATTCCATATTTGCTCATGCAAAATCCCAACCCGTTCTATGCTTTTATCTCTATGGGGTTATTATTTCACGTCCTATATGTATCCATCCAGAACTATGCTCTAGAAGTCAAAAAATCCTTACTTGGCGAACATCGCAGATTGTGGAAAGGAAAACAAATCCTTTTGTTATTTAACCCTCACACACCCTATTTATAAAAAAAAGTTTTGGACTGAAACATGTTGGCAGACTATTAGGGTCATAGGACCATTACTCCAAGAAAGACCCGTTTTTACTGTTTTTAATATCCACTACGTCCCCGAGAATAAAAGGGATACCTGGGGAACGGAGTAGGATTTTTATCTTTAAGTCCCCCTGGCCTACATCTCCTAAGAGCTCCCTGAAATACGGTCGAGCCCACCCTGACCTTTAGGAGTCAGGGTGAACCCGATGATGAAGCATGACACCAATAGGGTGTGTAAGGGTTAAATAACAAAAGGATTTGTTTTCCTTTCCGCAATCTGCGATGTTCGGCAAGTAAGGATTTTTGACTTCTAGAGCGTAGTTCTGGATGGATACATATAGGATGGTAGGTTTCTAGTTGGGAGGAGGAATCCATTCCCTAACCTCTCTTACCCCTTGAGTATCAGTGGATTACCCTCCATTGACACTATTTTGGTTACAGTTATTATTTCACGCACTATTTTGTGGGTATTCACCCCCCAAATATGTGCACATAATTACTCCTGCCTTTTACCTGAGTAAATTCCCAATCCTATTCAGGGCGGGAATGTGCCTAGCTATGTGTGAATACCGTAAAGTCAAACCTTTGGCCGGACATCCATTTTGGAAGACATTTCCTCATTGGAATACCTACTTCCTGCCCTTGGGAGCTGATTTACACCCATATATTATTACGCTGTGCTGATGCACTATTACATGGGAAGCAATCAGTTTTGTGAATCGCATTTGTAAGCGGGCACCCCCAAACATGACAATTCTGAATATACATTGAATTTTTGTATGGTAATGACTTAGTAAGTTGTGCCTTGAGTATATGAATTGTTTTCCTTTAGATTAACTGTATGTAAATATATCTTATGTGGACACCCTGAAGATCTGCATGGATCCGACCTTCCTGGACCTGTTTTTGACACCCATATTGTAAGCGGTCTGTGATGCTTTGTATAAAAAGATGGCAATGATTTGCAATTCAATTGCACATGCTAGTTCAGAAATGTAAACTGTCGATAGATTAAAAATACTCTGTGATATCAGGTTTATATAAATCTGAAACTGCCACCCTCAAACCTAGGCCTGGGATTAAAGTGCAGAGATACCAGGTGGCTGGAGTTAACATTTCCGGCCGGTATACCCTCCCCTGAATGCAGCAGGTATGAGTTAGTCTGCCCTGAATGGGGAATAACTACTGGACCACATTTGACTGGGACACTATCCAGATGCAGAGCCACATTCCCTGAGGAGTAACAGGTCTCTTTCCGTTTGCATTTACCGCCTGCTTTACGCAGGCGGTAATTGGTGGTGGGAGAGGCTGCGGGCCAGGGGGGGAAGCAGGAGGAAGGGATGAAGTCCTGGGCCATTGAAGGTCCCTGGGAGGATGGGGGGACCCTTCCATGCTCCCCGTGTCATAGAAGGAGGTCTGGGGGGCCCTGCCCACCGGAACTTGATTTCACCAGCCTGCATTCCTGGGTAGTAAAGTCAGACATGGTGGTCCTAAGGCCAGGTGCAAGCACACCTCAGAACTTGTGATAGGGCGAAGCGCTATTCCAAACAGGGCCTTCGCTCCACCCGAGCTGCAAGTAGTCCCTGTTGTGCTTTCAATAGGAACTTAACTCTACCAAAAGCTCCAGAACTTCAGAATTCCTAAAGAAGGGACATATTGTCAGGGTTCATGTGAAACATGCTTCCCTACATCATACGGTCACGCCCATCCCTTGGACAGCACCCCTTTCTTTCTAGCTCGGTTTATTGTTTATAAATACCATCACAGCAGCGGTTCCATCCCCATCATTTCACTTGTCCTGACTCCTCTGCATTTTCCCCTTTTTGGCATAGTTTGTAGTACTCTGAACCCAGCGGCGGCCGGCATGGCTTGCGGGTGGGGGGGCCGGCGCCGGGTTCACGAGGGGGGACCGCGGGGTTGGGGTTGTCGCGGGTGGTGTCGCAGGGGGAGGGGGCCAAAAGAACAAAACAAAAAATCTAAACTTACCTTGAGGCCGGGTCCTGCGTCTCTGCTCCTGCTCTCCTGCCTCCGACAGTAACAGGAAGCAGGCAGCCAGGCTTCCTCCCCTAAGCCAATCAATACGCTGCAATGGCAGCATTGTGATCGGTCTGAGCGCCCGTGATACGGCGCTCAGCCAGGGGCTGAAGGGGTACGCATGTTCTCCATGCAGGCTGTAATGCAGCCTTCATGGAGAACAGGGAAGTGCGCATGACTAGTTTGGGCGCCCTAGAGGGTGACAAAACAGTCATTGCGCACTCAGGAGTGGGCAAACCACTCCTCCTTAAAAGCAGTGGTGCGACGCTCCTCCGTCATAGCAGAGGAGCCGCCCCTGTCCGAACCGCAACAAACCTCTCAAACTGCCCGACTGGTCCCCAGTCAGACACCCTTAGAACACATTAAGAAGGGGACCCCAATTCGCTCCGGGACCCCATAGTTTCTGTGGTGCAGGAAGAGGAGCCCTTGTGTCCAGGTGAGGCTGGTGGCAGCATTTGTGATCACCTGGAACCACTCGGGGTGTTCTCTACTGACCTCCCCTCCTGTAGGAGTACAGAGGGGCCCCTCTCCCCGTTTTTAATATCATCGATTGATGTGGGTGTTTGTGAACTTTATGTGACTGGAATGACCACGGATAGAAAACAGATTGTGCTCCCATTTGTTGCCCCTATCATCGGGGTTACTCTAAGACGACCACAAGCCCAGGGGGTGCAGAAATGATGATGGACGCTACCAACCGGAAATGACACCATCCACTCTCAGCTTTCTTTGTCCCCAGGTCCTGTCTGAGTGGACTACACAAGGTTTCGTGCCAGAGCAGACCCGTGGAGTAACATAACATAGCATAACATAGCATAACATAACATAGCATAGCATAACATATAACATAACAAAGAATAACATAACATAGCATAACAAAACACATCTTAACATAACTCATCTTAACATAACATGACATAACATGATATGACATAACATAGGATAAAATAACATGACATAACACAACATAACATAACATATAACATGACATAGCATAACAAACCATAACATAGCATAACATAACATAGCATAACACAACACATCTTAACATAACATGACATAACATAGGATAAAATAACATGACATAACACAACACATCTTAACATAACTCATCTTAACATAACATGACATAACATATAACATAGCAAAGAATAACATAACATAACATGACATAACATATAACATAACAAAGAATAACATAACATAGCATAACACAACACATCTTAAAATAACTCATCTTAACATAACATGACATAACATGATATGACATAACATAGGATAAAATAACATGACATAACACAACATGACATAACATATAACATGACATAGCATAACAAACCATAACATAACATAGCATAACATAACATAGCATAACACAACACATCTTAACATAACATGACATAACATGATATGACATAACATAACATAGGATAAAATAACATGACATAACACAACATAACATAACATGACATAACATATAACATAACAAAGAATAACATAGCATAACATAACATAACATAGCATAACATGACACATCTTAACATAACATAACATTACATGATATGACATAACATGACCTGACATAAAATGACATGACATAAGATAACATAACATGACATGACATAACCTGATATAACATGACATAACATGAGATGACATAACATAACCTGACATAACATGAGATGACATAACATAATAAGTGCATTTGTAAAGCACACGTTCACCCAGCAGGGCATCTTGGCGCTAAATAACAGATGTTTATTGTTACTCTTCTCAATGGCACTCATTTGATCGACCTCGGAATGATGAAAGGCTGAGTGGAGTGCGTATCTGATTGGTGTCATGTAAGTCCCTGGCCAGCCAGTGTTTCCTCTTATCATAACTGTGCTGAGAAGGGAGATGTGAAGTTACTAGAAGCCCTGTGCGGGCTGAAGATGCAGCGTGCTCTACATTGGCAGGTGGCGTGTTCTGGGATACTGCGCTTGGCCTGCCCCTGAGTGCCCTGCTGCCTGAGCCGCCCTGGGGTCGCATTACCGAAAAAGCGTATTTTCAGTGTTTGCACCGGGTGCACCTTTTAAAAGGTGCGCCCGGCGCAAACAATGAAAATGCGCCCTATTATGATGAATGCGCTGCCCCCAGGGCAGCAGCAAACTCGCTCTGCTCTGGAGGCAGCGCATTTAGGTGAAAAACAGAGCAGCTGCTTCAAAGTCGCTCTATGTTTTCACTGTGCAGACGGCAACCTGCCTGCACTTTTAAAGGGGATTAGAGATCCCCTTGGAGGCGGGTGCAGTGAGTCTCTGCCCCCGCCTGCAAGGGGATGTCTGGGGGGGTCCAAGGGAACTCTCTTTCCCCCCTCCAGAGGGCTGCTCTCAGGGGGCGCACTCACAGTGCGCCACCTTCTATGCCTCTGCGCCCACGTCTGTAATACAGCACGGGCAAAGGGATTCCCTCATTTGCTTGGGGAGCGCCTCAAGAGTCCAACAGTTGTATTGTCGAGCTCGTTCTCTCTTTTTCTCTCCTCCTTTCACGAAGAACACATCATTCAATGTTGTCGATCCCAGTACTTTTCTCCCAATACCAAAACAACAGCTCAGCTATTACCACTTTCTGTTCCTGGTTCTCTGCTGGCTCTGAATTGTGTGCGCTTACACTCGTGTGCACAGTTGCAGCAGGGGGCTGGGCTGGGCCCCTGGATGTGCAAAAATCATCCCGTCAGTGGCCCTTGCACCGAAGGACTACCTCTGCGAGTTCTTACAGGCATTTCAGTGAGCCCCATTTCTCACACACACATCCCTTTAGTCCATTTGCACTAACACGTGATTGTGAATGAAGCGTGCAGCCTTTTGTGTTGACCCACTCAAAAGCACAGTGTTGTGTACACATTTGCGAGCACAGACACAGTACTGATCATGTGTAATTCACAATATCTTACATGCTGTTACCTTTACAGAAAAGTTCTCTTTCTGCATTTCACACCATAGATCACTAAACGTGCTTTCGTGCCCCATTAAGACGTCATCAAGCGGGCAGTGACCTATCACCTGGCTGCAAAGTAGCCAAACTGGCACAATTTGTCACCGAGGTACAAAGTGCTGTGTGTTGCAGTGAAGTGGGGAAAAAGGAATATGTGACATTGCGCAGTTTCCTTAATTTCTTCACCCCATGAAGCTGTTACATGTCTATTTGTTAGGTCACACTTGGGGGGTCATTAGGATGGCTAGCGGTAACGGGGCGGCCCGACTGTCATGCGGCGGTCCCGCACCCCTAATTATGATGCGACCACCACCGCGGCGGTCGCATCTGGCAATTTAACATTGCGGCGGGTGCTGCTGGCTGCAGCACCCACCGCAATGTCAGATGGCCATGTTGTGCATTTCCATGCACAACGAGGCAGGCACCGCACGGTGCCTGCCACTTGGTGCATGGAATTGCAGGGGGGTACCATGGGTATCCCCCCAGTGCATCCCCCCCACCCCACCCCCGCAACGGGCCCCCAAAGCCAGTCTCCGCCTGTCTTTTTGTGGCGGGATATCCGCCGCAAAAAGACAGGCTGAAGGGCATATCATAATCACTACGGCGGTGCCTGCACGGCACCGCCACAATGTTGCCCTGGTTCTGGGTTCCGCAAGGCGGGCGGAAAAGGACCCCCTTGCGGAACCATGGCGGACGGACTTTCTGTCCCCCACGGAACCTTTGTGATTCCCACCGCCATCCTAATTTGGCGGTGGGTAAATCTCATTCTAATGGCGGGAGGATCGCCACCGCCGGGCCGGTGGTGGCGGTCCTCCCACCATCATAATAAGCCCCTTGGTTCTTTATAGGTGCTTTTAATAACAGCTTTTTTTCATCCCTTCAAAAAGGGAGCAATGTAAAGCATTTGTCAGGACACACAAAAACAGGGCCACCAGGCTGGGTAATAGATGGCTGTGTTTGAAGGGGGGGTAGTTGTAATGCTGGTATATGGGCTCTGCCTGTAAACATTGGGGAAGAAATCCCAGCCTTGCCTTCGATGCACACACTTATGACCATGGGGTTAGCAGACGTGCTGCACAACGCCTTTGATAAGAAGAGAAACGTGTCAGCAGTCATGGCCAGTGCAGGTAAGTGCAGTGTGGCGGAGCGGGGGGAAGTCGACAACGACGGAATATGATTTATTTATTGATTTAATTTTCCCTATTCCGTTGTCTGACGACTTTCCCCCCTCTCACCCCGCCCCACCGCACTTACCTGCACCGGCCGCCTCTGCATGTCAATAGTTTCAAAGAAAAAGGTCCAGAGGGTATTTTTCGCAGAGTTCTCTTCTTCCTTGGACTTGAGGTAGGTGACAGTCTGACTACAGCGCACCAACCACGGATCAACAGAACAGAGTAGCACAGCTCGACTGTTTCATTTGCATACAGACAGATGAGCTTGGAAGGGTAGTGATAAATTCTCATTTTATGGAGGTGTTTCTTTCGCTTGCCAATCATTATTTTCTTTTTCTATATATACATATGAAAACTGAATATTGAAATGATCTGTGTGTTTTAAACTGTAAATAATAATATATACAATGCTACAAACCCTGCCAATGGTAGCCTATCTGCTGGGGGTCAGAAGTTCATTTCCACGTGCCATTCTTCCAGGCCTGCCTTCTTCCTTCATTTAAAGATTCCATTTTGGCTCCGAGGATGCTGATGGTAACTGACTGCATCCGGTCTATCAGTCTGCTCGCCCTTGGGGTCTGCGGTGGTGCGGGAACAATTCAAGTGCTCCATTTGAGTACTCTTTTTTTCAAAAGTTTCTTTAAGGGAGAACCCCTCCCCGCCTCCCCTCCCTCCCCCGCCCCCCCGCCCTCCTAAACCCCCTTTATGTCAATCAGGCTCGCTCGCGATGTAACACTCACCCATAACTTTTACGGCTCACCACTTTTAAATGTCACCAACCGCCACTGGTATTGGTTAGTGAACGGTTAAGTGGGATAGCAGTCGATAATGCTGGGGTAAACTAGTTGAATGTTTAGTGAGGAGTTCCATAGGATAGCAGTCGGTATTGCTGGAGTAAGCTATGGTATTGTTTACTGAGGGGTTACTTCAGAGAGCAGTCGGTAATGCTGGAGTAAGCTATGGTATTGTTTACTGAGGGGTTACTTCAGAGAGCAGTCGGTAATGCTGGAGTAAGCTATGGAATTGTTTAGTGAGGGTTACTTCAGAGAGCAGTCGGTAATGCTGGAGTAAGCTATGGTATTGTTTACTGAGGGGTTACTTCAGAGAGCAGTCGGTAATGCTGGAGTAAGCTATGGTATTGTTTACTGAAGGGGTTACTTCAGAGAGCAGTCGGTAATGCTGTAGTAAGCTATGGTATTGTTTAGTGAGGGGTTACTTCAGAGAGAGAGCAGTCGGTAATGCTGGAGTAAGCTATGGTATTGTTTACTGAGGGGTACTTCAGAGAGAGAGCAGTCGGTAATGCTGGAGTAAGCTATGGTATTGTTTAGTGAGGGGTTACTTCAGAGAGCAGTCGGAAATGCTGTAGTAAGCTATGGTATTGTTTAGTGAGGGGTTACTTCAGAGAGCAGTCGGTAATGCTGGAGTAAGCTATGGTATTGTTTACTGAGGGGTACTTCAGAGAAAGAGCAGTCGGTAATGCTGGAGTAAGCTATGGTATTGTTTAGTGAGGGGTTACTTCAGAGAGCAGTCGGTAATGCTGGAGTAAGCTATGGTATTGTTTAGTGAGGGGTTACTTCAGAGAGCAGTCGGTAATGCTGTAGTAAGCTATGGTATGGTTTAGTGAGGGGTTACTTCAGAGAGCAGTCGATAATGCTGGAGTAAGCTATGGTATTGTTTAGTGAGGGGTTACTTCAGAGAGCAGTCGGTAATGCTGGAGTAAGCTATGGTATTGTTTAGTGGGGGATTACTTCAGAGAGCAGTCGGTAATGCTGGAGTAAGCTATGGTATTGTTTACTGAGGGGTTACTTCAGAGAGCAGTCGGTAATGCTGGAGTAAGCTATGGTATTGTTTAGTGAGGGGTTATTTCAGAGAGCAGTCGGTAATGCTGGAGTAAGCTATGATATTGTTTACTGAGGGGTTACTTCAGAGAGAGAGCAGTCGGTAATGCTGGAGTAAGCTATGGTATTGTTTAGTGAGGGGTTACTTCAGAGAGCAGTCGGTAATGCTGGAGTAAGCTATGGTATGGTTTACTGAGGGGTTACTTCAGAGAGCAGTCGGTAATGCTGGAGTAAGCTATGATATTGTTTACTGAGGGGTTACTTCAGAGAGAGAGCAGTCGGTAATGCTGGAGTAAGCTATGGTATTGTTTACTGAGGGGTTACTTCAGAGAGCAGTCGGTAATGCCGGAGTAAGCTATGGTATTGTTTACTGAGGGGTTACTTCAGAGAGCAGTCGGTAATGCCGGAGTAAGCTATGGTATTGTTTACTGAGGGGTTACTTCAGAGAGCAGTCGGTAATGCTGGAGTAAGCTATGATATTGTTTACTGAGGGGTTACTTCAGAGAGAGAGCAGTCGGTAATGCTGGAGTAAGCTATGGTATTGTTTACTGAGGGGTTACTTCAGAGAGCAGTCGGTAATGCCGGAGTAAGCTATGGTATTGTTTACTGAGGGGTTACTTCAGAGAGCAGTCGGTAATGCCGGAGTAAGCTATGGTATTGTTTACTGAGGGGTTACTTCAGAGAGCAGTCGGTAATGCTGGAGTAAGCTATGGTATTGTTTAGTGAGGGGTTACTTCAGAGAGCAGTCGGTAATGCTGGAGTAAGCTATGGTATGGTTTACTGAGGGGTTACTTCAGAGAGCAGTCGGTAATGCTGGAGTAAGCTATGGTATGGTTTACTGAGGGGTTACTTCAGAGAGCAGTCGGTAATGCTGGAGTAAGCTATGATATTGTTTACTGAGGGGTTACTTCAGAGAGAGAGCAGTCAGTAATGCTGGAGTAAGCTATGGTATTGTTTACTGAGGGGTTACTTCAGAGAGCAGTCGGTAATGCCGGAGTAAGCTATGGTATTGTTTACTGAGGGGTTACTTCAGAGAGCAGTCGGTAATGCCGGAGTAAGCTATGGTATTGTTTAGTGAGGGGTTACTTCAGAGAGCAGTCAGTAATGCTGGAGTAAGCTATGATATTGTTTACTGAGGGGTTACTTCAGAGAAGAGCAGTCGGTAATGCTGGAGTAAGCTATGGTATTGTTTACTGAGGGGTTACTTCAGAGAGCAGTCGGTAATGCCGGAGTAAGCTATGGTATTGTTTACTGAGGGTTACTTCAGAGAGCAGTCGGTAATGCCGGAGTAAGCTATGGTATTGTTTACTGAGGGGTTACTTCAGAGAGCAGTCGGTAATGCTGGAGTAAGCTATGGTATTGTTTACTGAGGGGTTACTTCAGAGAGCAGTCGGTAATGCTGGAGTAAGCTATGGTATTGTTTAGTGAGGGGTTACTTCAGAGAGCAGTCGGTAATGCTGGAGTAAGCTATGGTATTGTTTAGTGAGGGGTTACTTCAGAGAGAGAGCGGTAATGCTGAAGTAAACAGATGTATGGGTTAGTGGCCAGCTTGATCTTGTCATGGGTGTTGCGGGATATTTTATGAATGGATGCTTGCACCTAAGATCTTGTTGTTTGTTCTTTTTCACCACGGGTCTATAATTATCCATCGCATCACCTGAGGTGCTCGTCATGGTCTGGGTACCTCTGCCCACTATATGAACATTATGACATTCTGTGCTTATGCTCATGTGATAGGTTTAGATATTGATAGTTTGTCAGCCCACTGCAAATCAGTGTCACTGCATCTTATCTGTTTGAAATCCCAACCAATCAGGTGGAGGCAGACTTTGCCACATCACAGAGGGTTTTGGGGAAGTAATCCTTTGCCCTCTGCCCAATCTCATGAGTTTTGCGTTCTTTGATCAGATGCCCAAAATGCACCTGCCCACCACTCCCTACACGCCCCATTTGCTCTTTTATTTGCACCTATTAATGAATTTTTATGCTCATATGTTCAGTATCGTATGCCAATATGTGTTCTCAGTTCTGATAGGGTAGTTTTATATTATAAATTCTTATAATGCCCACTGTTTTAATATTGACCTTGTTGAATTATATGTGTAATTCCGTTGGCTTTTTTCACACATTAAGACACTAATCACAGGGACGCTTTCTCAAAATGCCTGTGAAAATCACTATTGCAACAGAGGGTCTGATTTAGATCTCGGCGTGCGGGTTACTCCATCACAACGGTGCCAGATATCCAATCCGCCGAAATATAAATCCCATAGGATATAATGGTATTTATACTTCGGCAGACAAGATATCCATCACCGTTGTGACGGAGTAACCCATCCGCCGAGATCTAAATCAGGCCCAGTGTCTTCAGCTTTGCAGGGGGGAGGGGGGCTCTTTCGCCTTCAGGGAGTTCTCTCCGTCTGCATCGGGGCCTCCAGCTGGGAATACACAGGGTTCTCATAAACAGAAGCTAACCTTGCAGGCTCCAGGCTGCCTGCCTCATGCCTCAGGTGTGCGATTAATGTGACGCATCCCTTATGAAGGTAGAACCCTTCAGTGCCAATGATTGGTAGTCATGGCTCAGTCAATCAATCAATCGATCAATCAGGGTCTTGTATAGCGCGGCTACTCACCCGTGAGGGTCTTAAGTGAGAAGAAAATTCATATAAAGTAATATGAAGTCTGTTTTCAGATGATATACTTTTTGGTATTACATAATCCCCACACTTCTTGTAATACTTGTTGTAGTATTTTTACACATACCATGCTCTAGAATGGTTTATATAAAACCAAAATAAAATTGAAGTGCGGCCAGTGCTTAATTTGTAAAAAAAGAAGTGCCAGGGCCCTTGTCAGGAGGCCCCTGCAGCTTTGACCACCCACTGCCCCCACTAGCGCTGTCAATGACAGTAACATCAGAACCAACCATCACACCCATACAAGTGTGACCGTTCAGAGAGTTTCATTATATATTAAAATGACTAACACATGCCACTCAAGCTATTCTTATAGCTTTTGGTGGCAGGTATTATTGATTTTAATGTATATTTAATTATTAAACAACAGATGTTGTGCTCCTCAAAAAATAAGAAGCAGCGCCACCATGTGGCAGGCTGTCATCAGAGACGGTGTTGACAATAAAGTGCTGGTGCCGAGCACCCGAAACCACCGGCTCAAATTAAGCACTGCTAGTGCCAAGTTCTTGTGTATGCTTTCTCAGGAGAAAAGCTACAAAACTACATTAGCCTACTCCAACATCACCGTCCGCTCCCCAGTGTAACCCCTCACTAAACAATACATTCGTTTACTTCAACATTACCAACTGCTATCCAACTTAATCCTTCATTAAACAATACATTTGTTTATTCCAACATCACTGGATGCTTTCCAATGAGAACCCTCACTAAACAATACATTATTTACTCCAACATCACCAGACCCTCTCCAATGTAACCCCTCACTAAACAATAAACTACTTTACTCCAGCACTATGGGCTACTATTCAATGCAACCCCTCACTAAACAGTGCATAAGCTTACTTCAACATCACCAGCCGCCATCTGTTGTAAATCCGTATTTGTAAAGTGCAAACTACTCACCCTTACGGGTCTCAAGGCGCTGGGGGCCGTCGTGGAAATTAAGTGAGCTATTGCCCAGAGTCACATGGTGCTGAGCTGCCACCGGAATCGGGGATTGAACCGTGAGCCTTGTGCTCCGAAGTCAGCTGCTCTGGCCGCTGCACCACACCTCTCCACTAAACAATCCATTAGTGTAAGAAATTGGGTTATTAGTTGAGAGGGCTGGGAGCCCCATTCAAGTAATAAGCACAGTCACTGTAAGGGTGACCCACAAATCTCACTCAATAAACCTGTGCTTAACACGCACAAGAGCAGTCAGGCTTAAATTAGAGACAATGTGTAAAATATGTATGCAGCACACAATCAGTAATAAGGTAAAAACACAACACAAGGAAAATCACAAACCAATTTAGAAAAATACAGAAAATCATAATAAATAAAATGTCATCAAAATGAAGATAATCCAATCAGTAGAACAAGAGTTATGAGTTTTTAAAGCGCTTAGGTAAAAATAGTGCCAAGAAATGCTAAGCACCATCTGCGGTTATCTAGTTGTGCTGTCCCTGGTACCACTGCCTGCCCTTAAAAAATTATATTGCATGCATTTGCAAAGGGGAAGGGGTCCCCTGGGCACCCGTTCCCATTTGCGAATGCATTACCACCTACTTGAAGTAGGTGGTAATTTGCGAGTGTTTTGCGACCGCAATTGCGGTCGCAAAACATCGGTACATTGCTTTGCGGTCGCTATTAGGAAAGGGACGCCCCTTCCTCATAGCGAGTCGCAAAACAGTATTTCGTGAGTCGCAATTTATTTGCGACTCGCAAAATACTGTTTGTACATGGGCCCATGCTTTTTAGCGTGCGCAAACGGGTCTAAGACCCGTTTGTGCACGCCAAAAGCGTCGTACATCTGGCCCTTAGTGCCTTATAAAACTGCGGCCTGAAGTTGCACATCAACGTCACACATGTAGAGCTGGTCAAAGTTGCTTACATTGCATTGCCATAAGCTTGTAAATGTGCACCTGCTTCTAACTATACTTGCGCTTATTGCTGACATGGTAAAATATAAAAATACAGGATTTATGTTAAACTTTAAAAGTATGTAAAGTTAAACAAGGGCTGCTATGCAATATACTTCAGCAAAACAAAATGCCTTAAAATATAAGTTCTTATGAAAAACAAAATTCCCGGTCACTGTTACATAGTAAATGTGTTTGTGGAAAGAGAGAATCTTTACGTAGTAAAAAAAATGGCTGATTTCATCCCAGCATCAGTCAGCACTGGTGGCCTAGTTGTGCAGAATTAGACGTATGCAACGTGAAGGATTCAGAAAAGGCCGGGTCAGGTTCCTGTTGTGACATATCTATGTGTACTGCACAAAGGAGTGGTATGATTTAAGATGCTGTTGAGACCATGAAATATGTGAAATATGTCATCGTAGTAGGGATTTGATGAATGCGAGGAGAAGCATCCATACCTCGTTCATTACTTGTGCTTCGGGAGTGCCACAAGAGCCCGGATCCTCTGAGGAACGACCGGGACCAATGGGTCTTTTGGCAGCATTCACCGCCTGCAAGGTCCATGGGGACTGTGGGGATCTCAATCCGCAAACAGCTCAGAATGAATCTAATGGGTCCTGGGGAAGGATCCAAGGCCCACCTGGTGCTCACAGCCCAACGTAACTTGATGATTGTGGTGCTGTGGAGTTTATTCCAGTGATTCATACTTCCAAAAACGTTGGGAGTCATTACTTGTTCCCCTAAGTTAAATAGCTTTACTACGGATCAGAGAATAGTCGTAATGAGGGTGCAGACAGTTTGCACCCAGAGGGTGGGACAGTATAGAAACTCCCCCAAAATAACACCATCAGGATAGGTTGTGAGCATCCCAACATGGCAACAAGGAGGGGCTGTAGGAAAGTTCTGGAATGGGTGTGGACCCTGCATGTGAAATAATTGTATAAGGGCCCCCACCATGGATAAAAGAACATGTGGGGTGAATATCCTCTATCGAAAATATTGTGTTCTAAATATGATTTACACAAATATTGAGTTAATAACATTCACCCAATGGGACGATATTTTTGTTACCGTGATGTAGGTCACAGTGATATCCTGACATCCAACCAAGTGTTATGACGGGTGATCATCAAAAGAGCAGAGCATCTGGTGGCAAAGGGGTTTGCCCATGTAGGACTTGGCCTTTTTGGCTAAAGTTCCCTAAAACTTTTTGCTTTCCCCCTAGACTGTTTTCCTGACATAGAGTGCCAATTCAGATGCTTTGGGTACTTTGCCACTGCTGATCAGTGTCAAAGTACAGTAGTTCCCTGTGTAAAGTGTAATGGTAATTGGTTGGCCATGATTGGTATGTTTGCCTTACTAGTAAAGTCCCTAGTGGTGTGCACTGTGTGTGCCAGGGCTAGTAATGCAAGGGCGCGCGGAGAAGGGAACTCAGGCCTGCAGTGTAGGGCCTGCGCGCAGTGTGCTAAGTTAGCATGTGTCCTGACAAGTACAGCTACTTGTCAGGCCTTACTTTCCCTTTTACATGCACCATGGGCACCCCTGTGGTAGGTCCCAGGTAACCCCTGGGCAGGGTGCCGTGTAAGTAAAAGGCAGGACATATACTGAGGTGTGTGTTATGTCCTGACAGTGAAAAACACTCCATTTCGTTTCTCACTGGTGAAAGGCCATCCTGCCCATAGGACAGAATGGGGAGGCTGGGTATTGTGTTTGTTAGCCTAGTTTCCCATAAGTTTAAAATGGAGAGGTGAAGTTTAGTATGTATGAACTCACAGTGTCATAACACATCTTTCTATGAAAGTGGTTTTGTCACTGTGTGTTCAGAAGCCGCTCTTTTAGAAAGTGGCTGAGTTTTGTGCTTTAAGCTTTTCTGTGTGTCTCTGTTGAATGTGGATTGACTGTCTGGATCTGAGAGGGGAGGGGTGAGATGGCACCGGGCTGACCTGCAGCTGGAGAGTATGTGAGGAGAAGCCCCGGGAGGTGAAGAGGCCTGGGTTGCGGCTATAAAACAATCGACCCATCTCCTGCTGAGTGATTAAGGATCCAGACCCCCAGTATCAAAGGGAGAAAGGTGACACTGGGAGGGAGACACCCAGAACTGATTTAGGCAGGGGTCAGGGACCCCTGAGCACAACGAACTTCAAAGACATTTAGGGGTATATCTATGAGAGCTGAAACCCCTGAACGTTGGAATGAAACAGAAATGGATTTAGACTGAAAAGGCTTGGACCCATTCTGTGGTCAAGAGGAACCTCTGCTAAAGAAAAAGCAACTGAAGAGACTGCTGGGGGAGACCAATCCTTGCTTCGTGATCTAGGGCTGGTCTGCAGTTTGCTGTTCTAACTAAGGGAGAGGCTGTTGGGACTGTGCTTGGAGGCGCTGGGTCCCCCTGCTTGAAGAAGACTGTGCTTTGTGCTGTGTCTTGTAACCCCAAGGGCCCGAGGTGAGCTTGCTCCCTGTTTGGAAACACAGGAACATAAAAGTTTCCGGAGACGTTTCAAGCAACGCGGTGGGCGCGTGTTGTGGCAGCTTGAGACCCTCAGAAGGTGTGCCCTGTGATCTTGGACACACGGAGGAGAAGCGAGACTCAGACGCGTTGGGTGCGTGTCGTGGTGCACAGGAGGCGTTGGTGAGGGGCGCCTGGTGAAGTGTGCACCGGAGGTGAAGCGAGACTCGGACGCGCAGGGTGCGTGTCGGGGTGCACCGCAGGCGCTGGTGAAGAGGGCCTGGTGAGCGGGTGCATCGGAGGTGAAGAGAGTCTCGGACGCACTGGGTGCGTGTCGTGGTGCACTGGAGGCGTTGGCAAGGAGCGCCTGGTCAACGCGTGCATCAGAAGTGGAGTGAGTCTCGGACGCGCCGGGTGCGTGTCGGGGTGCACCGAGGCGTTGGTGAAGAGCGCCTGGTGATCGAGTGCACCGGAGGAGAAGCGAGGCTCGGACACGGTGAGCGTGTCAAGGTGCGGCCGGAGGCGTTGGTGAGGAGCGCCTGGATATCGGGGCACCGGAATTGGAATAAGTCTCAGTGAAGCAGTGTGCGTGCTTTGGTGCAACCTGGGACTGTGGAGGAGATCGGCTGATCATCGTGTGCACCAGAAGAAAGTGAGTCTCTGCAGCGTGGTGTGCGTGTCTTGGTGCCAACTGAGACCGCAGAAAGGAGTGCTGGTTGAACGTGCACTCGGAGTCAACGTGAAGTCCCATCAGCGTTGTGTGTGTGGCTTCGTGCCAGAAGAGACCCGGAGTGTGCGGTGGTGAACGTGCACCCGGAGTAACGTAATCTCAGGGCCATGGGGTACGTGTGCCCTGCGGCCGCCTGAGACCTTCCTAACAGTTGCGGCCTGGACCGGCAGCCCCGGAGGAGCTGAGCTGCCAGGCCGAGCCGCTGAGGCCCATTGAGAAGTTCTGCACGAAAGGCCTAGTTCATTGAAGGAGGAGAGGAGAGTGGGTCGCGCCCCAGGTAACGTGGATCACTGCCTGGGCGGGGTGCGGGGCTCGGAGGGACACTCTCTCGGCCTCTCGGTCCTTCTGACGACGTGAGCCTTTGTTTCGGCTCAGATTGGGGCCCGTACTGACCAAGGAGTGGTGGTACTGGGGCCCGAGTGGGAAGCTGTACTGTATTTCATCGTGAATACGTGTGGTGGGCAACTGTTATCGAAGAGGCTGACTGTCGAAATACACTTAGCCAATATTGCTGCTAACGAACTGCCGGACTGTCTTATGACGCTGACATTATTTCCGCCTAACGAAGTACACGATTGTAGCGCTACGCATTGCATTATTTCTTCCTTGCAAAGTACAGGATTGTAGCGGCCCGCATTGCATTATTTCGTCATTGCAACGTACATGATTGTAGCTACGCATTGCATTATTCCTTAATTGCAAAGTACATGATTGTGGCGGCACGCATTGCATTGTTTCTTCATTGCAAAGTACGTGATTGGGGTGTGACGCATTGCATTATTCCTTCATTGCGCAGTACATGATTGTAGCGGTACGCATTGCATAATTTCTCCCGTTGCAGGTACCGGAGTGTATCGTTACGCATTGTATTATTTCTCCTGTGCCCAGCACAGGATTGTATCGTTAAGCAGAGCACTATTGTTTGTCCATTGCAACGTGTGTGATTCTAGCATTACGAACAGCATAGCGTTTGGAAAACGGTGGTTGGGATTTGAACCTACCAACCAGCCGGAACGAATATTACCCTTTATTATATGTTGGCTTTTGTAACGTGTGGTCTGATCGTATATCTTTCTATATAAAGTTTATACTCGTTTTTATCAAACTCGTGTGGAGTCCATTTGTGGTGCCACCAGGGGGTTGCTGTGGGCGTGGTTGCACACACTGTACACTCGTGCCTTGGAGATAGGCCTGGCTGCTCGTGCCAAGCTACTAAGGGGGTGAGCAGAGCTATCTCAAACGATGTCCTTACTTGGCCTAATGTTGAGTGGGGAGTCCCGGGTCGCGCATTTGTGACAGTGACCCGTGACGGGGACTCCGGCTTCCAACAGCCCAGAACAGGGCATAGCATCTCTCCTTTTTAGGTCGAGCCTGGGCAGCGCATGCGCTGTTCTGTATTCGAGTATGTACTTGAAGCCCCGCCCACTCTCCGTCCATATTTGTCATTGGCTTGTGTCATTGTCCTTCGAAAATGCTGGCTTCTGATTCGTTAATAGGCTTGTTACGCCCTCCTCAGTACCGCTTTGTCTTCATTTGTAACCTCCCATGAGGACTGACCCTTTTACGTCTGTTGTTACACGGTATGTCTTATTTAGTCTGTAAGCACTATTTTTTTTATGAGTTTCTCCTACTGCAGGCACAGCACGCTTTCCTGCAACATTCAGCGCGCCATGCGCACTTTCACTTTCCAAGCAGTCTGGGACAATGGCAGCTGCTTCTTTGAAATGAAATTGGTGTCTCATTTACAACAGTTTGAGCTATTGGCATTGAAAATGACAATGCCTTTTATTTATGCGTTAATTATCAAAACAGATAAATAAAAGGCATTGTCATTTACAATGCCACTAGCTTAAACTCTTGCAAATGCAAGACTTAGGGGGCAGCACAAGGCAGCACACATGGAAAAAGAAAAAACGAGGAGAAATAATGCATTTCTCCTCGTTTCGCCTGTTTAAGACCAGGTTTTCCCTGGTCTTAATTTTGGCGCTGCCTCCTATGTACGCTTCCTTGTACATAGGGGGCAGCATAAAAATCAATGGGTGTTGTGGTGGAACGCCCACCACAACACCCACTGTACGCCCCTTTCACGCTAACCATAGCGTGAAAGGGGGCCTTATTAACAACGCAGCGTTAAGCCACGCTGCCTTGTACATAAGGTGCAGCCCCTATCGCCACCACAACGTTGGTAGAAGTGATGTTGTGGTGGCGATAGGGGCTTGTACATATCCCCCTTAGTGCATTGCAAATGCTTGTTTGAGATTGGCTGGTAGTCTAATTCCTCCCTACTTTGTAAATGTTTGTCGAGTGACTCTTTGCAACTAAGCTGTGACTCTTTCAGCTTTTACATTTTTTTTTCACCAAAAGCATCTTCCTTTAAGGGACTTTTCATGAAAAGCACATAAAAGTGGCCCCCACCTGAATGCATCTTTATGTGTTTTTTCCCTACTCACCAGCATTCCCAGGTTATGCCTGGAAAGCTGTGCTAGGAGGATGCCTCCAGTTGCATCACTGGGAGTGTCATGTGCCTATTGCCGCCAGCGTCTGTTCTAGCAGGGCGGAGTCTACGTGGCAAAGGAGTCAACATGTTTCTCTGTGGAGAAAGCTCTTCCCCTACACCCCTAACAAGTCTGGGGTGATCCGTTCCCCCTCCCACTCTCGGCTCATGTAAATTCCATATGTATATTTTCCCGGCAAGACTCGCGGTGTGAATTCCTGCCAGGTGTTAATGAGACATTGTTGAGATATTTTTGGCCATGCTCACATTTACAGCCGAAAATCCCTCATGCACAGGGCTCTCGGTTGACATGATACACATAGCATGGAGCCGCGTGCCAGCTGTGATGGTACATGTGCCTTGAACTATGAAAAATCTTCCAAGGCATTTTTGATACAACCCTCCCCCTTGGTTTCTCTGTTGGTATAGTGTTGAACTCATCTGTCTAGCAAGGGTTAAACCTGCTCAATAAAACTCTGTTGTTATAAATTGTTCTTGTTTGCAGAAATTAAGCCTCAAATTCACAGCTTAACAACCTCTGGGGAAACTTAACTGGAGCCGTCTGTGTACTCATGAATTAATTGTTATTCTATTATAAAGATCTATATAAGTTGTACATGAACCAGAAAAAATAGAGTTTTAATTCTCATATAATATCACACACCGTAACTAGTTTATTCACTCATGTGTTTATTTATTACTTGGTCAATCCAGACTAGACTTTTTATATAGAAACCATGTAGTGAAAACCGTATTTTTATACACATAAAATAAAATCATTAAACACATAATCCTATAGTTAAAAACAATTAATATCAAAATGAAAAAATATGAGATACTGTTTAAGATTACATCAAAGCTTTAGTTTTCAAATAAACTCCTGCCTATATCCATTCTACTTGGAGACTGATACCATATTATATAACTTAAAACCTTGTCCAATACTTAGTTCCATACAAAAATCCAATCCAATCTATGGTATAAAACACTGACATGTGCAAAAATACAATTATTCAAAAAAAAAAAACTTTATTGTTGTCCAAAAAGTCGACGCGTTTCGGTGTATGTTGGAATTCTTAAACACCTTCCTCAGGACTCAAATTTAAAAACACAGATTTTATTTTCTCAATGCAAAACCATGTATCTAAAAAACAAAAATAATTAAAATTACCTTCAAAGATATACGTGTGTGAAACTAATTCTTTTGTTGTAATGGTTCTGTACCTCATAAATCTATTAAACATGCAGCCTTCTCTTAAGCATGTTACATTCTATAAGAGTTAAGATATTTCATATATCCACTATCAAATAGGATTTACTATAATTTATAATTGAGACTGATAAGAACTCTTACTATTAATATATTCTATCAAACGTCATCAATGCCTAAGATAAACATATATCATTCCACAATACTTTTTCTCTTTTCATAGTCCTTAGTTAATAGAGAGCAACACCTACCAAATTTATATTATATTATTTATAATAGATGCTCTTTTTGGACCATATAATTAAATTAAAACTATAACCTTATACTTACTGGACAACAATAAAGTTTTTTTTTTTTTGAATAATTGTATTTTTGCACATGTCAGTGTTTTATACCATAGATTGGATTGGATTTTTGTATGGAACTAAGTATTGGACAAGGTTTTAAGTTATATAATTTGAAAACTAAAGCTTTGATGTAATCTTAAACAGTATCTCATATTTTTTCATTTTGATATTAATTGTTTTTAACTATAGGATTATGTGTTTTAATGATTTTATTTTATGTGTATAAAAATACGGTTTTCACTACATGGTTTCTATATAAAAAGTCTAGTCTGGATTGACCAAGTAATAAATAAATACATGAGTGAATAAACTAGTTACGGTGTGTGATATTATATGAGAATTAAAACTCTATTTTTCTGGTTCATGTACAACTTATATAGATCTTTATAATAGAATAACAATACGACACAGAAGGGGATATTGTTTTTTACTTGTGTTTCAACCCGGTCCCTTTCTGGTTTTACCTGGGTAACTCTCTTTATTTTGAATCTCATGAATTAATTAGCATGTTTTCTCCCAGCTTCAGAAGATGAGCTGCCTGCTGCTCCTCTAAAGATTCAAGATCTGTTTAAAAGCTTTGCTTACAGGTGGACTAAATACATTTACTAGGGTTGATACCGGATGCACGCGTCTCAAAATGTATCATATATCATACATATGTCACATATTCATACGCGTGAAGCCATCAATCCTTGTGAGTGCATTATAGCAATGGCTTTACCTGCTCACTTGCTCTCTGCTTCTCTTTCTTGCTCTCTTCTCCCCCCCCTCTTTCTGTATCTACACTGCCCGTGAGATACAAGGGTCTTAAGTAATACAAGGAGAGAGCACATGGAACAGACTGCAGGAGACCAGCACTTGTTTGCTCCAAAGAAATGAGCAGAATTAGTATGAGCTGCACAGATCTGAGGAACAAGAATGCAATAAGGTGCATGTGACCCGACTGGCCAAGACGTGATGGGTAAAGTAGGGCGGGTTCTGTCGCATCCCGAAGAAAGTCCAATGGATGGCGGAAGCCGACAGCACTCCCCACGATACACGAGAAATGCTCCTTTATTTAGGACAGAGTACGCAGCTTGATCAAGGGTGGGAGATGGTTACCATGAGGACACATGCAGGATGCCCCTATAGGAGCAGGGTGCTAGTGCCTTGCCAAACTGGGGTCTCTGCCAGTTTAATTCTCTTAGCAGCAGACTATCACTCCTTAAGAAGCATCATCATACAGGCTGAGCAAGAACTCATGACCCAGGAAATCTCCCTCTATTATACGCACAGACACATCAAATGACAACCAAAAAGCACTATGATGGACCACACCAACTGTGCACTACTAAAAACTGCCAGGTGGCATTGTCTCAGAGAGAAGAGGGGAAGTCAGCAGGGGGAAGAATACTGTCAAGGTAGGATGCTTGTGAAGATGTAGATTATGAGATTTTTCCTGAATTGCAGCAATAGGGGAGAAAGTGTAAGATGTGGAGGGAGGTCATTTCAGAGTCTTGGGTCATTTGCTGAAAAAGACCATTGGCTTTGGCGCCCTCTTTGTACGTTTAGGAATTTCCAGCCTGGCAACTGGTACGCTTCTACCAGTGATATGATTTTCACTTTTTTCCTGTTTTAAAATCCATCCTTCTATTTTAAAGTTGATTTTGTTTGATTGCATATTTTACAATTATGAATGCATGTTGCATTTTATTTTTTGTTTTGCATAAATATGTTGCCTTATGCTTGCTTCGGTGTGATTCGCCAAGCACAGCTAAAGCGGTCACCAATGATGCATATTGTTCAGTGTTGATAGGTGACACTTTTCATATTCAACAATCAATGTGTCACAGACCCAGTAAGTAGATGAAAGGTCCTGTTGATTGTTGCTCTCTGTCACATTCAGTAAGAGGTATCACTGATTGTTATTTTTAATGACATTGATTTGAAAAGCCTAGAAAGGAATATAAACCCGATTCAATCGAGAGGTCGGGGAGAGGAACTTCCATCGGTGAGAGATCGAGGTTTGCCGCAGAAGATGCAAACATTCACTTTAAACACAACAAAACTGGCTGTCACCTTCAGAACGCCAGTCATACCTGCTGGGAGCAGGGGGGGGGGGGGGAGACAGGGACCGCCTTATGAACCCAACAACATCTTTGTTGTTCCATGAAGGTGTGCAGACGAGAAAAGTGACCACCTAATATTTCTTACTGGCTCCTTTCGATGCTACAGTAGTTTAGCTTGAGTCAGGAAGGGAGGGGGGTCGAGGAAAAATACACAAATAAGCAGTCATGCTGAATTACCATAATAATGGTGACGTTTTTCTTTTTATTTATCCTGATTACCACTGTTATTGCCACTTGCAAGTTTGTTGTTATAGTAACTGCTATGCATTCTTTATGCACTGGTGTAGGACTTTGACCTTTACTTTGTAAATAGAAAGTATAAGGGTATATCATTGGTGCATACTCTTGAGTGTGTCTATTTATGATGAAAGAGGGATGGAAACTAGTAGCAACAGGTACTCCGGTGAGCCTCACACGACTGATTACTACCCAGAGCGCACCATCTCCATTTAACCTGCAGGGGTCGTAGTCCACCAGGATCTCTGTCTCAGGACTGTGCCATTGACAAAGTCTTTGTTGCCAACGAGTCTGGACCCCCAGCTCAGGCCGTATTCCAGATAAATCCAGGAAACGTATTATAATGTGTATGCTACCGGACGGGCTTCAGTTTGGAAGGCAGCCAATCAGGTTTTCTCAGGTGTAGAGCTTTATAGATCACTCAGTACACTTCCAAGTAGGATCTGGTAGGAAGGAAAATTCAATTCAGCTATTTCAGAGAATGGGAGATCTGCTGTAGCTTGGTTGAAGATTACTTGGGCTGGTGTATGAAATCTGCTTTAATTGGTGGGAGTGAGGATTCCGGAAGCCAAGAGGGGTGAGCATCACAGCTGTCGATGGGTGATGGGACAAGGGCCTGGACTATGGATCAAACTCACCAATTCTCAAATTAGACTGACGGTCACTGACTCTCAGATTCGTGTCTGGTCCATCATTCTCCTTTCCAGCTGCTGCCTTTCCACCCTGGTCTCCATCACTCATCCTGCCCCAGCATTACAAGTGACTGTACAGGTGCTCCACAAGGCTAGTGATTAAAAAGACATTTGCTGGCCAAGCAAGTTTATGCATGTTAAGCTGCCAGTTGTTTACGTGCACTCAGAAGGAGGGAGGGCGGACCCGAAGGTTGCACCGGCAAGAGATGGCGGGCCTCTGTTCCAATCTTTCAAGCTCCAAAAAAACAGCAGAGGTCAGAAAAATAAGTATGTAAATACCTAGAGAAACTAGACAACTTAGCTAGTAATATGAAATATACTTAAATGAAGGGAATGACATGCACTTAAGGCCATACAGATTTCATCATAAGATCAAAGGAGCTGGACATAGCTGGAGTGTGGTGACTCCAGAAGGACTGGGAAGGAATAGTGGACCACGTTGAGATAGGAGACATCAATGCGCATGTGTTAAAAAAGTAACATCTGGTTTCAGATCATACTAAGTAGGGTAGAAGCAGAAATGTAGATCAAAGTGCGGTAGAAGATGTGAGAGGTGGGGTGATGCAAAAGCCATCAATTTATGACCACTCTCTGGATACCTCCTACCTCTAAATTAGACCAAAAATATTTGGATTTGGAAAGAAAATCAAAATTAACATAAAAATCTTCCCTCTAAGCATTTTCATTTAAAAAAGCAACCACATATAACTGCATGTATTCCACCTGTTTCAATTTACTGTTTTGTAGTATTTTTGTTAACTTTATGGCTAGACATATGAATCTCTGACTATTCAGCATGAATCGTCTAGAATCAAATTCATCTGCAAGGACGTTTTATGGTAAGTTTTTTTACAGATTATTCAAGCTGGGCCATGGTTAAGAGGGATCAAAAAACGCATTTCCTGCGAAGGTGTCTATTGAAGATTCACTACGGAGCCACAATGGCCAACATACGCCATTACTCTACTATACTATACGAGTTGGATTTAAAGAGTGCATGGCGACCCGTAGGCATCCCAGCGCTAGTTGAACAACACTGACTGTGAGAATGCTCCGTCGGGGGTTAGTTCTCGAAAAAACAAGTTTTGAGTAGTTTCTGTAAAGAAAGTTCATTGTCCGATGTACGCAGGGGAAGGGGAAGGGAACTCCAGAGCTCCGAGACATTGAAGCGGAAGGACCGTCCTCCACTTCTTGCTCTTCCAGTGGGAGGAACCACAGACCCTATGTGTGTTGGAGGATCCGAGGACCCTCTTGAGGATGTAAGGGGCAATGAGGTGATGGGAGATAGGTGGTCCTTGCATTCAGAGCGCCCTGTGTGCAATGTACAAGGCCTTAAATTTGATTCTTTGGGCGACTGGTAGTCAGTGTAGGTCTGCCAGACATTTATCTAAGTATCTTTAACCAGGTGCGTACTGCTGCATTCTGCATGACTTGTTATTTGCTGATGACTGCTTTGCGTGCGCCCAGGTAAAGCGAGTTGCCATAATCAAGGCGGGAGAGGATCAGTGACTGGACTACCAGCCTTCTGGATGTGGGAGGAGCAAGTGGAGGATTTCACATTTCCATTCAATTTGAGGCATGATTTGTCCAGCCAACTGGCTACCATCTCCAGACAAGGTCCCAGGGTCGGAGCTGCGGGGTCCAGGTTTGGGGTAAGCGAGAATACCAGTTGTGTATCATCCGCATAGGATAATATGGAGATCCCGAAAGGTGTTACAATGTCCACGAGTGGCTGCATACATAGATTAAAAAGTGTGGGACTCACAGAAGCTCCCTGCGGGACTCCACACTTGAGAGGGAATGTAAATGAGGATCAGGACTTGTCAAAGAACCAGGATGATCTGTACTTCAGATTACCTCGGAGCTACCAATAGGGGGGCTCTGGTAACTCCGGGGATGCAGAATATCTGGCAAATCATGAGTCGGTCCCAGGGGTTCGCTTAGAAAGCACGACTAGCCTCATTTTCTCCAAAACTTTCGCACTGAAATTTTGGCTGTTTGAGGCAACTGAAATCTCTGCGTGAAAGTAAAAAAAATTTTTTCCATGGGGTCGGTGTTGGAAGTAGGGGTCCTTATCCCTCACCGCCGCCACCAAATGCTGGAGGCGGGAGTCCCTGTCCCACACCGCTGTTGCCGGGTGCGAGATCCGGACCCCTCGTTTCAACGTTAGGCTAAGTAAAGACACCGTCTGAGATAGCCCTGCTCACCCCCTTAGTAGCTTGGCACAAGCATCCAGGCTTATCTCCAAGGCACGAGTGTACAGTATGTGCAACCACACTCACAGCAACCCAATGATGTCACCACAAATAGACTCCACACGAGTTTTTATAAAACGAGTATAATCTTTATACAAGAAGATATACGATATGACCACACGATACAAAACCAACATATAATAATGGGTAGTGTTCCTTCCGGTGGATTGGTAGATTCTAATCCCAACCACCGCTTCTAACCAACAGTTAAGCTGACTTCTAACCGTTTCCAAAAGGTTAGGTTGGTCGTATTGCTAGAATCACACACGTTGCAAAAGAAACAAAATACTGCAATGCGTAACGATATACTCCTGAACTGTGCAACAGAGAAACAATGCCATACGTAGCGCCACAGTCATGTACTTTGCAATAGAAGGAATAATGCAATGCGTATCACCACCAGCATGCCCTGTGCAAGGAAGAAACAAAGCAATGCGTCACGCTACAATCATGTACTGTGCACTGAAGAAATAATGCAATGCGCCACGTTATAATCAGGTACTGTGCGATGAAGAAATAATGCAATGGGCCACGCTTACAATCATGTACTCTGCAAGGGAATATAACGCAGTGCGTAGCGCACCCAGCATGTAGTTCGTCAGGCATAAATAGAGTCAGGCGTCATACAACAGTTCGATAGTTCGTTAGCAGCAATAATGCAAAGTGTAATACGACAGTCTAGGTGCTCCGTTAACAGTTGCCCCCGACATGGATCAATGATGACACAAAAGTACCGCTTCTCACTCCGGCCCCAGTACTGCCCCTCCTTGGGCCAGCACGGGCCTCGATCTGAGCCGAAGCAACAGGCTCAGGCAGCTGCCAGGAGCGAGAGGCCGAGAGAGTGTCCCTCCGAGCCCGCACTCCACCCCAGGTGGTGATCCACGTTACCTGGGGGTGCGCGACCCCACTCTCCTTCCCTCCTTCAGCGACTTGGGCCTTGATCCAGAACTCTGTCAATGGGCACGGCGAGCTCGGCCCGGCGACTCCGCTCCTCTGGGACTGCCGGTCTGGGCCGCTACTGTTGAGCTCCGAGGGCCCAATGACCTGGCCCTCCTTCAGGCGGTCTCAGTGGACACCGAGACCCGCCCTCAGCACTTGTGGAGACTTACTTCGATTTCGGTGCCCACGCTACCCAGGCACTCCTCACCAGCGCCTCTGGTTGCACGGTGACACGCACTCTGCGCGTCCGAGACTCGCCTCTTCTCTGGTGCACACAACGACCAGGCGCTCTTCACCAACGCCTTGGCTTGCACCACGACACGCACCCTGCGCGTCCGAGTCTCACCTTTTCTCTCGGTGCACACAACGACCAGGCGCTCCTCACCAATGCTTTGGCTTGCACCACGACACGCACCCTGCGCGTCCGAGACTCACTTCTTTTCCCGGTGCACACAACGACCAGGCGCTCCTCACCAATGCCTCGGCTTGCACCACGACACGCACCCTGCGCGTCCGAGTCTCACCTCGTCTCCCGGTGCACACAACGACCAGGCGCTCCTCACCAACGCCTCGGCTTGCATCTCAACATGCACCCTGCGCGTCCGAGACTCAGTTTACTCCTGCATGCCCACGATCACAAGGCACAACTTCTGAGGGTCTCAAGCTGCAAAAGCACGCGCACACTGCGTTGCTTGGGACTTCTCCGGAAACTTTTATGTTCCTGTATTTCCAAACAGGGAGCCAGCTCACCTCGGGCCCTTGGGGTTCAGGACACAGCACAAAGAACAGTCCTGTTCAAGAAGGGGGGGACACCACCCACTGCAATGTCCCTTCAGTCTCTTCCTTAGTAAAAGCTACAAACTGCAGGCCTATCCAGCAGTCTCTTCAGCAACTCCTTCCTTGGCAGAGGTTCTTCTTGACCACGAAAGAGGTCAAAGCCTTTGCAGACTCGACCTGTCCATTTCGCCATTCAAAATTACACCAAATTCTAGGGATTTCAGTTCTCTTAGTTATACCCCTTCATGTCTTTGAAGTTTGTTGTGCTCAGGGGTCCATGACCCCTGCCTAAATCAGTTCTGGGTGTCTCCCTCCCAGTGTCACCTTTCTCCCTTTGATACTGGGGTCTGGACCCTTAATCACTCAGCAGGAGATGGGTCAATTGTTTTATAGCGGCAACCCAGGCCTCTTCACCTCCCGGGGCCTCTCCTCGCATACTCTCCAGATGCAGGTCAGCCAGGTGCCATCTCACCCCCTCCCATCTCAGATCCAGACAGTCAATCCACATTCAATAGAGACACACAGAAATGCCTAAGGCACAAAACTCAGCCACTTTCTAAAAGAGTGGTTTCTGAACACACAGTGACAAAACCACTTTCATAGAAAGATGTGTTATGACGCTGTGAGTTCATACATACTAAACTTCACCTCTCCATTATAAAGTTATAGGAAACTAGGCTAACAAACACCATACCCAGCCTCCCCCATTCTGTCCTATGGGCAGGATGGCCTTTCACCAGTGAAAATACGAAATGGAGTGTTTTTTCACTGTCAGGACATAACACACACCTCATTATATGTCCTGCCTTTTATCTACACTGCACCCCGCCCAGGGGCTACCCGGGACCTACCACAGGGGTGCCCATGGTGCATGTAAAAGGGAAAGTAAGGCCTGACAAGTGGTTGCACTTGTCAGGACAACATGCTAACTTAGCAAACTGCGCGCAGGCCCTACACTGCAGGCCTGAGTTCCCTTCTACGCGCACCTTTGCATTAATAGCCCTGGCACACACAGTGCACATCACTAGGGACTTTACTAGTAAGGCAACATACCAATCATGGCCAACCAATTACCATTACACTTTACACAGGGAACCCTTGTACTTTGACACTGATCAGCAGTGGCAAAGTACCCAAAGCATCTAAATTGGCAACTCTATGTCAGGAAAACGGTCTAGGGGGAAAGCAAAAAGTTTAGGGAACTTTAGCCAAAAAGGCCAAGTCCTACAGTCGGTAACTGTTATTAGTGGCTTCCTCCGAATGAAGACGCCGTTTGTAACGAGGACCTGAGCCATTTAATTGCTTATACATCAGCTGTCATTTGGAAACAACACACCTTCAGATCTTGGAAAGCGCGTTCTCAGGGAAGATGTCCACACACCTCTATTAAAGTCTCTCTTTTAAAGACAGATCAATAGCAGTTGTGATGCAGTGGGCAGGTTTGGCTTCTCTGTCAAGGTCAAGTTTGCCCTCTGTCCATGAGGTTTCATTGCCACCTTCTAGCTCGCCTATATGTCTTTCTCAAGTATTGTCTCACTTCCTGTTTATGTCCCCCATGTATTTTATCGACCGAGGTGCCTTCGAGAATGTGTTACTCCTTTGTGGATGCCGACTAAGAAATCGAAAAGAGGAGCTTTTACTTTAGCAAAACCTGCTGCTTGGTCTAAACGACAATCTTAAATTCTACAGCTGGACTGAAAACTGATAATTGAATTTCTTAGTAAATTAAGGTCCAGATGTGTGATCGCACTTTCTAGTCACAAACCCTGCAATTTGGTAAATCACACGTTTTGCAAAAAGAAAATGTATTATTCGAATGTGCTAAACCCATTTGGCCATTCTGTAACTTGTTTGACAATTAAAAAAAATACATTTGTAATGTTAACAATAACTTAAGATTAAAACTAACAAATAACTTTAATTTAACAAATAAAAAGCGAAATAAACACATTTAAACTAAATACACTTCAATCCCTGCTATCTGAAAAACCCTCCAAACACCAAGAAAGGTTATGAATAAAACAATAATAAATTAAAATATTCATTAAGTAAAATTAAACCAATAATAAATATAGATGCGTCTTAGAAAGTTTATTAAAAAATACACCTATCAATAAATTAGCAATTAATTAGAATAAACAAATAATGTAGGTAACAATCAATTTACAAGTTACATAATTAATTGCTGAACATTTATTCAACACACAAGATTAGTTTGCAAACAAAAATATTTTTGAAACTACTTCCCACCTTATTTCCCTACAAACCCAACATCCCACTACTAAATTATACACTAGTTAATAATCTATAGAAACATGAAATATACATTAAAAATCACAAATTGCACCTACATAAATAAAAAAACATTTAATAAATGAAGCAATATACATTTTTATTTTTAAAAAAAGAACCTTTCTATTTTAAATAACTTCTCACCCTATCACCCAACAAACCCAACAACTAAATTATAATTCCATAATTAAATTATAGACATATAAAATGCCACATTAATTATAACAAAATACACATTTAATTATTAAAATAACATTATAATTTAAAGAACTTCCCATCCTATTCCACTACGGACCTGACAACTCAATGCTAAATTTTGAATTAATAAACTATAACATAAGGAAATATGCACTACAAGTCACAAAATCCAGTTAATATATTTAGATAATTAACATGACAATTAATCAAGTAAGCAATTTACAAAATTAATTCCCTATTAAATATTTAATTAACAGTGAAAATTGAATTAAAGAAAATTATAAATATATAATTTAGATATTCATTACACCATAGTTCTCAACAACCGGCTACTCAATTATGAATAACGAATTAAATGTAAAAAGAAAAATAGTAATAGCACATTAAAAATTACTCACTATGCAAAAAATGTTAAATGATTATATTAATAACACTAACAACTACAATAATATAATACCAAGTGAATATAAAATTATTTTAGAGCCAATATTTAATAGAACTTAAATAAATTATATACAACCATATTTTTCAAAATGATATTTTAAACACATCAACAAAAGTATCCAGTTGACTCTTGCTTGTTCGTTAGATTGTTGTTCGGCAGATGCAGAAACACTGTGACCTCCCTTGACCACTTTCCAATGCTAGATTAAAAACGACTGTCATTGATCATGAAGCATGTGCATTCAGATATCACAACGCACACGTGCATGCGTTATTACATACATATGAGCATGCAGTGACATTGGTGGCCACCTTGGAATGGGTTTCATCTACTAGTAAACCCTTTGCATGCCCATGCGCATGGGTCTTGACGCAGTCACATGTGCAACTGGCAAAAAGCAATGGCAAAGCAAATAGCTTGACCTTTGACAGACACGACCTATTGGCTTCGCCAGTGTTTGTTAAGCAGCTGAGTGGGAAGGGAGGGGCATGAATGGTTAAAAAATACCCATAGAGTTGGCATGCCTAGCAGCTCACGGGCCTCTTCCCCATGACTCTTCTTCTCCAAGCCACCCTTGCCCGAGAAGCATTACTACCTGGATGAAATAAAATAGAGTTTGCTATTACTAACGCATTCCTCAAAGAGACACAGAGCTAGGGTGATCTGGGTCCACCCCTAACAGGTTAGAAAAACCTTCACTATTACCAGTGAACAAAGAAAGAAAGAAATAGAAAAAGTGGACAGGGAGGGAAATGGTTCAGCACACTGGAACTCAGTACTGATTATAGGGCACACGGGTACAACAAGGAACTGGCACCCGCAGGCTTATAGCTTAGAGAGAGGCCTTTAATGTCTAGTACAGCTCTCAGATGTGAACTATGAGGCCTAGATAAAAAAGAAATGCACACTAGGCATAGGGGGGCAGATTTACAAGCCCCCTGCGCCACCAGTACGTCACTCTTCGTGACGTACTGGTGGCGCAGGGGGCTCCTCCATATTTACAAGGACAGGAAAAGCCACCCTGCGTGACTTTTCCTCTCCTTGTAAATACGGCCCCTTCACACGCAGCACTTTGCGTTGAAGGGGCGTTCCATGGGTGTTGCTGTGGGTGTTCCCACGCAACACCCATGGAACAAGACACATCTCCAGATTTACGAGAAATCGTAAATCTGGAGATGCGTCTGAATGCTACGCCACCCTAGGGGTGGCGTAGCGAGGCGCAACGAGGAGAAATGTTTTCATTTCTCCTCGTTTTTTCCTCTTTCAATGCGTGCTGCATTCTACAGCACGCATTGAAAGAGGAAATGCCTGTAGTGATTGTTTTTGTGCAGGAAGGTGCCCCTTCCTGCACAAAAACAATCTCCCCACAACGCAGGCATCCTTGCACCATGGTGCAAGGGTGCCTGCACCAGCGCATGGCTGCAGTTTGTGCGCCAGCGCAGGGGGAAGCACAGAGATGCGACATATTCTTGTAAATATGTCGCATCCCTGTGCTTCGTAAGTGCCGCAGCGTGGCGCAGCCAAAGGGCTTGCGGTGCCACGCTGTGGCACTTCCTTGTAGATCTGCCCCAGGGTATGCAGAACCTGCTGTACCAGCTACTCATGAATCTCTCTACAGGGTTGTCAAGGATGTTCCTTCAGCATTTTCCAGAAGCACAAAATGCTGCCAACTTTCTTCTTATTTTGGGGAAATGGGACCACATACAGGAGACCTAGATGCATCTCTCCTAGCATTGATGACTTTGCCCTCACAAACTTGCCCCTCCAGGATTGGATGTCCCCCTCCCCACTCACTTACTGTATTGTGAAAACCTTCATCTTTTTGTTTCTCCCCTCGTATTGTGAAAACCTTAATCTTTTACCCATCCCCCTGCAACAAACTCAAAACTAGAGGGTGCAGATTCACACCACTGTCTTGGACGATTCAAAATAACCTACCCCGTCACCCTCGAGATATCAACCCCTACCTGAGCTTTGAGAAAATATGTAACGCCCTTCATATCCAAGATCCCCAAGTCTGTCACAGTCCTGAGGAAACCCTTCTCATCCAAGATCACCAGGTCTGTCACTGTCCTGAGGAGACCCTTCTCATCCAAGATCCCCGGGTCTCTCGCTGTCCTGAGGAGACCCTTCTCATCCAAGATCACCAGGTCTATCACTGTCCTGAGGAGACCCTTCTCATCCAAGATCCCTGGGTCTCTCACCATCCTGAGGAGACCCTTCTCATCCAAGATCCCCGGGTCTCTCACCATCCTGAGGAGACCCTTCTCATCCAAGATGCCTGGGTCTCTCACCATCCTGAGGAGACCCTTCTCATCCAAGATCCCCGGGTCTCTCGCTGTCCTGAGGAGACCCTTCTCATCCAAGATCCCCGGGTCTCTCGCCGTCCTGAGGAGACCCTTCTTATCCAAGATCCCTGGGTCTCTCGCTGTCCTGAGGAGACCCTTCTCATCCAAGATCACCAGGTATATCACTGTCCTGAGGAGACCCTTCTCATCCAAGATCCCCGGGTCTCTCACCATCCTGAGGAGACCCTTCTCATCCAAGATCCCTGGGTCTCTCACCGTCCTGAGGAGACCCTTCTCATCCAAGATCCCTGGGTCTCTCGCTGTCCTGAGGAGACCCTTTTCATCCAAGATCCCTGGGCCTCTTGCTGTCCTGAGGAAACCATTTTCATCCACAATCCTCAGGTCTCTCGCTGCCCTGAGGAGACCACATTTCAGCATCTGGGACCCGGCGGGTAGAGTGTGTGATGTAGGCACCCAAACTGTAGGGGACCTCTTGTTACAGCAGTTCTTGTTGAAACCTGTATCTCTTGTCTACTGACTGGACCTGCAGATGTCAGCATAGCCCTAGCTGGAAGCACATGCCTCCATAAAAGCAATGATGGCAGCTGTGGCACTTATAGAGCATGTGCATGTCAATGCTTACCCGTACACACCTTCATCTAGCTGGGGTGAGTCTGTGCTCTGTGCTTGATGTCTTATGAATGTCATGAGCAGTGAAGTCCAGGGTCTTCACAGTAGACAGGGGATGTTTCTGTCCCATGAGAACTAAGGTCCTTCCTTTATGGTGGGCCCTCCGCTTCTATGCAACTAGTTATTCTTTCACTGAATTCTGCATCTGCGAACTGCATGCATTTCCCACTCTGATGTGCAGTAGTACAGGCAGAGAAACACCTTTTAAAAATTAACACTGTGGGGCCCCTATACATGATCAGTAGAAATGTATAGGTGTATGTAGGGGTGTCCTATTATGGTGTTTCCCATTTTAAAACATTTCATTATAATATTTCACGTGGTGCACCTACTGCAAAGCCCACATTCCACGAAGACCATGAAAATGTAGATGGAAGCATATCTGCATCTTCTAGATATCTGGGTCCTGTGCAGGCAGGCAGTCTCTGCTCAAACTGTGGAGCTCTGAGTACCTTCTTCCTTGGCATGCCCTTGAGCTCTACATGTCTGCATGAGTGTATGCTCTGCCTGACAGCACACTTTGTACTCCTGAATCTTCTGCATGCCTTGCCTCTGTGCTGGCTTGGGCTCTCTGCATGTATGTACCCTGTGCTCATCCTCTGGTACCTCTAGCATGTATCTCCCCTCAGCTTGCAGCAGCCCTGTCTATGTCTTTTTTCCTCAGCATGCCTTTACCTTCTTGATGCCTGCTTCCTTTTCACGTCACCGTCCTCTACCTTTCTCAGACTTCTTCATGCTTGTGTCCTCTGAATGCCTTGGCCTGCTTTGGTTCTCTGCATGACTGCTTCCTCTGCATGTCGTCATCTCTATGTCCTCGCATACCTGTATCCTCTGCATGACGGAGTCATCGGCATGCCTGCTTCTTCTGCTGGTCTTCTATCTATGTGAAACTGTTACATACCTGAAGTATCTGCATGCCTGTATCCACTGAATGTCTGTGCTGTCAGCACGCCTGAATCCTCTGTCTGACTGTATTATGTGTATGTCTGCACAATCTGCATGCTTGAAATTCTCTGCCTGCATGGGTCCTCTGCATGCCTTCTTCCTCTGCATGTTACCGTCTTCTGCCTGTCTGGACTTCTGCCTGCTAGGGTCCTCTGCATGCCTTCTTCCTCTACATGTTACCATCTTCTGTCTGTCTGGACTTCTGCATGCACAGATCCTCTGCATGCCTTCTTCCTCTGCATGTTGCAGTTCCTCATGCTAGTATACTTGAAATGCCTGTATCCTCTGCATGCCTTCTTCCTCTGCATGTTGAAGTTCTGCATGCTAGTATACTCGACATGCCTGCATCCTCTGCATGCCTTCTTCCTCTGCATGTTGCAGTTCTGCATGCTAGTATACTCGACATGCCTGCATCCTCTGCATACCTTCTTCCTCTGCATGTTGAAGTTCTGCATGCTAGTATACTCGACATGCCTGCATCCTCTGAATACCTTCTTCCTCTGCATGTTGAAGTTCTGCATGCTAGTATACTCGACATGCCTGCATCCTCTGCATGCCTTCTTCCTCTGCATGTTGCAGTTCTGCATGCTAGTATACTCGACATGCCTCCATCCCTTGCATGCCTTCTTCCTCTGCTTGTTGCAGTTCTGCATGCTAGTATAGTCAACATACCTGCATGCTCTGCATGCCTTATTCCCCTGCATGCTGCAGTTCTGCATGGTAGTATACTCTTCATGTCTGCATCCTCTACTTGACTTCTTCCTATGCATGTTGCAGTTCTGCGTGCTAGTATACTCGACAAGCCTGCATCCTCTGCATGCCTTCTTCCTCTTCGTGTTGCAGTTATGCATGCTAGTATACTCGACATGCCTGCATCCTCTGCATGCCTTCTTCCTCTGCTTGTTGCAGTTCTGCATGCTCGTATACTCGACATGCCTGCATCCTCTGCATGCCTTCTTCCTCTGCATGTTGCAGTTCTGCATGCTAGTATACTCGACATGCCTGCATCCTCTGCATACCTTCTTCCTCTGCTTGTTGCAGTTCTGCATGCTCATATACTCGACATGCCGGCATCCTCTGCATGCCTTCTTCCTCTGTATGTTGCAGTTCTGCATGCTAGTATACTCAACATGCCTGCATCTTCTGCATACCTTTGTCCTCTGCTTGTTGCAGTTCTGCATGCTAGTATACTCGACATGCCTGCATCCTCTGCATACCTTCTTCCTCTGCTTGTTGCAGTTCTGCATGCTCATATACTCGACATGCCGGCATCCTCTGCATGCCTTCTTCCTCTGCATGTTGCAGTTATGCACGCTAGCATACTCTTAATACCTGCATCTTCTGCATTCCTTCTTCCTCTGCATGTTGCAGTTCTGCATTCTAGCATACTTTTCATGCCTGCATCGTCTGCATGCCTTCTTCCTCTGCATGTTGCAGTTCTGCATTCTAGTATACTCAACATACCTGCATCATCTGCATGCCTTCTTCCTCTGCATGTTGCAGTTCTGCATTCTAGCATACTCTTCAAGCCTGCATTGTCTGCATTCCTTCTTCTTCTGCATGTTGCAGTTCTGCATGCTAGTAGACTTAACATACCTGTATCCTCTGCATGCCTTCTTCCACTGCATGATGCAGCTCTGTATGCTAGTATACTCCTCATGCCTGTATCCTCTACTTTACTTCTTGCTCTGCATGTTGCAGTTCTGCATGCTCGTATACTCGACACACCTGCATCGTCTGCATGACTTCTTCCTCTGCGTGTTGCAGTTCTGCATGCTACTATACTCGACATGCCTGCATGCCTTCGTCCTCTGCATGTTGCAGTTCTGCATGCTAGCATACTTGACATACCTGCCTCCTCTGCTTGCCTTCTTCCTATGCATGTAGCAGTTCTGCGTGCTAGTATACTCGACAAGCCTGCATCCTCTGCATGCCTTCTTCCTCTGCTTGTTGCAGTTCTGCATGCTAGTATACTCGACATGCCTGCATTGTCTGCATGCCTTTTCCTCTGCATGTTGCAGTTCTGCATGCTAGTACACTCAACATGCCTGCATCCTCTGCATACCTTTTCCCCTGCTTGTTGCAGTTCTGCATGCTAGTATACTCGACATGCCTGCATCCTCTGCATACCTTCTTCCTCTGCTGGTTGCAGTTCTGCATGCTACTATACTCGACATGCCTGCATCCTCTATGCCTTCTTCCTATGCATGTTGCAGTTCTGCGTGCTAGAATACTCGACAAGCCTGCATCCTCTGCATGCCTTCTTCCTCTTTGTGTTGCAGTTATGCATCCTAGTATACTCAACATGCCTGCATCCTCTGCATGCCTTCTTCCTCTGCTTCTTGCAGTTCTGCATGCCCATATACTCGACATGCCGGCATCCTCAGCATGCCTTCTTCCCCTGCATGTTGCAGTTCTGCATGCTAGTATACTCAACATGCCTGCATCCTCTGCATACCTTTGTCCTCTGCTTGTTGCAGTTCTGCATGCTCATATACTCGACATGCCGGTATCCTCTGCATGCCTTCTTCCTCTGCATGTTGCAGTTCTGCATGCTAGCATACTCTTCATACCTGCATCGTCTGCATGCCTTCTTCCTCTGCGTATTGCAGTTCTGCATGCTAGTATACTCCACATACCTGCATCGTCTGCATGTCTTCTTCCTCTGCATGTTGCAGTTCTGCCTTCTAGTATACTCTTCATGCCTGCATCGTCTGCATGCCTTCTTCCTCTGCATGTCGCAGTTCTGCATGCTTGTATACTCGACATACCTGCATCGTCTGCATGCCTTCTTCCTCTGCATGTTGCACTTCTGCATTCTAGCATACTCTTCATGCCTGCATCGTCTGCATGCCTTCTTGATCTGCATGTTGCAGTTCTGCATGCTAGTATCCTCGACATACCTGCATTGTCTGCATGGCTTCTTCCTTTGCATGTTGCTGTTCTGCATGCTAGTATACTTGACATGCCTGCGCTCCCTGCATACGTTCTTCCTCTGCTTGGTGCAGTCTCGCATGCTAGCCTACTTGACATGCCTGCATCATCTGCATGCCTTCTTCCTCTGCATGTTGTAGTTCTGCCTGCTAGTATACTCAACATACCTGCATCGTCTGCATGTTGCAGTTCTGCTTCCTAGCATACTCTTCATGCCTGCATCGTCTGCATGCCTTCTTCCTCTGCATGTTGCAGTTCTGCATTCTAGTATAGTCGACATACCTGCATCGTCTACATGTCTTCTTCCTCTGCATGTTGCAGTTCTGCATTCTAGCATACTTTTCATGCCTGCATCGTCTGCATGCCTTCTTCCTCTGCATGTTGCAGTTCTGCATTCTAGTATACTCAACATACCTTCATCGTCTGCATGCCTTCTTCCTCTGCATGTTGCAGTTCTGCATTCAAGCATACTCTTCATGCCTACATTGTCTGCATGCCTTCTTCCTCTGCATGTTGCAGTTCTGCATGCTAGTAGACTTAACATACCTGCATCCTCTGCATGCCTTCTTCCACTGCATTTTGCAGCTCTGCATGCTAGTATACTCCTCATGCCTGTGTCCTCTACTTGACTTCTTGCTCTGCATGCTCGTATACTCGACACACCTGCATCATCTGCATGACTTTTTCCTCTGCATGTTGCAGTTCTGCATGCTACTATTCTCGACATGCCTGCATCCTCTGCTTGCCTTCTACGTCTGCATGTTGCAGTTCTGCATGCTAGCATACTTGATATGCCTGCCTCCTCTGCTTTCCTTCTTCCTATGCATGTTGCAGTTCTGCGTGCTAGTATACTCGACAAGACTGCATCCTCTGCATGACTTCTTCCTCTGCTTGTTGCAGTTCTGCATGCTAGTATACTCGACATGCCTGCATTGTCTGCATGCCTTCTTCCTCTGCATGTTGCAATTCTGCATGCAAGTACACTCAACATGCCTGCATCCTCTGCATACCTTCTTCCTCTGCTGGTTGCAGTTCTGCATCCTAGCATACTCTTCATGCCTGCATCGTCTGCATGCCTTCTTCCTCTGCAAGTTGCAGTTATGCATTCTAGTATAGTCGACATACCTGCACCGTCTGCATGTCTTCTTCCTCTGCATGTTGCAGTTCTGCCTTCTAGCATACTCTTCATGCCTGCATCGTCTGCATGCCTTCTTCCTCTGCATGTTGCAGTTCTGCATTCTAGTATACTCAACATACCTGCATCGTCTGCATGCCTTCTTCCTCTGCATGTTGCAGTTCTGCATTGTAGCATACTCTTCATGCCTGCATTGTCTGCATGCCTTCTTTCTCTGCATGTTGCAGTCCTGCATGCTAGTACACTCAACATGCCTGCATCCTATGCATACCTTCTTCCTTTGCTTGTTGCAGTTCTGCATGCTAGTATACTCAACGTACCTGCATCGTCTGCATGCCTTCTTCCTCTGCATGTTGCAGTTCTGCATCCTAGCATACTCTTCATGCCTGCATTGCCTGCATGCCTTCTTCCTCTACATCTTGCATTTCTGCATTCTAGTATAGTCGACATACCTCCATCGTCTGCATGTCTTCTTCCTCTGCATGTTGCAGTTCTGCATTCTTGCATACTCTTCATGCCTGCATCATCTGCATGCCTTCTTCCTCTGCATGTTGCAGTTCTGCATTCTAGTATACTTAACATACCTGCATCATCTGCATGCCTTCTTCCTCTGCATGTTGCAGTTCTGCATACCATACTCTTCATGCCTGCATTGTCTGCATGCCTTCTTCCTCTGCATGTTGCAGTTCTGCATGCTAGTAGACTTAACATACCTGCATCCTCTGCATGCCTTCTTCCACTGCATGCTGCAGCTCTGCATGCTAGTATACTTGACATGCCTGCATCCTCTGCATGCCTTCTTCCTCTGCATGTTGCAGTTCTGCATGCTAGTATACTCAACATACCTGCATCCTCTGCATGCCTTCTTCCTATGCATGTTTCAGTTCTGCATGCTAGTATACTTGACATGCCTGCATCCTCTGCATGCCTTCTTCCTCTGCATGTTGCAGTTCTGCATGCTAGTATGCTCGACATGCCTGAATCCTCTGCATACCTTCTTCCTCTGCATGTTGCAGTTCTGCATGCTAGTATACTCGACATACCTATATACTCTGCATGTTGCAGTTCTGCCTGCTAGTATACTCGACATACCAGCATTGTCTGCATGCCTTCTTTCTTTGCATGCTGCAGTTCTGCATGCTAGCATACTCTTCATACCTGCCTCCTCTGCATGCCTTCTTCCTCTGCATGCTGCAGTTCTGCATGCTAGCATACTCTTCATATCTGCATTGTCTGTATGCCTACTTCCTCTGCGTGTTGTAGTTCTGCATGCTAGTATACTTAACATACCTGCATCATCTGCATGCCTTCTTCCTCTGCATGTTGCAGTTCTGCACTCTAGAATACTCTTCATGCCTGCATCGTCTGCATGCCTTCTTCCTCTGCGTGTTGCAGTTCTGCATGCTAGTTTACTTGACATACCTGCATCGTCTGCATGCCTTCTTCCTCTGCATGTTGCAGTTCTGCACTCTAGAATACTCTTCATACCTGCATCGTCTGCATGCCTTCTTCCTCTGCATGTTGCAGTTCTGCACTCTAGAATACTCTTCATACCTGCATCGTCTGCATGCCTTCTTCCTCTGCATGTTGTAGTTCTGCATTGTAATATACTCTTCTTCCCTGCATCGTTTGCATGGCTTCTTGCTCTGCATGTTGCAGTTCTGCATTCTAGTATACTATACATGCCTGCATCGTCTGCATGCCTTCTTCCTCTGCATGCTGCAGTTCTGCATGCTAGCATACTCTTCATATCTGCATTGTCTGTATGCCTACTTCCTCTGCGTGTTGTAGGTCTGCATGCTAGTATACTTAACATACCTGCATCATCTGCATGCCTTCTTCCTCTGCATGTTGCAGTTCTCCACTCTAGAATACTCTTCATGCCTGCATCGTCTGCATGCCTTCTTCCTCTGCGTGTTGCAGTTCTGCATGCTAGTTTACTTGACATACCTGCATCGTCTGCATGCCTTCTTCCTCTGCATGTTGCAGTTCTGCACTCTAGAATACTCTTCATACCTGCATCGTCTGCATGCCTTCTTCCTCTGCATGTTGCAGTTCTGCACTCTAGAATACTCTTCATACCTGCATCGTCTGCATGCCTTCTTCCTCTGCATGTTGTAGTTCTGCATTGTAATATACTCTTCTTCCCTGCATCGTTTGCATGGCTTCTTGCTCTGCATGTTGCAGTTCTGCATTCTAGTATACTATACATGCCTGCATCGTCTGCATGCCTTCTTCGTCTGCATGTTGCAGTTCTGCATGCTAGTATACTCTTCATGCCTGCATCCTCTGCATGACTTCTTCCTCTGCATGTTGCAATTCTACATGCTAATATACTCATAACTGCATCCTCTGCATGCCTTCTTCCTCTCCATGTTGCAGTTCTGCATGCTAGTATACTCTTCATACCTGCATCCTCTGCATGCCTACTTCCTCTGCATGTTGCAGTTCGACATGCTAATATACTCTTCATACATGCATCATCTGCATGCCTTCTTCCACTGCATGTTGCAGTTTTGCATTCTAGTACACTCTTCATACCTGCATCCTCTGCATGCCTTCTTCCTCTGCATGCTGCAGTTCTGCATACTAGTACACTCTTCATGCCTGCATCCTCTGCATGCCTTCTTCCTCTGCATGTTGCAGTTCTACATTCTAGCATACTCTTCATGCCTGCATCGTCTGCATGCCTTCTTCCTCTGCATGTTGTAGTTCTGCCTGCTAGTATACTCGACATACCTGCATCATCTGCATGCCTTCTTCCTCTGCATGTTGCAGTTCTGCATTCTAGCATACTCTTCATGCCTGCATCGTCTGCATGCCTTCTTCCTCTGCATGTTGCAGTTCTGCATTCTAGCATACTCTTCATGCCTGCATCATCTGCATGCCTTCTTCCTCTGCATGTTGCAGTTCTGCATGCTAGTAGACTCACCATACCTGCATCCTCTGCATGCCTTCTTCTACTGCATGTTGCAGTTCTGCATGCTAGTATACTCTTCATGCCTGCATCCTCTACATGACTTCTTGCTCTGCATGTTGCAGTTCTGCATACTAGTATACTTGAAACATCTGCATCGTCTGCATGACTTCTTCCTCTGCGTGTTGCAGTTCTGCATGCTACTATACTCGACATGCCTGCATCCTCTGCATGTCTTCTTCCTCTGCATGTTGCAGTTCTGCATGTTAGCATACTTGACATACCTGCCTTCTCTGCATGCCTTCTTCCTATGCATGTTGCAGTTCTGCGTGCTACTATACCCGACAAGCCTGCATCCTCTGCATGCCTTCTTCCTCTTTGTGTTGCAGTTATGCATGCTAGTATACTCAACATGCCTGCATACTCTGCATGCCTTCTTCCTCTGCTTGTTGCAGTTCTGCATGCTAGTATACTCGACATGCCTGCATTGTCTACATGCCTTCTTCCTTTGCATGTTGCAGTTCTGCATGCTAGTACACTCAACATGCCTGCATCCTCTGCATACCTTCTTCCTCTGCTTGTTGCAGTTCTGCATGCTAGTATACTCGACATGCCTGCATCCTCTGCATACCTTCTTCCTCTGCATGTTGCAGTTCTGCATGCTAGTATACTCGACATACCTGTATCCTATGCATGCCTTCTTCCTCTGCATGTAGCAGTTCTGCACTCTACCATACTCTTCATGCCTGCATCGTCTGCATGCCTTCTTCCTCTGCCTGTTGCAGATCTGCATGCTAGTATACTCGACATACCTGCATCGTCTGCATGCCTTCTTCCTCTGCATGTTGCAGTTCTGCATTTTAATATACTCTTCTTGCCTGCTTCCTCTGCATGCCTTCTTACTCTGCATGTTGCAGTTCTGCATGCTAGTACACTCGACATGCCTGCATCCTCTGCATACCTTCTTCCTCTGCTTGTTGCAGTTCTGCATGCTAGTAGACTCACCATACCTGCATCCTCTGCATGCCTTCTTCCTCTGCATGTTGCAGTTCTGCATGCTAGTATACTCAACATGGCTGCATCCTCTGCATGCCTTCTTCCTCTGCATGTTGCAGTTCTGCATGCTAATATACTCTTCATGCCTGCTTCCTGTGCATGCCTTCTTGCTCTGCATGTTGCAGTTCTGCATGCTAATATACTCTTCATGCCTGCTTCCTCTGCATGCCTTCTTGCTCTGCATGTTGCAGTTCTGCATGCTAATATACTCTTCATGCCTGCTTCCTCTGCATGCCTTCTTGCTCTGCATGTTGCAGTTCTGCATGCTAATATACTCTTCATGCCTGCTTCCTCTGCATGCCTTCTTGCTCTGCATGTTGCAGTTCTGCATGCTAATATACTCTTCATGCCTGCTTCCTCTGCATGCCTTCTTCCTCTGCATGTTGCAGTTCTGCATTTTAATATACTTTTCTTGCCTGCATTGTTTGCATGCCTTCTTGCTCTGCATGTTGCAGTTCTGCATGCTAGTATACTCTTCATGCCTGCATCGTCTGCATGCTTGCGCTTCTACATTTCTGCATACTCTGCAAGCCAGTGTAGCATACATGTCTGTGCCATCCTTATGCTTGCATCCTCTCTAGGCCTGGTCGACATTTTGAGTACGCCAGAGTAATCTGAGTGATTTCTGTGATTATGCATTACTATTGTGAAATTACGCGATTACTCCATTTTGAGTAGTTAAGAGTAATTGGGGCAAAAATCCTACTGCAGGAGCACAGGAACAATGATCTAAGAGATAGCGAGTTGCTCCTGATTGCTGTTGTTCTTGTCCTGTCGCTTTTAGTGCTATTTCTTAACGCAAAATGCATCTTGGGCTCATTTTGGACATGAGGGTGAATTTTTGCACTAAGAAAATAGCGCTAACTGCTGAATTTCGCTTCTCATGTAATTATGCATAATCGCAAGTAATCACGCTAGAGAGATTTGCGCCAGTTATGCCCACCCCTAATCGTCTCCATGTTCCTTCTTCTGCGTGTAGACTTCTGCATGCTCGGATCCTCTGCATGCTTTCTCCCTTCGCATGTTATAATTATGCATTCTAGTATACTCAGCGTGCATGGATGCTCTGCATGCTTGCACTTCTGCATTTCTGTATCCTCTGCAAGTCACTGTAGCATGGATGCCTGTGCCATCCTTATGCCTGCATCCTTTGTATTCTTTGTTTCTCTGCATGTCTTCTTCCTCTGTAAATCAGCTTCATCTGCCTGCTGGGGGTGTCTGTATGCTTTGTCCTGTACACACCCACGTGCTCTGCATGCTTAAGTCCTCTACATGCCCTGCATGCTTGAGTTCACAGCATGCCTCTGTCCTCTACTTAACCTCATGGGGCTCACTGCCCACCACAGAACCACCCCTTCCTAATGGACAGAGATTGTACAGACTCAGCTCTCCTGGGAGTGAATGGATACATCAAATCGTCTTCATTAATTAATTGGATTCCTTGTTCTCAGATCCCTTAAGAGTATCACTCAATGTCCCTTTCAATCATGTGAAGATGGTTTATGGCACGCTAGCCCTGTCTCTGAAGCACTCTTGGTGAGATGCGGGGTAGAACAAGTCGTGTAATCTAATGTAATGTAAAAAGATTTGTAGAGTTCGGACTAATCACCCGTGAGGGTCTCTAGGCCCTGAGTAGGTGCGGATGGACTGCAGCATCAGTCGAAGAGCTGAGTCTTCAGTTTCTTGTGGAATGTTGTGAGCATGGTGGCTGTTCTGATGTCCTGAGGGAGGGCGTTCCAGGTCTTTGCTGCTTGATAGTTGAATGAGCGGCCTCCTGCCATGCTTCTGCAAATGAGTGGAATGTGTGCAAGTGACAGCGAGGCAGATCGGACGTTGCAGGTTGACTGGTAAAAGTGCAGATGGCGGTTGAGGTAGGCGGGTCCATTCTGCTGCAGTGCTTTGTAGGAGAGGGTGAGCATCTGAAGTGGCAGAATTTCTGGAGGGGGGGTCAGTGGAGTTCCAGGATGTGAGGCGTAATGTCAGTGCGGTGGAGTAGGTTGAGAAACAGTCTTGCAACAGCGTTTTGGATGGTTTGCAGCTTGTGGGTGAGGTGGGTGGGTACTCTGTAGTAGAAGGCATTGCAGTAGTCTAACCTGCTTGTGATCAAAGCCTGACTGACAGTCTACAGGTGTATAATTGATGATCTTTCTGAGCATGCAGAGGATGTTGAAGCAGGCGGATGTGACTGCATTTATTTGGGGTCTCTTGAACAGTTTTGTGTGAAGGTGATCCCCAGGTCTTGAGCCAGGTTGGTGGAAGTTGGGGTGGGTCCCGATTCGATGGGCCATCAGGTGGTGACCCTGGCGGAGTTGTTCGGGCAGTAAATTGTAAAGCGCTCTATGCTCAGAGGCAGGTTCAAGGTGTACTGCGAGGAACACCTGCAGCACTCAGGGCAGCTGGGAGTCCACTTAAGTGCTTAATTACAGTCCCTGAGACTGCCCTGTGGAGTATTCAGCTCACTCACCGATAAGAGCGACAAATGCCAGTTTATGACAATCTCACGTCTGTTGCACACCACTTGCTGCCAGTTTCTAAGCGCTGCAGACAATGTGTGTTGCCATGATCCAGCTAAAAGCTGCCAAGAGTTGACTCCTAACACCTTTTGCCTCTCTCTTGGGAGTGGGGATGGTGTGAGGGAGTTCCACCCCAATGGGTGATGGGTGATAAGAAGGGCTCTACAAATGTACTGATTGATTTATTGATTGAATAAAGATGAAATGAGTAGGAGATGGAGAACTTAGTTACCCTGCACTCAGAATGTCTCACATGGCGGGCTGGGGTCTTTGCGGAGACCTATAGACCTGCGTCAGATCTCTGACCTCAGGCCTCCAACGCCAACCCATCTCATTTGAAAACACTGCTTCTAGAGCACTCTTGTCAAACTTGTGAGATAAACTTCACAGACTCGTCTAGCATAGGAATGGCCCAAAATCAGGACCCAATGGCAACAGATTGTCCCTAGTGCATGATAAATAAGGCAAGAAAAAACTAATTTAGGAATAATCAAGACAGTGTCACAAGGGTATTAAAACAGTATTCAAGTACTAAATCATGCCAAAGTCTGGCATTTCGGGCTGGACTGTTCCTATTGGCAGGTCTCCATCTACAATGGCACAGTGGCTGAGATTAGTTTCTGCATTCCTCCCATCACTTGTTGTTTTTGCAGTAGGCGCCTTAAGTGCGACGGGTATCCCACATGTAACTCCTGTGCTCACTGTACCATAGGACTCAAAGCTTTACCTCACTGATGAGAGCTAAGTAAGTGGAAACCAGTCTGGGGTTGCTTGTGTTCCCATCTATAGGGGACCAGGTCGGGCACTACGCGCTGGACTGTTCCCATTGTAGCAGGACCAAGACTGATTTGCATAAAGTGGGTTTCTGTCTAGAATAGTACAATGGGTGAAAAATTATGTTCTGGAACGTGACCCAGAGTGATTGTCAGTGGCTGAAATTATTTCAAGCATTCGAGCCATTGCCTTCTACTTTTTGAAATAGACTCTCGTTGAGTCCAGCCATGGCCTGCACAACTGATATAAAGAAAGGGCTGCCATGCATAAGGCAAAGTTGAATTGACATACCAGGAAATGCACTTAATACAATGTAACCTTGTGCACACTCAAACATACACTGATAGATTCTTTGTCCATGGGCCTAAGACGCCATCAATTTGAATATTTGAGAAAAACCAGTGTTGTCACTGGTCCAGAATCTTCTGCTTTGTGACAGGAAGCCTAGACCTGGAGAGGAGCTTAACAAACGTAACCAGGGAATGACTGCATTGCTCAGATCCCTAACTCAGAGAACCAGCGGGGACCCAGAATTCCTTCTTGAATTCCCATTCGAAGAACGTGAGAACTTTTCAGAGTAGTCATAAGTCACAGCACATCCCATAGGCATTCATTTGTCAAAATAGAAAGGAAGCTTCAAACTGAAAACCCAAAATTTGGAAATCAACAACGTGAACCGGGAGTAGCCTGAAGACCAGCTCAGTGTTGGCTTTCATGAGAACCTAATGACCTAAGCATAGCGATGGCCAGGTCAAGTAATGCATACTGTATGGAACAAAGGCCGGGTCAATTGAATTGTTGTGGAGCGGGCTTCCAACACTCCCGGACACAGTTAAAGCCACAAAGTAACATGAATAAAGATTTACTGAAGTTTACATCAAAGATCCAAATAGATCTGGACGCCATGCCTCCAGGACACACTTTCAACTCCCACCACAACACCCAAGAATTTAGTACTAGAAGAACCCCCATAACAGACTGAAAGCAAATGCAGGTCAGAATCGGGAGACACAGCACAAGGATGAACCTTAGCTACAATACACATAACACATAATGACATGCGCATGCATGGATACAGCATCCTCCCTTCCACAATGTTAACAAAGCAGTTAGAAAAACACTCAACTAGACTTACATGCTATAATATTGCAAAAACATAGGCCTTGGAGAGACCCTTCCACTCCTGGCGTGAGTCCTTTCTGAGACAGGAGCATGACAATTTACATTTCCAGGACAAGAAATTTGTGCCCAAGCCATGTCGCTCCTATTAACATCGTTCCAGTAGAACAGCAGCATCATAGCTTCGACCAACACCTAATAACACTTCTTCACAAGCTCCAAAATTACCCTGTGCAGACAAACCAGAGAGACCAGAACATCCTCTTCACCCACAGAATCAAGCTGCATTCCCACAATCTCTTTCTAAACTGACTCATTGCAACCAAATTACGTAAGGTCCACCATCTACCATCTGCCTGCCTCACAGAACTGAGAATCATCTTGTACACCATAAACAGCCCCTCAAATTTAAACACCAATTTATGATGTCTGTGTCCCCTTTCTTTAGCATGACCCAAGAGCCCACTCCAATGTCTTGCATACTTGCTCCATTTTTCTTACCATAAGCACTTTTCATTATTCATTTCTTGTCAGCCATCTTCTTCCTCGCTTTCTCAACATTTAAAGAGCTACGACTACCTACTCACCCACAGCCAATGAATGACCTAACAGTGTCCTAGCTTCTCTGCATCTGAGAAATCTATATGGAGAACACCCTTTGGAGGAGTAGGGAGCATTATGATAACTCCACACTTTAAACAAAATTAACAACATCCAGACCACAAGTCAAAGCTGTTTTGATACCTTCCTTCAAAAATCAATGTTCCCTTTCAACAGCTCCATCGGATTGGGGATTTATCCAACAAACGGCACCATATACTTCTTTATGCCTCTATACTTGAGAAATTGCATTATCTTTTCCTAAACCAATTGCATGCTATTGTCAGATACTAACTCCTTGGGCAGACTTTCACAGGTAAAAATCTCAGCTAAAAAAAAAGCTAATAGCTGTAGACAAGGAATCTGATGTTCTTATTGTGTAGTGCTGTGCTGGACATGACCCTGATGTTGATATAGGGTAGTTCTAAGCTAAACCTGGCTTGTGAGGTTGTCATAGGCCAGTGAGTGGCTAGATCTAGGTTTGATGTTTACACAGAGCACAGCTGTGCTGGACCCGGCTCTGACGCTGATATAAGGTAGTGTTGTGCTGGACTTGGCTCTGATCACATGTACGGTAGTGCTGTGCTAGGACTCACTTAGGCAGCTGTTCGTGGGTATTGCTCTGCTAGGTCTGGCGTAGGAGGTTGACATAGAGCATTAAAGGACTAAACGTGGCTTCTATGTTTATTTACGGCACAGCTGTGCTACACCTGACAGGTGAGGTTTTTATACCTTTGCAAATTTCCACTGTGGGACTTTTTAGGATGTGATCATGAGCAATCAACATCAAGTCCTGGAAATTTTTTGTATGTAACTTAAACTCAAGGCTGCAAGTTTTAATTTGGCATGTAATTTGTAGGCCCGGGTGTAAAATTTTGTTCTAATCGCAGAATTGTTGGAATTTGAGGACTACACATTATTCTTGTAATGCAGAGTTTTGGCCAAATTCCACCAATTGCCAAGTAGTGGAATTATTTCTTCCATGAGGCTTCAGAAATGAGAGCTGGCGAGCAAGCGTTGGGGAGATTTGGCATCCCGTAGAGCAATTTACGGTTACTAGGAGGACTTTTGGTGAGATTTTCTACCATAGGCGATTGTGAGCGGTCCTAGGCATGGTCAGAGGGCTGCTTCTCGAGTAGATTTTCTACTCTAATGGCAGCAAAATTAACTTGAATGGCCATGTGCTCTTTCTCACTGCATGGTGCTGTCTACACTGATTTTTCAGCATGGAATGCACTACCATCATTAAAATTGCAGCACGAGCAGCGCAGCATACATATTGCTGCCCTTTAGCGGAACTCTATGGAACCTCATGGAGTTTTTAGGCAGCTCCGCATAATTCCGCTCAGTGAAATTCCACGAGTTCCACCCACCCCTAGTAATGTGACACACTAAATTTGTCCCAGTTCTTTCATGTTGGAACAAGTTGTATGATATATATAGATATATATATATATATATATATGTATATATGTATATATATATTTTACCTACTGGCGATAGCCAGTAGGTAGTTATAGTTAGGACCAAAGTTTCCATAGGAAAAGCGTTTTTTGTTTTGCCAGTAACTTTGGCGCCGTTTGACAAATCTTCAAGAAATTTACAAAAAGTGTCCCCTGTTTGGTTCAGCTGCTGTGTTGAAAGTTTCGGGACGATCCGTCAAACAGGGGCCAAGAAAAAAGGGGCGGCCCTAAACGAGTTTTCCCCATGGTATGTCTATGGGGATTTTTCATTTTTTGAACACGACTACAGTCAGAACCGATGAACGGAATTGCACCAAATTTGGCAGAAAACTAGATGTTGGTCCTGAGGCCTGCTTTTTGTGATTTGGTGTAAATCCGTTCAAAAGCTTCTGAGATATTTAAGTTTAAAAAATATAGATATCTAGGAGCCCAAAATCCTACTGAAATATGATTGGCTGCCACCACTTCAACCAGGAAGTGCTGGCAGCCATCTTGGGATTCGACTTGAAGCCAAGTCCCACAAAAAAAGTAAAGAAAAGGGGCAGGGTAGGAATACCCTAGCCCCAGATATGGTAGGGGTCCCCACAGGGACCCCACCATAAATTAAAAATATATATATTTTTTCAATTTTGCCACAAATGGGTGGATTCACAGATTTGTGGCAAAATTGGAGGGAAAAAAAACAGTGCGGTCATTCATGCTTCTTTTAAGGGAAGCCCCTAAAGGAGCAGCTGGGGCCCCCCTCCTGGGTTTAATCAAACCCCGCTGGTGACCAAATCCCTGGGGATTTTTATTTAAATTATGCGGGGGTGCCCGCACAGCACCCCACGCGCCCCGGGGACACCCATCATCAGTGATGTCATTAGTGATGTCACTGACCATGTCATGAGTAATGTAATCTGTAAGGTCATAAACAGTGCATTGCAGGGGCGCGAGTTATAGTTAGCTCAGGTAACTTTAACTGCTGAAGTTCGCTGGTTTTGTACGAGTGAAATGTCAGCCTAACTATAATGTCTCAGCAACCTTTGGTTTTTTCAGTGAATATATATATATATATATATATATGGAACCTAGACAAAAGAGGGCACTGGAACACTGAACATGGTCAAAGACAAGCATAGAGTCATTAAGTAAGAGGAGAGGATGCCGGGCTGTGAATGGATGGTGCATTGTGATGTGATTTCATTATAGTCCCGTCCTCAAGACCGCATGACGTCAAACTGACACTGAAAGGCACACAAGGGATGGGCTGGCAGTAACACCATTTCATTTCCCATAACTGCATGGGAGCAGCAAGGTAGGAGAAACTGTGCTGAACAGGAGGGGGCGCTGGTCATTATATTTAAGGGAGTGCGAGCCTTCCGAGCACCTCTACCCTCCTCCCATGATTTTCAGAGTCGCAGCCAGTCTTTGCCATTTACAGGGGGGTGAGGTGGACAATTCCCCGTAGCCCTAAAGTCAGTGTAAAAGGACTTCTTTTCAGGGGAGAAATACATTTATGTGTAGTGAGAAAGCAGCAGTGGTCTCCAAATCCCAAAGCAATCTAAGGAAGGCTGCAATGATAATTCTCTTTTGTTTTCTCTTGCCTGACATGCTAACAGTGAAGCATTTCAGTTAAACGCTCTGGTCAGATTTACAGGCGCTTATTGAACCCTGTGGCTGGGCTTTGGGAGCTAAGCTGTTTCGGTAGTACCTGAGTAAATGATTTTAGTTTTAGAAGAAAATAAATAATTCTAGCTTCCCTAACGGGAGACGGGTGATGGAGTGAAACTGAGAGTTTGGCCCCACGCGGAGGGGAAGGAACACGACACGAGTGCTGAGGAGATACTGCATGCCATGGGCAATGTCCAGAGCCAGAGAAGGGGTCCCTCTGGCACAGGGCCAAGGAACCAGGTCTAGGAGGGTAGCATCTGTAGTGAACCTGCAGCAGTGCTGGCCTGCATGATTCCTGCAGGAAGGAGAGACGCCCAGGATCAACAGGAGAATCAGGGGGCTCAAAAAAGGGGCAACAATGAAGCACAAAGGAGCAGGCCGGCCCCCGGGGGTAAGGGAACATGGCTAGGGGATGGACCCCTGTTAAAGAGCACCAATAACAAGGTGTTGGATGGAATGTTTGGCTGCCGAAAGTCACAGTAGTGACGCTAAGACTACTGTTACGTGAAGCAGTGCACAAAATCAAATGTAAAGTGAGAAAGACGCACCAAAAGCGTACAGAATAGTTACACTGGGAAGAGCCTTCAGCAGACAGGTGTGCGGCAATGAGGCGTGTGACAAAGCACAGCCATAAAAATGCAAATTTATGAGCAGTGTGAGATAGGACATACTGTCATGTAGATCCTACCAATCTGTAGGACTTGCGCATTGTTCGGACAACATAAACTAAGGGCTTGGTGCCTAGACTGATTCCAGACACCCCCGCAGGATATGTTGGCTTATACACCAGCTAACCTACCAGGGAGAGAATAGTTTCTGGCAACCACTGAACATGACAACTCTGATTCCTCAGGAATCGTGGAAACAGATCAGAACCTTTCGCCCAGTCACTCGTGCTCACTTATTCTCAGAGAAATATACAGAGAATACACAGTAGGACATTTTCAATAATATTTATTGAACCAACATTATTCTCGCATAAAATATGTGTGCTGCAATGATTAGTAGACAGAAGCAGATAAATGGAATTACAAGCACCAACAGCGTAAATAGCAGAGATAGTTCTTTAGTTTAGAGAAAGGATTTTATTTATAAATAGAAAAGTACAATGTGAAAAAACACAAGATAAAATCCATGTATACAAAATGTGTTAAGTCATTAAATAAGCAAAAGAGAAGGCAACAGAAAGAAATATAAATTGCAATCATATATATCAAACTTAAAACATAACCACTGTATAGTACCTAACCACTGTATAATAACGACCATAGAGCAGAGAGTAGAAAGAAACATAAGAATAAATAGTAAATATAATAAATACGGGGCCTCATTTATGAAAAGTGACGCATCTCTGCGTGAAAGCAGCGATGCGTCACTTCTCAGTGCGCCCTCCTTGCGACATGATGGATGCGTCATATTTACTGTATGACGCATCATGTCACAAGGAGTTACAGATACGTCAGTATTTCTGACGTATCTGTAGGCGCAAAAGTGACGCATTGCTGGAGTGTGTCACAAAAGTGACGCAACTCCAACAATGTGTCCTTTCACATGGGGCAAGCCCCATGTGAAAGGGCCTGCATCAGTCTTATGCCTGCTGTGAGGCAGGCGTAAGATATTGACGCATTTGCACCCTAGAAGTGGTGCAGTGAAATCTCGTAGATTTCACTGCGTCACTTCTACGAGGCTTATTACGTGAGAACGCCCACCCTGCATACATTATACCTGACGCAGGTATAATGTAGCGCAGGGGTTTACAAAGTGACGCATCTGCTTAGATGCGTCACTTTCTAAATAGGGTGTAACAGGGGGCATGTTTTACGCCGCTGATGCATCACAAAAAGTGACGCAACGGAAGCGCAAAACTGTCGCAAGGCCTCATAAATAAAGGTTTAAGTACTTCTTCAATTCGGGGATTATGAAAACCTGTTTTATTTGTAGACATATCTAAAAAGTTAGTTATGGGTAATCATAGGAAATCTCGCTTGATAACAAGGGATAATGGAGAGACAAATGCCCTATCCAATCTGTGATTCTAACAAATACCATACCACCATGCTTGGTAAGACACTTTAATACAATCTTTCCAGGCCTTGGTGATTTGTTGAAAAGCAACTGCAAGAAGTAAATCTATTATGTGATAATTACTAGAATGAGAAGCCCAGTCTTCAGAAACACTACCTAGAAAAACATTAACAAAATGGAAAGGGATTTGTGTGTGAAAAATGGTATTAATCTGTTGCCATACTTGTAACCAAAAAGTATAAATATGGGTAAATTCGAAAAGCATATGTTCGAGATCTGCTGAGGTAGCATTACATGACCAACAAGAAGAGGGAAGAATAGGATTTATTTTATGCAATGAAACAGGAGTATATAAAAGTCTATTATAAATAATAAATAATGTTTGAGTAGCATTAGCTGCTCTAGAAGACTTCTTATTTTAGTCCAAATTTTATTCCAGACAGAAATGGAAAAGGAAGTTTGGAAATCAGATTCCCAAGAAAGTTCCACCTTTTATTTACTCAGAGTAACTGAAAAAGAAGTTAAATGTTTATATATTTGGGAGGCAGAAGGAAGAATGTCTAAAAATGGAAGTATATTAGGGGTGGAGGGCATAGAAATAGGAACATTTAAACATTTATTATAAGGTAACTGAACCACTGAGCTTAAAGATATGTATTGTGATTCATAGGAGGAAGGCAAGGAGAAATGCGCTTGAACAATTTTAAAAGGGATACAAGTATCATCATGAAAAAGTTGGAAAATGCGTTGAAGTCCTTTATCAAGCCATTTCTTCCAGAAAATAACTTTATTATTTATTTTAATCTATTTATTGGATCATATTGAAGATTGCAAACATTGATCTCTAGCATCTTGTCAAGAAATAAAATGAGGTTGGAGAATTTTACATGTCTTGTTAAAAATAGGAAGAGATAATGACAAAGGCCTATGTGTAAAACATAGAAATTCTTTAAATGAAAATGGTTGAATAAAGGATTTTTCAATAGTAGTCCATAAGGGTAAGTTTGATGTAATATACTCTTGTAGGAACAAAGAAGCTTGTTTGAGGGAAAAGGCTGTATGGTAGGAATAAAAATCAGAAAAATGTACTCCCCCCAAATGTTTAGGCCGTTTAAGTTTATGAAGACACAGATGAGCTTTTTTGTTCCATAGGAATCTAGATAAAATAGAATTAAGGGGCATATTATCAAGGGCAGTATCGCCACTTTAGCGGCACTTTTTGCCGATAAAGCGGCGATATTTTTATCGCCCTATTAGCAAGCTGTCGCTAACAGAAGTTAGCGACAGCTTAATGGCGATAGCGGCCGTTGTGTTGCCGCTTTGCATGTCAGCGATAATTATCGCTAATGACATGCAAAGTAGGCGTTCCTGACTAAAACTCCATTGAAACAGTCGCAAACACAACTTCCCCTATTATCAATGCCCGCGAAGCGATAGGAAAATTCGCGCTAACCGCGCTTATCGCTGGAACTTAACGCCTGAAAAAACTTGCCTTAACCATCTTGTCAATGGGGGTGGATTGTTGGGTTAAGTATACACTTGCCTATTAGCAAGCTTTTCATTAGCGCTGTTGATTTAGCGCTGGAATTCTCGCGCTATTGCTGGTTCTACACGCTATCGCTGGATTTCCTATCGCCTTTGCGATACGCGTTGATAATACTGCGCTATCACGGCGAGGAAATCCAGCGATAGCCGGCAATAAAAAAAGCAGCGCTAAGCGCGCTTTACGAAAAATATCACAGATCCTTGATAATATGCCCCTAAGTGTTTTATATTGAGAGTTAAGAATATTAGTAGGAATATTAGAGAGATAAAAAAGTATTATAGAAACCAACATCAACTTTATTGTATCAAGACAACACCACCAAGATAAATATAAAGGATTCCATTGAAAGGTAAAAGATTTCAATGTCATTTGTAATTCCTTAAGATTAAGTGACACAGTCTCCTTGATAGAAGATTTAAACCATAAACCAAGATATTTGATTTTATCCGATTTCCAACTAAAGTTAGAAGAAATAAAATCTGGATGAAAACAACACTTATTTAATGGAAGAATTTCACACTTGTCAGCATTTAATTTATAACCAGATACAGAGGCAAAAAGATTTACCTCCGATAAGAAAGCTGGTAACGAAGTTTGTGGATGTGAAATAAAAAGTAAGATATCACCAGTGTATACTGAAAGTTTTAGCTGGTTATCACCATATTGGAAGCTCTTAATTTGGGAATTTAAACAAATTGTTATCAAAAAAGGTTCGAGGGCAAGAAGAAAGGGAAGAGGAGAAAGAAGACAACCTTGTCTACCGCCTCGATATTGAGAAAAAGATGAAGAGAGAAGGCCGTTAGCTAAAGTAGCAGAAGTAGGAGAGGAATACAATAGAGAGACATAATTAATAAATGTAGGTCCAAAGCCAAACCAAGATAGAGTAGAAAATATAAAAGGCCAACTAACACGATCAAACTTCTTTTCAGCATCTAAAGAAATAGCTGCTAGAGAATGTTTATAAGATTTAGATTTGCTAAGAACATTAAAAATAGTCTTGTATTATCTGAAATATGTCTACCCTTAATAAAACCACATTGTTCTTGACCAATCAGTTGAGGTAAAAAGGATTCTAGCCAAAAAGACAGAATTTTCGCAAATATTTTATATTCTACATTAATTAAAGAAATGGGCCTATAGTTTTTACATAATGTAGGATCTTTGTTGTCTTTGGGGAGATGACATATTAAAGCCTCTTGAAATGAACCACTAGATTTTTGAGAAGAAGAAGATTAGGAAAATGAGAGTAAAACTCTATGGCAAAATCATCAGGACCTGGTGCTTTGCCTCATTTAATAATGCGTATGGCATTAGAAATGTCTAAGGTTCGAATATCATCTTCTAATGATGAAAAATCTATGTTAAGATGAGAAGGCGGAGAAATAAAAGCTACATTTTGGAGAATATCCTCTTGAAATGTGGGAGAGTCCGGAGTATAAAGATTCTGAAAGAAGTGTGTAAATTCTGATAACATTTCTTCATTTTTATAAACCATACTGATTTGCGGTGGTGAGGATAGAATCTATCTTAGTGTGTTCCTTTTTAACTTGAAGGTAGTTAGCTATAAGTTTTCCAGCTTTATTCTAACAACCATAGTATTTAGCCGAAGCTTTAAGAATGAACTGGCATTTTCTATGGGTAATTTATTAAAAGCGATTTTGGATTTAATGAGTTCCTCTAAGCAAATTTTAGAATTGATGAGAAAATAAGATTGTTCTACTTGTTTAATACGTGCTGTAAGTGGTTTCAGTTTATTGAGTAAGGTCTTCTTTTTATGAGAAACAAAGGAAATAATGAAATCTCTAGAACCAGCTTTAAAGGTGTGCCATATAATCTGGGAAAGATGTTCAGGCTCTCATTTTCAAGAAAAAAGGTATTAGCAAAAGACTCAAAACATTGAGTAAAATTGGGATCCAATAGAAGAGAGTTATTAAATCTCCATCTTCGAGTGCCTTGAGTAGGGGAAAAAGATCCAAAATAACAGGAGCATGATCGGAAATTAATATGGAGTCCATGCTAGCATTTATAATATGTTGTGAAAGCGATTTAGAAAGGTACAAATAATCTAGACCGAATTGGGAGGAATGTACCCGGGAGAAGAACGTATATTCCAAAAGCGTGGGATTACATATTCTTCACACATCCACTAAGGACCTTGGTTGAATAGTAGAAGTAAACTAAGAGTGCATGTGGGAAGGAATGAATTTAGATTGAGAATTACGGTCAATAATGGGATCAAAGACCATATTACAATCACCACCTTCTAATAAATAGTCATTCATATAAGTCATTAAGGTAGAAAGGATGCTGGGACAAAAGGAGTTGTGGCGGGGATTCTGCACATATACAGAACTATGCGCAGGAAAACAGGACCTCGGTGTATAGTGGTGTATAGTGGTGTACCAACCATACACCTTAGTACCAAAAATCCCAATCCGACTAGCTATAGTGTCACATTAGTTCTCCGTACTACAGCGAAGCTACCAATGATTAGACATCCCAGAACACGGACTCTTACAGGAATCGCGGGAGCAAGAACACTCTTTCATTACTCACTCATACTTGTCCACAACGTGCGTATTAAGAGACACAGTATAGTTTAAAATGTTTATTTCAACTATCGTGCTTTAAGACACAGTACACGTGCCAGTACTAGCAGCATAATGCATAAAGATAAAACAGTAAGCATGGTTACAATTCCATAGAATACAAACGGGGACAGCATTTTATAAAGACAGTGGATATAGGACCAAAATGCCTGACCACCCTCCCTGTGCCAGTAACTAGTTTATTATAAAAATAGAAGACCTCTAGGCTTTGTCAGGGGGACCCCCATACCTCAAGAACTAGATGCAAGGGTTACATCATCGGACAAGCACAGCTCTTCTCCCTGGAAAGGCTTTTCTCCAAGTCCCTTCAACAGTGAGTTCACAATATTAAATGCACACAAATTTCTCCAGTGCAGCTGTATGTCATGTTATGTCTAAGTGCGAGGGGCTGACCAGAACAGCAAAAACAAGAGACGTTGGGGCATATTAGCAAGACCCACGTTAAAATTATCGCCGTTTTAGCGGCAGGAAACTGCCGCTAAAACGGCGATAATGGGCTTGCTAATATGCGTTATAGAATTCCACAGGCCCAGGTTAGATGTCCTGCACATCTAACCTGGGCTTCTATTGAATTCCATAACGCATATTAGCAAGCTCCATTATCGCCGTTTTAGCGGCAGTTTCCTGCCGCTAAAACGGCGATAATTTTAACGTGGGTCTTGCTAATATGCCCCGTTGTTTTTCGACCTTGTACATTGTGTGCAGACGAAAACCACAGAGAACAGGAGAAAAGGTGAAAGGCAAAAAAGGCAAAAAAGGCAGACAGTTCTTTTTTTGTTATAATTTTTTATTAGCATTTCATAAATACAAAATTAACAAATTCTATAACATTTTTCAATAAAGAGATATTGATTAATGCAATTATGAATAGAAAAACAAATACATCACAATTGAAATAATATCATATAAGGGAGCAGTTGAAATTTATAACGTATTACAACAAAATAGAACTAATACAATTGGCGTAAAGTATTAAATATTGACTATATAATATTAAAGTATTAAGCCAACAAGTATTAAGCCAATAAATTATTAGTGAATGTAAAACCATAGGATATTGAAGTATTGATGTGCTAAAACATATATTTACACCTTTTGTTAAAGAAAATCAACTGAATTATTAAAAGCTAACGCTCTGCCAGAAGATCCGGAACACAACTATATTAAATGTGAATATAACATAGATATATTTACTACTTGAATAAAATACATTGAAAATATCAATCTATGAGTTACAAGGAGATAATGACCTAGGTAATATAATAAAAGAAATGTAAGAGAAACGAAAAGGTTTAATTAACAATTCATTGAAACAACCAAAGTGAATTAGGTGGTGGTAGAAGATGTTGAAACATCTTGTACGTGTAAGAAAGGGGACCACACTTGTAAAAACATTTCAATTTGATATTGAATATTATATATAATTCTCTCGTGTGAGGCAGTTTGAATCATTGATGCTAACCAGTTCTCCTGAGATGGCGGGGAAGGGGATTTCCATTGCCTTAATATGCAGATCTTAGCAGTAGCTAATGCGGTATGAACAAGGCGACATTGCGGCTTGGCGAGGAAGGAGATTCTCTTAAATCATGTAGCAAAATAGTTGCTGACGAAAGTGGTAAATGTAAAGGAACAGTGTTATGTAGAACCTGACCTATATAAGACCAATAGGTTTTAACCATGGGACAGCTACATAAAATGTGGACTATGTCACATCCAGGGGCATTACATCTCCAACAATTAGTATGTGATAGTAGGCCTGCTTTGTGCAATTTTACCGGTGACCAATGCCAATCATGCAGAATTTTAAATAAACAAAATTTTAGGCGAGCCTCCCGGCCACCTTTATCTAAGTTTTCCAATAGAGCCACCCATTATTCATCTTCATAGGAGAGTCCTAGACGGGATTGCCACTTGGAACGGAGATCACGGGATAAAGGAATGGAGAATATTTGTGTAGTAAGTGTTTTATATAGACCGGAGATAACCCCTTTATGACTCCCCAAGTGTGAACGTAAAACACAATTGGTGAAATTTGCAGTGTCCAGGGTTTTGTGCCTAAAGCTTTAACAAGAGAATTATTAAGTTGTAAATAATTATCTGCTTGTGATAAGGGAAGATTAAACTCATCTACCAATTGTGAAAAGATTTGAGATCACCATTATGAAAAATCTGATCTAATGTAAGAATGCCAGCTGATTTCCATTGAGGCCAGGAGAGAGTTTTCCCTTTAATTCGTATTCCAGAATTATTCCATAACAGAGCTTTTGCATGTAAACGTGGATTAAAGCCCAAAATACGATGTGTTCTTTGCCATGTTTTACGCATTGCAGATAAAATAGGATTACGGGGGTCTAGACGGCTGGTACCTGACCCATATAGAGCTGAGAGACCTTGTTCAGTAGACAACAGAAACCTTTCAATAAATACCCATTGGGGAGTGCTAGAATTGTCTTGAAGCATGTATGTGAGTTGGGATAGTTGTAATGCAAGGGAGTAATGTTCAATCGAGGGAAGACTCAAACCTCCATTAGAGTGGTGAGCATTAAGTTTGTTGATGGCTAAACAGGGTTTCATGGAGCCCCATACAAAAGATTTTATCTTAGAGTCTATGAGACGCAACGTGGGTAATGGGATGTGAAAAGGAAGCATTCCGAGGGTATAAAGAAAGCGCGGAAGAGTGACCATTTTTACTGCTTGCACTCTACCCCACAAAGATAGACCCAACACTTTCCATTTATCAAAATCACGTTGCATTTGAATAAGCAGGGGGCTTATATTGTCTGTGACCATGGCTTCCATACCCTTGTTTACAAGAATACCTAAATATTTTAAACGAGAAGGTTGCCAATGGAAGGGGTAATCTTGTATTATATATTTTGAGGTTCCATCTGATATAGGGAGCGGAATCGAACAGACTGATGGCAGTGATTAGACAACGCAGCCAGCACCTCCTGACCTAGTTTGTAATATTAATGGGCAAATCGTCCTCCGGCATGCTCAATATCAATACCGTGCCACCCACAGCATTATGTCAGTGTATGGAAAACAAGTCCTCCATATATATAGTCACTGATATTTACAATACACTGCACAATAGATTAATTTCTGACATCCGTCAGAAAGTTTTTTTAATGCTAAATATCATGTCAATATCATCCACACAAACAATCACTTCGGAGTTGTAATAATGTTGACACGCAGATGTAGTGAAGTAGTAAACAGTTGAATACGCACTGCCGCCATGCGATTCACAGCGCCAACTCATATGAATAATAAAATGCAGTCAAGAAGTGCCTTGTCTGTATCAAGCAGTAGTATCCACGAGTCTTGATCACTGACTCTTGACAGTCTAACATTAGATGGGAGCAGAATCAGCTCAAACAGCAAAATCGCGTATGATGGCGTGAAGGAAAACCATATAGTAAGGTCTGCCATGCTGCGCACCGCAACGTACGCCACCAACAATCGAGCCACGTCCTGCTCGTTTCTAATTAAACGAGCAGGACGTAGCTCGATTATTATTGGTGTACGTTGCGGGCGCAGCGTGTAACAGGAGCCTTACTATATGGTTTTCCTTCCGCCCATCATAGCGGTTTTTTGCTGTTTGAACTGATTCTGCTCCCGCTCCTAATGTTTAGACTGTCAAAGGGTCGAATTATTAAGACTCGTGGATACTGCTTACTTGTGCCTGATACTTACAAGACGAAAGACGCTTCTTGACTGCATTTTATTATTCATATGAGATTTGGCCTTGAGGAAGTCGCATAGCGACGAAACACGTGTCGGCTGTTTTCTGCTTACTACATCTACGTGTCAACACTATTACAACTCGGAATTGATTGTTTATTGTGGATGATATTGACTGTATTGTTTAGCATTAAAAAAAAACTTTTCCTGATGGATGTCAGGAATTTAATCTATTGTGCAGTGCTCTGTCTTGAATATAATGATATAGGGAGCGCTTCACTTTTGTCCCAATTGATTTTATATCCAGAAAAGGAAGAGAAATTCTCTATAATTTGAAGCAGAGATGGTAATGATCTTGATAAGTCTGTAATGGTAAGCAAAATGTCATCTGCATAAAGATAGAGTTTAGATTCTCCCACCGGTAGAGGAATACCAACAACAGAGGTTGACTGGCGGATTGCTGCTGCCAGAGGTTCAATAGCCAGTAAGAATAAAAGAGGTGACAGGGGGCAACCCTGACGCAGTTCCTCTGCGGATTGGAAATATATCAGGAGACAAAACCCCCACAGTTAACTAATGCAGTAGGTTGTTCATATAACAATCTAACTTTATTTATAAACCGATCTCCTAATCCAAATTGTTCAAGAATTTTAAAGAGATACGCCATTCTACTCGATCAAAGGCCTTCTCGGTATCGAGCGATAATGCTATGGCATCCTCCTTAAGTATTTTGGCAGCATGAAGGGTATGGGCTAATGAACGTAAATGATTTCTCGAAGAGCGCCCTGGTATAAATCCCACTTGGGTATGATGAATTAGTGAGGGAATAACTCTACGGAGACGAGAGGCAAGAATACTGGCCAAGATTTTAATGTCACAATTTAGGAGTGAAATGGGGCGGTAACTGCTACAAAGCAGTGGATCTTTCCCTGGTTTAGGCTATTACAGCTTTATTAGAAAGACTACCTAGAGAAGATGCTTGCTCAGCCTCTTGAAATGCAGCATGTAAACAATCTACTATGTTGTTGCCTGACCAACGATAGAATTCCGCAGGGGAATACATCTTCCCCTGGGGCTTTATGATATGGAAGTTTGGCTATAGCTTGTGATATCTCTTCTTTACTAATTTCTTTATTTAAAAGCACTCGATCTTCTGCAGAAAGGAGAGGTAAATCGATTTTTGCAAGGAAAGATGACATTTTATCATGATCTATGTGGGATCCTGGGGTATACAGAGATTTATAGTAAGTAGCAAATTCATTAACTATATCCTGAGGACGGGTCAATATGTTACCACTAGATGATTTTAGGGCTGGAATAGCCATGGCGGCTTCCCTTTGTCTTAGTTGTGCTGATAAAAGTCTACCCGCTTTTTCTCCCTGTTCATAGTGCCTCCCTTTCATTTTTGTAGGGCATATTCTGCCTTGGAGGTAAAGAGACTATTCAATGCCATACGGGCTTGTTCTAAGGATTTACGATTTTGTAAAGTAAGTTTTTGAGTGTATAAGCGAGTCAAATGTGCAATATCCTGTTCCAATTCCTTCTGTCGGGCAGCATTTTTCTTGTTAGCTTGAGCAGCATCCCGCATAAGTTGCCCCCGGATAGTAGCCTTAGCAGCAGCCCACATAATCCTGCCAGAGGTCACAGAACCTTGATTTAAGGAAAGATAATTATGGAGGTGTTCCTGCAATTGTGTTTTACCCTTAGGTGTTTTATGACGCTGAATATTCATCCTCCACGCATTTACGACCTGGTCTAGTGATTCCTATTTGTAAATGTAGTAAAACCGGAGAATGATCAGACACCGACGCTTCCAAAATATGGGATTCCTGAACTGATTGGACTATACTTTGAGAGATTAAGAAATAATCCAACCGTGAAAGAGTTCCGTGAGTGGGGGACATAAAGGTGTATTCAGTGTCATCTGGATGTGAAAGACGCCAATGGTCCACAAGGTCAATATCCTCAATTATGTCATTCATGAGCGCTCTGTCTGCTGCATTATGTTTATCTAGAGGACCTGTCCTATCTAGAACCGGATCTCTAACCAAATTTCAATCACCCCCTATGAGGTATTTTGAAGCATCAATCTCTGATAACAAGCGATTCAAATTCAAGAAGAAGGATTTCTTGGCACCTGTCGGGGCATAGACTGATCCCACACATAGATGTATATCTCCAATGCGCAATTTAACGAAGACATAGCGCCCACTCGGATCTTTCCACGCTTTGGATACCATAACTGGGAGAGTCTTTCTAATGAGGATTGCCACCCCACATTTCCGAGTAGGGCCTGTGTCCAAGGAGCTGTCATCATGTATACTACTGTGAAAACCCTTCCCACCCAATCTCTAGACAGTTTTTTTGATTCAAGCTCATCAAGATGTGTCTCCTGAAGAAGAGCCACATCTACTTTTTGGATTGGAGATAAGAGAGGACTTTTTTCCGCTTAATGTAATGTGTTAAACCATGAACATTCCATGAGATTACACGTAAGGCATGTGGAACAACCATGTCTGTGAGCGTACTAGATAGTGTGTAAAAATGTGTTGATTTACTATCAGGTTAAACGAAATGTATTTATATAAAAACTAAAAATACACGTACAAGTTACAAGAGAATGGTATATAGAGTATTACAATATTAAAACTTTAACCGCGGGTCTCTGCTCACTAGAGCACCGCTCCGGATAGGACACCCACCAGGAGATACATGACTTATAAGGGTCCAGGGAATCCAGTTATGCTTAATGGTGTTCTATGAAGGGGGAAACCAAATACTATAAAACCTATATACAGCCATATCTAGGGTATCTAGGAAAGATACTTTAAGGACATTCTAAAGGGGTACCTCTGTCAATAATATGTAGAGATGGGAACATTTCATTTTAAATATAGTATGAGAAGTCTACAAGTAGAAGTGGGATAAGTACAGTACAATTGACACCTCACCAGTGATAATGAACCTACCAGCTGGAGAAATATGAAAATAAGCAGTAGAATTTCAGTCATTCATGAGAAATAATGAATCGTGACTATAAATATTGCATATTAAACATGTCTCTATAATAAGTAATGTATTAGGTAAATTTCAAAATGTAAGGAGGGTACAAATAAATATATATGCATTGCATTTGGAACTTTCATGGCAATAATAATGAAATAAATATAGATAGTATAAATAATACTTATCTGATGCATACTGAGGGAATGTCATCTTATCTACAGTATGCAAGATACTTGTCTCCCTATGAAAAATGAACACAAAGGTCACAAGCTAAAATTTTAGTTAACAATAAGAGAAACTTGGCAGTAGAACTACTCTCCATCAGAAGCGGATTTTAGAGGAGAACGAGATTTGTCTCTATGCTGGTCTTGGGTGAGACTAGATACTGTCTGCACATCTGAAGTTCTATCGTCCTGGGTACTGGTCGACCTCTCAGGTTCTCTGCCACGCTGACGAGCTGCACCTTGGACCCGACGTCCACTATCCATGGGGTGTTGGGTAGATTGAGGACTTTGAGAACTTTGAGGGGTAGGTATATGCTGTATGTCCATATCCTGCAGTTTCATATCATCCAAGAAACGTTGTAGTTCTTCTGGGTTGTTAAAGTCTCTAGAATCACCATTTTTGGTGACCCGGAAGCGGGCTGGATCAAACAATCCATATTTGATGTCCATTTTGCGTAGTTGCGGTCTCATAGATAGGAATGCTTTCCGCCGCTCATTAGTTTCTCGAGAAAAATCAGCCGCCATTCGGACTTCATGACCTTTATAGCTGAAGGAGCCTTGTGTGCGCGCCACTGTTAGTAGTTGCCTAACTTGGATCATGTCTCAAAAACAAGCGATGAGGGGTCTTGGACGCAGAGTCTAGACCTTTAAGGGGGGGACCAAGACGATGAGCCCGTTGAATTTCAAGCATTGGATCAAAATGAATACCAACCAGTTTGGGAAGAGTATCACATAGAAAAACTCTAGTATTCTGGCCTTCAATTCCTCTGAAAACCAAAAAGATGAATATTATCTCTCCTGCTGCGATCTTCCAAATCAACCAGCTTGCTACGGAGAAACAATAGTTCTTGATCTCTGCTTTGTACTAAATCAAATTTATTTTCAACTACTGTTAGGCGCTGTTCCAGGCTTTCTGTTTTAGTATGAAATTGCACTATATCTGCTCTTGTTGATTTAGCCTCTGATGCAAGGGGAGAAGTGTTACTATCCATTTCCGTTAAACGGCAGCTGATAGTAGAAATTTCTTGAAAAAGGCGATCCATAGCATCCCCTGATAGCGCAGTTGAAGTATTGTGAGGCTGGTTAGATGACGGTGAGGCAAAGCTCTTTGTAGACATAGTATTCGATTGCTTAAGTACGTCAGCGAAAAGTGGCTGCTTGGCAGACTTGTTCTCGTTTGTTTTTAGACATTACCTTCGAATATTTGAAGAAATAAAGAACAGTAATGGTTCAAACTTGCCAGTAGGAATGAAATTATTTATGGTTACGTAATGTTTAGACGGAGTAACAAGCATATAAAAATGTTGCTGGTTCTTTTAGATTTAGACAGCCCAGTATGTGGTCCTGGCCAGTTGTTTATGTGAGACGTAAATTCAGGTTAAGAAGCGGTAAGTCCGTATTGATGAAGCAAATAATGACAAAGAAGTTTTAACTGAAAGACTTCATTCTCCAGAAATAGACAGCTGAGAAAGTATCGCTTACGCAATAGGCATGAATTCAGTATGCAAATGACTTGGCAAAATGTTCATTATATAGTCAGCAAGGCTTGCAAAACCCAGGGTAATTGGTATACAGCACAACGTGATAGCGCTTTATTCCCTAATGTCAAGGAGGTGCTAACAGGATGTTAATACGGCATTCAACCACTGAATCTCTGTCTATAAGTGACCACTGCGATGTGAGAAAAACCACAATAGATTGACATTATTCACTGCAAGTACATCAAGCGCGAAACTCAGCTGAAAATAAACTTATTTTGTAGTTTGTGTCATTCCAAGGTGTCGATATGCAAATTGCAGCAAACTGCATATTATGAAAAGGAAAGGGCTGGATTTTAATGTAATAACCCTAGGAACACGGTGGCAGGAACCAGAGCAAGATTTTGGCTGATAGAGGAATCAGCACTTATTTGGAAATAAATTGTTTTGGCACAAATGAGCTAAATGTAGTCAAGACTCTGAGCTTATTTATCTTCTTTTAAATTCAGATAGTCACTCAATTCAAGAAAAGCTCCGGAAAAGAAAGTAAAATTCTCCGTGACTGGAAAGTCTTTCATTTACTCTGTGAATAGCAACTTTGACACTGACCTTTATTCAGAAGACCGACTTCACATTTCAAAAGTTGAAAACCAGAGAATTGTCTGCCTTACATATCTCTGCTGTCAAGTTCAAGTGTTCATCAGGAAGGCAGGCCTGTGCATTACACAAGGCCCGGGATTCCAAATAGGTCACGAGGTCAAAGGCCCGGCAAGCGTCCTTCTCCTCAGGCCTTCCTCATTACGCGAAGCCCGGGGATTCCAAATAGGTCATGAGGTCAAAGGCCTCGGCTGCGCTCATCTCCTCAGGCATTCTTCAGCTTGAAAAAGCCCCAAAAGGTCACTAGTCAGAACAAAACACACTGTTCATGACCACGTGACTCTCACCTTCTGAAAATGTCTAATTATTAGCCCCAAGCTCACTGTAAATGAGGCTGCCTCTGGATGGGTGCCGTCCCGGAGCAGAGCTCTTCTCTCAGGCGGCCATTCTCCCTCGTGGCCAGACCACGCCCCCAGGCAGACAGTTCTAATGTGAACGGTCACAAGCAGAGTCTGGAAAAACAAAGTCACAGAGGAACGTGTGCAAAGAAGGCATCATGGCAGCGGGGCCTAAGCTAAGTTAGCAATGTCGACAATGAGGCCACAATCCACACTACACCCTCCCCTGGTCAGTCCATCGGCAAGACATAGGATGAAAACAGAGTTCGAATAGATGGAGCAGAACGGAAACGTCTATAGGTGGGAAATGTCCTTTGGAAATTAAGGGAGAGTAAAAAATAAAAAAATAAAAACGATGGAGAAAAAAATCCAAGACAAAAAAAAATCCAGTAATGCAGTTCATGGAGATTCAACGCAACTAATCCATCAAAGTGTATGCGCAGAAAACTGCAACACCTTCCAAAAAGACATCATTGTCACTGCCCGAAAAAAGGGATGCAATACAATTCAACAAATCAAAACTGCATTCATGCTCCTCATAATAGGGAGCATCTATCAGCATTGCGGGACAACTTGCGTGATACTCGATATAACTTCGTTGTAGCAGATTCCGAGCAGCCGCCCAGATATCCCATTGTGCCAAGACCCCAAGTGCAGCCGCACGCGCCATTAATCCAGCACCGGAACAGTCTCTGCTCATGGGCCACTAAGGGACCCATCAACTGGTCGAAATCCGGGTCCGAACAAGACGTATTGGAGAGGCAAAAATCCAAGGACCAAGAGAACGGACATCGTAAGCAGGACACGCAAAGCGAAAAGATAGTCTATAAGACACGCTGAGGGTTGCCAGCGGCAGGACGCCGAAGCTGTCAATCATGCGATCACGGAGCATCCGCAGTCGCCCTGGGTTGTGTCTGGCCACAAGTGGTGCAGCCATTGCGCCACAGACAAAGTAAAAGCAACACGCCAGCAGCTAAGGCTAGGATCAATGGGAAGCCGCCAAAGACGCTGGAAAAAATAGAATGAATAAAAGCCGGGATTACACCAAATATAGTCTGAAAGGAGGTCAAAAGGCCAGAGCCTACAACTTTAAAAAGTGTACAAGACCTGCTGTATTTGATGCATTAAATATATGGTGAATCAGTTCACCGAAATGTTGGGGGAGGTTAGTGTTTAAAAGGGCCTGTATCTCACTGTGGGCGCTGGCCACCTGGAGAACGAAGGTCTCCTGCGGATGTGAGCATAACCTCCTGGTTTAATAATAGCGCCTTTATTCTGCTCAATTTATTGAAATCTGCCTTCAAAGTCGGAATGTAAGGCCAAATGGAACTATCTAACTTCCCACGCGGGGCGGAAAAGCACATTTTTGCAGCACACCACGCTGCTTAAACTGTTACTATATAGGGTATGCCAGCCTGCAAACCACAGCAATCCTGATTATTCAAAAGCAGATAGCTACCATTAGCAAGCATAGTGAAAGTAGGTGATATAACAGGAGCAGGAACGCCTTTAAAACACAAGCAAGATTCGGGGCAGAAACATTACAAGCCCTGTGCAATTTAATGTTTTACAAACAAGGGAATGACCCACTGTAGAATCGCAAGACTCCCCTGTGAGAAATACCTCCTTGTCATCCCTAAGGCATCTGTATGCGAAAGGTAGGGACCAGAGTTCGTGCAAAAAGGTACTACATAAAGGCTCGAAACGGCCAACAGGATAATGTTTCGTGCATGAACTAAATTCAAATAAAGAAAAAGGCAAAGCGATAACCCTGTGTACTAGCCACACTGCAGAGTCAGTCTCCGCCACAGAGAATGGTAAAGGATCCATCTTTTCGATATGTAGAAGAGTGTATGTTGCATCTTTCATGGACATGAACTGCTGTTTCTCAGTCAAATTAAACGGCAAGAACAAGGCAGATGTGTTTAAAAATGCCATGGAACCTTCCCCATTTTCAGTGTCTGCAAAGTCCATGCAAACTGCATAACTGAACGCAATTGATTTTGACCATGATATAACACAGACATGTCATCCTGTACAATATCAACAACAGATGAAACAATATTCTCTAATGTGTAAATGCGGGAAGACAGGGTGTTAATACTATTGTCGACAACGGCAAGCACCTTTTCTAGATTTGCTTGATCTATTTCCAGAACGGGAAGCAGCTTCTATTTGTAGAAAGCTTCCAGATTTCATTGTAAGTCGCATAAACAAATCTTTAGGTCTCGGACTCTCTAGGTCTCCAGGACAAAGTCAGCCAGATCGATGTTGCCTGACAAGAGAGACAAATGTTGTTTTACTGAATCTAAACTAGAGTGCTGCAACCACTGTTTACATAATTTACCAACTGAATAAGTTGTAACTGTACGTGAGTCAGAAAAACGTGGATCTGGCCTATCCTGTTTGTACTTTAGTCATAAAAAAACCCCTTTGGGTCAATACATACATGCTCAGATCACACTTACACAGGAAACCTAAATCACCTATATGATGACCATGGACAGAAAGACAATGTAATCAAAAAAGTGAACAAAACTTATTATCAAAAATACAAATTTATTCTACAATCTTATACACATAACAGTGAATAATCAATCACATAAAATAAAATCATAAAATCCCTATCTGGACTATAGCATAAAACCATAAAAATAGAGACCTAACAAAAACGCAAATAATAATACTAACTAAAAACTTTTTGTATAAAATACTCAATGGAATTGGGAAAAACAAGTAGGAAAAATGATTCCAGATCACAGAAAAGTATCACTCAATCAACAGATCAATTGTACACATTAGTAAACATTAATTCATATATCGTATCAAATACAATTGCCCACATAGATTTAAGTAGACTTTTCTTCTAAAAGCATCAACGCGTTTCGGTGGGCACTATTTTTTGGCCAGCACCTTCTTCAGGAAACACATATAATTCCCAATCAGAATATTTTAAAAACCTGTAAAAAACACAAACGTAAAATTAGCCACAACAGATATTTGATACATCGTCTCATTGTCCAACAGCCACCACAGTGGTGACACTAAATAGGTTTCCACATCCATATTCACCAAACATTCATCTCTTACTATATAAACATATGGTCTCCAATTGAATACTTAGAACCATATTAAACAACTAACATGGCTGGCACAAAACAGGGACTATACCACTCACAAATTCTATATAGGAGGACAAAACATCCTTCCTATTTGCCTGTTGATATGACAACCAAAAATACATAGTTAGCATAGTAGTTATCTAACTACGTTGCAATGGGATTAATATTACCTTAACTGATACATCGATTGGGCATAAAAGGCCTCAAAATACACACAGCCAAATGGTGATTCCAGCACCTATATACAAAAGAGATGATAGCCTCAGTTACTGACTCTCGGGGACATGTAGAATTACATTGCCCTTCCCTTCCAGAAATGTGTTATTCAATCACTCAATGGAGATCAAAAAGTTCATTACCTCTGAAAAAAGGGCTGTTAGTGTAGCGCCCTTTTCATAAATTCAATCAGTCAGGAATGTCTCAGAACACTTCTATTATGTATCTTAATCACCCGGAATGATGTGAGGATACCAAGATCTGAAAGTATATATAGAAACGCTATGGCACAATGTTGGAAATAGGTACCAACCAAAAAACAACCAGTTCAACACACCCCCTTATTAAGATTAGGCATTCATACTTCAATGCCCGGTAAATGAAAATATTCATCAAAACTGGCGGTCATATAATGAGAATTATCTCAGGAAAGTGTATATACATAACACTCACCCTTGCAAACAGTTCACAGCTAGGCTTGAGACTTTCAAGGCACTCCTAATACTACCTCATACTATTAAGCATTCAGGGAAACCCCCAATGCAGAGTTTAGTAGTCTTTAAAACTTTCAAAATGGAATAAATGTTCCTAACTACTGACGTCAATCCACATCAAATAACGATCTTATGCACAAATGAGCTAATATTAGTACAAATAAAGAGAGCACGAATTACCTTAAATTTATGTATAATCAATCTCTAATATCGCATCCTCTAACTGGAGGAATTCGTACATAAAAAACAGTCCCAAACCGGATCTGTAAGAAAATATTTTTTAAAAGAAGGACTTAATAATAAATTCGGCATGGACCCGCAAGCCAAAATTTGATGCCAAAAATGCTGGCATAACGACTCATACCTGTAGATAGCCGAAACAGTCCCACGGGGTGTAGTATTGTATAACCTGCCGATAATAGCGCACCCTTTGTTATTGTGACCTCTTCGTACGAAAATTAAAAACAATCCCAAAGCAGAATCTATAAGAAAGCCAAACAGACTATTAAGCGTGTTTGCCATAAACCCCACACCTCTATCTAACAACTATTTCTATCGCACAGGAACCAATACCTGTAATTATACGGGAGCCATCCAGGGGTATACGCCTCCTTGGATTTGTGAAAACTCCATTCCCGCCAAGCACGGTCCTTAAATACACCCACTAGAGGAAAAATAATAATACACCGGAAACATTCATCCGCTTCCGGTGACCCAATAGTACACGGCCTTCAATCGTGTAGTAAACACGGCCGCCATCTATAAAAGGTCACCAATACGAAAAAATGCTTGTGTCCTAACCGCAGTAAAGTCTGTATAGAGCACGAACCAACGAGATTAAAATCTCCGAAACATAAATCTAAAAAATAAATAACAAATAAAACTTAAACAAAAAAGATAAAGAATATATAACAAATGGCCAGACAGATGGTCTCATCAATATCCACTAAGAAGGTTACAACCCAAAGTTATCCAGCACCTAATCGGTAAGCTCCTAACTCTATCCTACCAACAGCATTATTTATTAGTGCGGAACCTATCTCTTCAGTCACAAACCCTATTGTAGTAAATAGCTGTGACCAAACTCAAAAATTAATTTTCTCCAACCTAATATCGAAATACAGTTGTGACCAAATTTACCGGGACGTCAAGAATGGGAAGTAAACAATAACCTAAATAGCCCCAATGAGACGGTCCCATTCTTCCCTGGAATTAAGTCCTCACGTACAGTATTTAAGTGTGAGATGTACCATTGTTCACGTGCTTTATGCTTAAGGCTAATATTTCCACCTCTTTATACTAACAGTGACCTTTCTCAAGAATAAACCATGAAAAATCGTTTTCACCTATGATGATATTCTAGAAAATGTGCCACTAGAGGGGCATTAATCTTTTTGTTTTAATAGCAGACCTGTGCTCTTGTATTCTTATACGAACCTCTCTACCAGTCTCTCCCACATAACCCATACCACATGGGCATAGAAGGAGCTAGATTACATTTCTACTTCTACAATTATTGAGAGTACTTGATTTGATGCAACAGCCATTATGGGTGATCTCCTTAGTTTGTAAGCACTGGGGGCAAACGTTGCAAGTACCACATTTGACATTCCCAATAGCCGGCATATTGGTAATCGTTTTTTGAATATTCTGACCACCTTCGCGATAGGTATGTACTAACATATCTCTTAGATTTTTGTTTTTCTTATATGCAAAGAGTGGTTTATCTAGTTTAATCTCTTCTTCGTGATTTAATATATGCCAGTTCTTATTGACTACATTTTTGATCTGATTACTAAGATTGGAAAATTTGCTAACAAACACCACCTTAGCTAATGGTTCTTTTTTGCATATAGGTTTATTAATCAAGGCATCTCTATCATAGAACCTTGCTCGTTTAAAGGAGTGTGAAAGAAGTTTTTTAGGATATCCTCTATCCCTAAATTTACGCTTAAGATCCTCAGCATGTTTGTAAAAGTCATTTAGGTCAGAGCAATTCCTCCTCAGTCGTAAAAACTGACTGAAGGGGATGTTCTCTCTCTGTGATTTCGGATGAAAGCTTGAAAAATGGAGAAGAGTATTCTTAGCCATGGGCTTTGTAAAGAGCTCAACCTCCAAAATTCCACAAATGTCTTTAATAGAGATGTCAAGAAAATCAACTTTCGCTTTTCTCCAGGATGAGGTAAATTTTAGATTGGGGTCACCCAAATTGAGCCATTTTAAAAACTCTTCCAGTTCTTCCAGTGCACCTTCCCAAATAAAAAATATGTCATCAATGTAGCGGTACCAGCCCGCTACATTTTCATAAAATGGGGCTAATTCATTATAAATGTGTTTGGTCTCAAATTGACCCACATAAAGGCAGGCCAGACTAGGGGCACAGGTGGCCCCCATGCTGGTCCCCTTCTTCTGCTTGAAAAGCTCATCCTTAAAGATAAAGACATTATTTTTCTAAATCATCCTAGCACATCTAACAATAAACTCTTTATTAGCACCCCCTAGATCTAGGTCCTCAAGGATGTCACGTATCACATTAACTGTGTCTTCCTGCGGAATATTAGTGTAAAGAGACTCAATGTCCAAAGTGACAAGACATTGAGTCTCTCCACAGAAGGCCTTACCTTCAATAAGTGAGATGATATGGGCGAGTCTCTCACGTATGATTTAAGTTCACAAACGATAGGACGTAAAAAATGATCTACATATTTACTTATGGGTTCTAAAAGAGAATCTATACTAGTCACTATCGGTCTCATAGGTGGGTCAGTGTTACTTTTATGGACCTTCGGTAGGCCATGCAATGCCGGGGTCCTGGGTTCAAGGTTATTTAGGAATTTGAACTCATCTTCACAGATCCAATGATTATCTCTCGCCTCTGATAAAAGATCCAAACAATCCCTGGAAATACTAGCAAGATTGCTAGCATTAGTACGCATATAATGTTCAGTCACATTAAGCATGCTATACATTCTTTCATCATAGTCAGAGGTATTAAACACCACTACTCCACCGCCCTTGTCCGCCGTTTTAATTGTCAGATTACTATAATCTTTTAGGGAATTAAGGGCCTGTCTCTCTTCTCTGCTAAATTCTGTGTAGTAGACCTATCATTACCACCAAGAATATTCTGAATGCCACTCTCCACCGCTTTTTCAAATGCTTCTATGTTTTTACCAACCATTGCCAGTGTCGGGGTAAAGGATGATTTCGGTTTAAGGCCTGAAAGGTTAACATTCTCCCTAGTCTCACGATTTTCAAAGAATCTTCTAAGTCTTACTTCTGACGAAAAAGGCACGCAGATCCCTTCTAGCTGGAATCTATCAACAGACGTGGATGGAATGAAGCTAAACCCTCTACTCAAAATACTAATTTCTGTGTCACTAAGTGGTCTGTCAGACAGATTAATTACTGGTGCTCTGTCTGACGCCAATAGCGCTGATTTCTCGTGCGCATATATTCTTGTGGTTGGGGGAGACCCCGCGCTGGTTGACCCCTCCCCGAGTTCCCGTTGTACCGTTGAGCCCTCCTTGGGCGGGACTCTAAAAAAGGAACATAATCCTTCATATTGCCCCTACTCACGGTTTCTTCTCTGGAGCTAATCTCATCCTCACTACTGGACCCTGATGTCTCAGAAAAGGTAATCTGCTTTCTACCACCTCTATTATATATTTGTCTGTTATTGGGTCTATCCCAATTGATATCATTCCTTTGTTGAAAATAATTTTCTTTGAGGAATGGGTAAGCTTTTTCTTGAGAGAATCTTTCCATATCTTTCCTCAGTTTGTTAGTCTTCTTATTTAAAAGATAATCTCTATACCCTTCCACATCCCTATTAATGTCATGCAACTTCTTTTTGGTTTCCTCTAAGGCAGTGCTGTTTTTAAGTTCAAGCTCAAGTTTATCTATAGCTTCTTTCTCTATTATGATGAGCTCGTGAGCTGTCTCTATAATGAGAAGCATCCAGTCACGGCTGCATCTATTAGAGATCATTGCCCATGTTTCAAGGAACTTTTTATTTTCGATAAACAAACCAGGTTCATTACGAACCTGTAAGCCCACAGGTATAGTTCCTGACTTTACATATTCAATTAGAAAATCCGCATGGGCCTCAGTACGAACTAGTTTTTTCTTTAGGTTAACTAATTTACCCCAACTTTCACTTTTGCCTGAAATCAGCGTAATCTTATTTCCATTTTTAGTGTTGATGATCCTATTCAATTGATCATCGCTAAAACCAAATGTTCTAAATTGGTCCATGGGCAACACTGCTCCAATTACACACTTCTCCACACAGGAGACTCTCCAACCCAAAAGGGCTGTGCCAGAATTTCAAAAGAAAGAGAGAGGGACCCAACAACCAAAGGAGAAGGGTACCAGAAAAGACCTTAGTCATAATAAAACCCCTTTGGGTCAATACATACTGCTCAGATCACACTTACACAGGAAACCTAAATCACCTATATGATGACCATGGACAGAAAGACAATGTAATCAAAAAAGTGAACAAAACTTATTATCAAAAATACAAATTTATTCTACAATCTTATACACATAACAGTGAATAATCAATCACATAAAATAAAATCATAAAATCCCTATCTGGACTATAGCATAAAACCATAAAAATAGAGACCTAACAAAAACGCAAATAATAATACTAACTAAAAACGTTTTGTATAAAATACTCAATGGAATTGGGAAAAACAAGTAGGAAAAATGATTCCAGATCACAGAAAAGTATCACTAAATCAACAGATCAATTGTACACATTAGTAAACATTAATTCATATATTGTATCAAATACAATTGCCCACATAGATTTAAGTAGACTTTTCTTCTAAAAGCATCGACGCGTTTCGGTGGGCACTATTTTTTGACCAGCACCTTCTTCAGGAAACACATATAATTCCCAATCAGAATATTTAAAAAAACCTGTTTGTAACCAGGAGCAGAGTCATGAAAACGCAGTTGGCAGGCATTAGAGGCAATGGGCCACACCAACCAGGCTGAGCGATCCAGTGTAGAGACATTAAATGAGTTATTTTGAAACAACGCTTGCAAACTTTCAAGGGAAATATTTAAATGCAAGCTTCTGTTCGGCCAGGAAGACAACGCAGGAGTGGAAGGTGCATTCAATTGTTTGTAAGTTGCCAAACCCAAACAGGTTGTTTGATATATAGTACTGTTTAAAATAATATTTGTGTGGGGATAAGGCAAGCACGGTGCGAAGCTTCTGTCCCGCGAACCTGCCAAGATTTAGTGCCCCAAATAGATTTTAAGTCAATGATATTTTTCCAGTGCTTATAGCCACCTACATCTAATGCATCCAGAAAGGAACTTGAATATAGCAATTTGGTGTGGGTCAACATTACCTTTGGATTTGAAGAAATGTTCAATTTAAAATAATAGGACCCTGGGTTAGATCTGTCAAAGTCTGTAAAGTAGGTAAATTTATTTATCAGTGTTCGAGAGCTACCTTGCAGAGGGGTTGGGCAATGTTCCCATTGGGTGTAATTGAAACTACCTCGAAGTGTACTGGGTTTATGCAGAAAATGGTTGCCGTAATGCTGGTAACAATACAAATCGGCATAATTAGCAGAATTTAAGTACAAATCCTCAGCGTTAAAGGCAGCATAATATTTCAAATCAGAAAATAACGATTCAATGGCATGCACATCCCAATCATCTGAATGAATATTCCTTTTCACCACATCACCCATGGAGACACGAGCACATTAGGAACATTAATAATTTCTGTCGGTCCATGAATTTGGAAATTCACTGCGTCCCATACGATGCCATCTGCAACTGGAAAGGCGGAAATGTTCACAAAAGTGTGGTCACGCTTCATGATGTGTGAAGAAGAATGCGGAGCCAAAGTTCCAGCCACAGAGTTCACCGCAGAGCACTCTGGTAAGTAGTGACCATTGATGAGTGAGAAAAAAACTGTCACAAAGCCAATGGACATGAACAGAAAAATCAGGAATAGCACCAACCAGATGTATGTCCATGGAGGGACCAAAGAATTGTCTCTGAACCAGGATACAAAAATACTGAATTTGGTCGGGACAAATGATGAGGTGGAAGACGAATCAAAGGAAAAGCGAGTAGGGTTCAGTGGTGTTGTAGGCAAATGAGCCATTGACTCACTTGCGGGGTAAGTATACTCGGTTTCCTCATTGCAGGAAGAAGCCAGGAGGTTGAGCAGGCGATCTGGCAAGTGGGTGGATAAAGGCTAAAAATAGTCATGGGGATTTTATTAACCAATAAGGAAACAGAAACGCATCTACCCATCACATCAGTATGTTGTGTAAGCACTTGTATATCCAAACGCTTGTGACATAAAATGGCTACTCCATTATGTTTCCCGTGTCAGGAGAAGCAAAAACATGGCCAACCCATTGTCGTTTAAGTTTAGATATTTCTTTGTCTAAAGTATGAAGTTCCTGCAGTAAAGCAATATCACAGTTTGAATTAGATAAATGAGTTAATACTCTGACGTTTTATAGGAGAACCTAAACCCTTAACATTCCAAGAGATAATTTTTAAAGCCATCTATACTACAATAACAAATGTATAGCTCTGATTAAAGTAATAACAGTAGTTTAAATATGCCGAAATCCTATAGATAATTAAAATTATCAAAACATAAGTACATGTAAGCCAGTAAAATTGATTAGCATATATGAAGAAATACATGATCATAAATGAAGAGTATATGAAAAGCCAATAAACAGCTCGAAATAAGAAAGAAAGGATATAAAAAGTAGAGAACGAGAGAAAAGTATATGGTTAAGAAGCAAATTTGTCTGACAAGGGAAAGAAGAAAGAGAGAAAAAGAAGAAAGGTAAATAAAAAAAGAAGAAGAAACAAAATCCATAGAAATAAGGGACAAACTAACATATCACTAAAGACACGAACAAATTGAGGGTGGTGAAGGCACATGAGGAAGACGACACAGCCGACCAAACCACCCAGGGCAGATCGCAGAGGAGAAGACACACCATCCAAATGGAGCAGGAAGAACAGTGTTCATACACTAAGAAACTGCACCTAACAAAAAGAAGAAGAAACATGAAGGATAAGCAACATATAATAACAACAACAACCACAATATGCAGCTATAACAAACGAGTAGATAAAGAATCAATCACAACATGTTACAATTTAATCAAACATTGGAAAGCCTGGTAATACCCATATCTTCTGCCCTGCAGTTATTCAACAATCTTTGTAATAAGACAGCCTCTTCAAAGGTTGTAGCCTTATTTTGATAAGTCACTTTAAATAAACATGGGTGAAAGAGCCAAAAATGGGCATTGATGTTGCGAAGTGCAGGTCTCATGTCCAAAAATGTCTTTCTCCTATCTGCAGTTTCTTCAGCATAGTCTTGGGAAAAGAAAAGACAAAATCCCTGCCAGGAAACCTGACCCTTAAGCTTGGCTGTATGAAGAACTTTCAATAAATCAGTGTATTCAAGGAAGTAGATCATGATTCCTCTTGGTTTAGAAGATGATGTCGCAGAGCGAGACCCATGACCCAGACGATGAGCTTGTTGAATATTTAGGACTGGAGTGTATGGGAAGTCAAGAAAAGTTGGAAGAACAGATTTTAAAAATGAGATGGGATCAGGACCTTCCAAGCCTTCTGCCAAACCATAAATGCGTAAATTATTATGCCTTCTTCGTTTTCAAGATTTTCCACTTTTGTTTTTTGAGGTGAGCAATTTCCGATTCCATAGGGGGAACCCTATTCGCCACATCTTGAAAGGACTCTCTGCGTTGTCCCATTTGCACTACTTTACTTTCCATACACGACTATTTATCATCTAAATTTTGAAGACGCTTGTTAGTTTCTTCCATATATGGTCTAAGAGCCCAAATCTCTTCAAGAAGTAAATCCATGGAAGTAGGCGGAGGAGAAATAACAGGTGATGGAGGGTCTTTTTTAATTTGTTTGCCAGATGAAAGTTTAAGGAAGTAGTTATTTTAGTAATATGTTTGGCTGTTGTGAGTGGTATGTTTGATGATGAGGACGTATGACCCACTGGGGAGGTAACATATTGTAGTAGGATTCCTCCATGTTTGACTGAAGAATATTAAAGGAATTCTAATCTTCCAAAGGTGGTGGGGGAGACCAAGTAGTGGGTGTGTGGCGAATAGACTTCGTTCTCCCCATAAACAGGCAAGAAAACTGCATCAAGCTGATATTTAAAACTGATGCAAAATTTGATGTACCGGGCACAAAGCAACACATTTCTAAAGAAAATGAAGCAGGGGAAACGAATAGAATGCTATGAAGAAAACAAATGTTAATTCAAGGAGAAGTCCATAAGAGAAAGCTCAAAATATGATATGTTGTGGCTGTTTTGGTTATAAAATTGACCCACAAATAAAAGCATGTCCTTGAAGAGCGAAGATAATTTGTCTAGGAGATAAGTAAGAAGTAAATGTCACTCCGTGTGTTGACAAAATTGCAGGTGGCGGTTAGGCATAATTGCGTTGCGGTAAAAATTCAAAGTGGCGGGCGCAAGTCTATGTGGGTTAGAGTGAAGGACCCCATCTTGGCCACGAACTGGACACCCCTCACAAGATGTTAGGTTGCTGCATGGTGATTTCTCAGCATGCAAGGACCCTCGGTGTCAGCGGTAGTACGTCCTATAATAATCTATCGGGATGCTCATCTTTTATAAAGAAAGCAGACTTGCGATGTACGCATTAGATTAGTGATGTGGATTTGTAGATAGCCCTGTCGCCCCGTGGATGAAGATAGTGATGACATTTGAACGGAGTAAGGACCGAGACCTTGTACATGATGTTCAGGGCGCTGTGATAATGTTGCGCAAAGCTTGATATAAAACAAGCTTCGTTACAGAGAAACTATTCCAACATTGTCGTGGGTGCAAATGTATGCAAAAGGTCACAGCTTGGAAATGTTTATTCGTGAGGACAATATAAGAAATAAGCTGCTTCGCTACATGGGCCTAACCTGGGAATATAACAATACTGATCTGGTTGAGGTTACTAGATGAATACATGCCAGTGTGGGTGGACATAGGCCGTTTCTATTGGCCACGGAAATTTGGGGCAGTGGGGAGCAGCGGGCTTTGGCCTGTACTGGGAAGGGTAATCATGCACCTACATACGGGCAGAGGATTGGAGAAGGCACAACTACAGAACTGCCTTCCAAGGGTTTTTCCTAGTGATACTGGCAATAAGTGGGGGCTCTCCCTTATGGGCTATATGGCTCTGCCCTCCTTCATTTCTGGCCCATTTTATTATAGTAAGAGTGAATAATGATCTCTTATTCACTCTTGCTATAAAAGACAGATTCTGACCTACTCTGGGTCCAGCAGCAGCCTGAGGGGGCTGGTGACAGTCTGCTGGTTAGCTCAGCTGCATGAAGGTCCCTGCTCCATCAATCAGAGAGATTGACCAGGCCTGGTAAAATCCCAGCCCTAGCCTCAGGGCCCTGGCATGCCTCAGTGCCTCCCTCACCAATGACGTGCTCAAGCGTCTTTGCAGAAGGTAGCCATTGGTGCTGCAGGCTTAAGCCCTGCAGTGCCCATGGCTACATTCCAATCAGCCTGTCACCCCACTCCTCACAGAGCTGGGAAAAGGTGGGCTGAAACCTCGAATCTGCAGCTGAGCAGTTCTAACATTTCAGTTTAAGGCTCCAGTGCTGGTTGAGACAGGAGACACATTTGGCTACCCCAGGTTAAATGGAAGAGCAGGATTCCTGCGCAGGCAGAAAGGTAAAGAAATTATTTAAGTGCTGTTTGCATGTGGGTGGGTGAGTGTATCTAACTGCGAAGGGGAGCGTGTGTATGCGTGAGCTTATCTGTGTGTCTGTCTATGAGTGAAAGTGAAGAAAGTCAATGAAGGAGTGAGTTAGAGTGAGTGAAAATGCATGATAGGAACAGCGAGTGTGATTGAGAACGCATGTGAGTGAGCAAGGGAGAATAACAGTGAGTATAAAAGACTGTCACTGTGTGTGAGACTGAGTGAGTCTGAGTAAGTCATCGAATTAATGAAAAGGAGTGAGAGTGAGAATCAGTGAGACCGATGTATTCGAGGTGAGTCAGAAAGAGACTGAGTGAGTCAGAGCGAGTCAGAAGGAGTGGGACTAAATGAGATTGAGTGACAATGAATGAGACTGAGTGAGACTAGGTGATTCAGAGTGAGACTGAGTGAGTGAGAATAAGTGGGACTGAGCAAGATTAAATTGAAACTGGGCGAGTCACAGTGAGATTGATTGAGGGATAAAGAGTGGGACTGAGTGAGAATGAGTAAGATTGTGTGAGAGTGAGTGGGAAGGAGTGTGACTCAGTGATACTCACTAAGATTGAATGAAGCTGACTGCAAATGAGTGATACTGAGCAAGTAACTGAGACTGAGCGAGTCAGAGTGAGACTGAGTGACAATGATTGAGATTGAGTGAGTCAGAACGATTGAGAATGAATGAGATTGAATTATTTGTAATGAGTTAGGAGTGAGACTGAGTAAATCAGAGTGAGACTGAGTGAGTCAGAGTGAGAATGAGTGAGAGTGAGTAAGTCAAAGTGAATCAGAATGAAACTGGGTGAGGGAGGATGAGTGCACCGCAGTGAGATTGAGTGCGTGAAAATGAGTGAGAATGAGTGGGACTGTGTGAGACTTAGTGAAACTGAGTGAGAGTGAGTGAGACTGACTAAGGCTGAGTGATTCCGAGGGAGAATGAGTGAGAGCATGAAAGTTAGTGAGACTGAGTTAGTCAGAGTGAGAATGAGCGATAATGAGTGAGAGTGAGTAAGTCAAGTTGAATCAGAATGAGACTAGGTGAGGGAGGATGAGCGCATCGCAGTGATATTGAGTGAGTCAGAATGAGTGAGAATGAGTGGGACTGCATGAGACTGAGGGAAACTGAGTGAGACTGAGTAAGGCTGAGTGGTTCAGAGGTAGAATGAGTGAAACCATGTAAGTTAGTGAGAATGAGTTAGTCAGAGTGAGTAAAAGTGTGAGTGCAAATGAAATGAAAGTGAATGTGAGAGAATAAGACTAAGTGAGAATGTGTGTGAGAGTTAGACTGAATGCAAGCGAGTGCGCGAGAACCCCCAAACTATCCGAGAAAAGTCATGCTCACTCACTTGATTTCGAGCCAGGCAGTGCTTAATTTGAGCTGGTGCTTTCCGGTGCTCAGCACGGCACTTAATTGGTTTCCAGTGCTCGGCACCGGCACGTAACTGTTCTAAGTATGGTGTTGACAGTCTACCACATGGTGGCGCTGCTCATCTAATTTAGTGATGAGCAGAACAACTGGTGTTTATGAATACAATATACATTAAAATAGTGCTAATTCCTGCCTCCCCAGCCATTCCTTCAGCTTTGGGGACCTGGAATAATCTGAATTGTCGCATTTACATGCGAGAGAGATGGTTAGTAGTTGTTTTGGCAGCGATGACAGGGGCGATGTGTGGTGCAAGCTGCAGTGGCCTCCTGGTCAGAGCCCTGGCACTTAATATGTTACAAATTAAGCACTGGAGCAAGGGATTGCGCCCGACCACATTCAAAGGTACCCAGCTGCCTCTGCTGGCAGTGGGACTGTTGGGCAGTTAATTGATGAGGAAGAAAGGTAACAGAACAGTGGTGAGAGTGATAAACTGTGGGAGATTGACAGATGGATGCTGAGGTTGTGTCGAGAACTGATGCTGAGATTCTTGTGGCTGAAAGTGCTGTTCGGAGCCAGGAGCATCCTGGGCCCTGACAATGGACTGGCAGGTGCTTTATCTCACTTTTTTGGTCAAGATTCTGTGGGTTGGCGCCAGAGGCGGATCAGCACAGAAACAGAATGCCAGAAGAGTTATGAGAGTTAAGGAAATGAGCGCGCTGACGACAGCTGAAACCTCACTGGCAGAATCTATAGGAACCTCATAGAGGTCAGCATGGAAGGAATTTGCTAAGTGCATAGAGCATAGCGAGAAAGAGCCAAAGAGAGACTGAAAGAATGGAGAGCAGGAGAGATGATGGTATAAACTTTGTGATGTTATTGGTGGAAAAGGGGCTGTCAACTGTGACGATAGTGGGAAGGGTAGGAGGGAGAGCCTTTTGGGGCAGGGGCTTCGGGCTACGATCCCAATGATGGAGGATCAGTAGAAGGGTTGAGGGAGAGAGAAGGGAAGGGTGGAAGACTGTAGGAGGGCATTATGTTTGAAGGGATAAGGAGCCAGGTGAGAGCTGCATTTGTGTCCACTTTGGAGACAGGATTCTTCAGAGACATATTTTTGACAGTGTTTTTTGGAGTGTTCTGAATGACAGAGGTAGCTGGGACCAGAAATGACCAGGGACTGTGGTTGGAGGGCGTGACGTTGGAGAGGGGCAGCTTGGTGGTGAAGAGAAGCACCACTGATCAAACATGGAAAAGGTGGTGCATAACGCTGAGCAGGTGAAGCGTTAAATGAGCTTGTCCAGTGCAGGCTCACAAGGCATACAGGAAGATGAGAGGAGGGACAACAGGCAGAGTTTCTACACGAAAGAGAGAGTGGGGAACAGGCGGGTGTCGGTTGCATTGCAGAAGTGGTTAAGGATGGGGAGATGGCAAGAGGCACAGTATGGAACACACTTATTCTGCAAGGGGCCAGTGACATAAGCACACAGGTTAGGATGGGAGAAGTACAAGCTGAGGAAATTGGGTAAATGGAAGTCTGCAAGGACGTGGGGTATGTGAGGCAAGGTGAAAAGACAGAGGGGGATATTCACAAGAACGTGCGCTAAACATCTCCAAAAAATGTTAACGCAACTTCACACATCGCAGTCTATCGCGGGAAAATAACCCAGTGTTAACGTGGAATTCACAACACGGCGGTACCATGCGATAGCCTCCCGAAACCGCGGCCAAAGTCCGCGATACAACCACCGCAACGGCGATAAAAACACAAACCCCAACGCGTAAAAAGACGCGAAGTGCCCAAACGCGATAAGAAAACAGTGATAACCAGCGAGAGGCCAGCAATACCCACGCGTAATGCGGGAAAAAGCACAAGAACAGCATACGGAAAATGCCACTAAAAAGGAAATCAACTGCGGAGTACCACGGATGCACCCGACCGACTGCAGAGGACAACATGAACCCCACAATCCCCACGGAGGAACACCCAGGAATCCAGGGCTCGTGGAAGGGCAATGAGAAGAGGAAGTGGAAGATGGGGTACAGTCCCCAGGAAAACCCGGTTATCGCCACGGATGAGATAGAACACCACCACCAACTGTATGTCACCTCCAACGTGTCATTGGCAACAAAGAGGCAAAGATGGCACACCCTCTCGGACCATGTGAATGCCGTCGTAGCGCCGAGGAGGACAATGGAAGAGGACAAGAGGCGCAGGACTGATGTGAATGGCAAAACAAAGCAGAAACTCGCTGCCAACACGAAAGCAGCAACGCACCTCGGAGGAGGGGGGCCAGCAGAACACCAGGAGCTGAATGACATGGAGAAGATGGTGGCCACAGTCACCAGTCGGGAGACGGTGACAGGAGTTGGGGATCTGGACACTGCCCAACATGACCCGACACTACATCAACAGGGGGCGTACCGACCAGGGAGTGGGGGGACGGGGGGAGATGGGCACAATGGCACACATGCACAATCAAGCAGAGCACACTGCACACCCACAATGACTCAGGACCATGTCCCTGATCCCACGGGAACACCTCAGCACACACACAAACACCAAGTAGTCCCACGTACACCATGTGCCCAAAGGGTCACCCACCCAACACATCAACAATCACACAACCAACACATCCACACGTGCGAAACACAGCAAACATGCACATACGTCAGCCACACTGACAATGCAAGAGACACCACATGACGAGTAGCTTGGCTGCAGGCCAATCATCATGACAATGTACACGGCACGACACTGAGGTGGCTGAGTGCGGACCACAACCGAAAAGGAGCAGGTCACACCCGGACACAACCACCTGCACAAACAACCCCTGACGTCAACGACACATCTGCGGACAAACCATGCCGAAGAGCCACAACTCGACAAAGAGCACAAGTTACCCAAGTCTGCAACATCTTAGCACTGTGGAAGCACAGAACTGAAAGGCACACCGCATGAAAGGGATAAGTGGCAGCCAAATCAGAGCCGCAGGAGCGACTCACCCACCGTGCAGCATACGCACATAATGAATAAGTGCACCTCGACATTGACAACATCCTGGTACAAACAGCAACACCTCCACAACAGAACACAGGACACAACTGGTGCCGCATATGTGCACAACATGGCCAATCACATCTGGCACAGCAGGAAACTGTGACATGACAATGTACAAGTACAACCTGAAACCTGCAAATAATTTTTATTCAGACATGCTGTGCTTGTGGACATTTTGTACTGTCCCATGATTGCCAGGGACGGCCACAATGTGACGTGCTCATGAGAAGAAATTGGCAATGATGGTGTTCCTACGGGCCATTCCTGCCGCAGCTGCAGTGGGATGTGGGCCACCTGCCCCATCGTCCTCATCATCGTCCGGTACTTCTGGAACTTGGATCCATGGGGCATTGGTGCGTACACAGATGTTGTGCAACACACAACATGCAACGATCATCTTGCACACGATGTCTGGGCTGTACAGGAGCTTTCCACCTGTGCCGTCCAGGCACCTGAAACGTGACTTCAACACGCCAAATGTGCGTTCAACGATGCCCCTGGTGCGTATGTGGGCCGCATTGTACTGCCTCTGGGCGGGTGTGTTCGGGTCTCGGAGGGGTGTCATCATCCAAGGGCAGAGTGCATATCCTTGATCACCTGTGACAGTGCAGAGAGAAAAGAGTCAATACTTGGTTCGGCATGATGTGATGGCAGGCCCACTAGTCCAGTGACGCATGTGCTGGCTGTGTGTGGGGTGAGTGTAAGCCAGCCCTCAGGGAGTAGCTGGTGCTGGCAACAACTCCAACAGTCATCAGGCACTCAGAAATGCAATGTCCGAACAACAAGGGAGCATGACTTGAGTCGCACAGAGTTAGTGGCCCCGGATGCATAGCGGCCGACACGGGCCTACCGCCACGGGACGCTGACTTGCGGGAGACTGGGGTAGGGTCATGAGGGCAGAGCAGGGTCTCGTATGTATCAGAGGTGGTTTCCGCGGAGTGTCTCGGGGGAGAATGGGAGGTGTACCCCCAGGGCATGATGCAGAGGGCACATGCCAGCTGTGTCCGGCAACATGGCGTATATGAATGCCACAGACTCATGCCAAACACCAAGTTCGTACCTGCCCGTTGCTGATGACAACCCCCAGGCCACAGGCTCAGACACCAACAATGTTCGGTCGGAGGCTGACGGTCACTCACGGCGCACAGGGTTAGTGGTACCAGGTCAGTCCTTGCTACTGGTTGACCTCCTCCGTAACGGTGATCCGTGTTTCCACCGGACTGAGACGCATCTTCCTCTCACTCCTCACCCTGCGTACACTGGCATGGACTCTGCCATTGATTAATGATGACTCAGTTCAAGATGTGGGACATACTGGACTGCAGTGTAGCCCGGCTGCAGCGGTGGAGTATGTCAACGAATGAGGACTCCTGGGGGCCTGTGTCACGGAGGACAGCGATGGCCTGAGGAGGCTGCCAAGGTCGCGGGCATGGGTCTTGGAGCTAGCACCGGCACGTGGTGGGCCCACTTTGACACACGACGGTGTCGGCAGGTGAGCAGTGCGGCCTTGGAGCGCTGGGGCGGGCAGGCCTGGTCTGGGTATCAGCGTCCTGGGGTGCAGCAGGCGCACAGGCTCGCAGGCCTCGCTGCTCACGGCGTCAGCCTCGTGGCGGACTGAGAGGCGCCGCCCTGGCAGTGACGTTGGCCTTTCCGGGAGAGCACCACGCTATGCGCCACAGGGTTTTTGTCCACACCCCTGCGCAGGCCTGGCGTAATCCGGGCCAACCCACTACGCTCACGCACACAGGGGGGACGCAGCGAGCGACATTTCCGCGATCTGACCCACGGCCTGGGGTGACATGGTTGCGTCCACTGTTCACTACTCTCCAGACACCAGCAGTTGATATCTGCATGGACATATCTGTGGTTTGCATACCCAGGTCTGTCCAGCACATTCACGCCTCACTTGTCGTTGTGTACATTCCCATTCATGGGTCACTTGCATCCTTCGCACATGCCTGCTTTCCGCATCTCCACACGTTCAGCTGTTGTGTGGCTGTGGTGCCATGATATAGCTGGATTGTGTACATGGGAAGCCCAGGATCCCAATGGAGTTGTGTTGTCGTGTCTGGTAGGTGGGCATGTTGATTGACATGTTGTATGTGGTTTGGTCACGTGTGCATTCCCACAGTTGTGCGTTGTGTGATGGTGGCTTTGAGGTGTGTGGTGTGTAGATTTGGTACTTACCAACGAGCAGTCCAGTTCCATATGTGCCATCCTGGAAGCGCTGGTTGATGATGGACTGTCGGAAGATGTAGGAATCGTGCACACTGCCTGGGTAGTTTGCGACGACATTGGTGAACATTCCCCGGTGGTCCACTATTGCCTGCACATTGATGGAATGCGTGTGCTTTCTGTTGCGGTAGTGGTGTGCAGTATCCGCAGGGGGCACAAGTGGGACATGTGTGCAGTCAATGGCCCCCAACACGTGTGGGAAGCTAGCAATGGCGTAGAAGCCTTGCTTGGTCTCCAGCTGTTCCTGCGCAGTGTGGGGGAAGTGAAGGTACTGGGGTATGAAGCTGATGATGGCATCCAGGACAGGTGTGATGAACTTTGATAGGGCTGGCTGTGAGACTCCTCCGACTCTGGCAGTTGTTGGTTGGAAGGTACCAGAGGCCAACAGGTGCAGCACAGCCAGCAGCTTTGTCTGCGGAGGGATGTTGGTGGTCCGCTGTGTTGGGACCGTCAACCTGTGGGCGATGTGGGTCATGATGCGGAGGATGGTTGTCCTTTTGAGCCTGTAGTGGGCAATGACTTCCTCGGGCGTTAGGTCTGTGAGACTGGTGCGTTTTCGGTAGGTCCGCTGTCTTACTCTGCGCTGCCTCTGTGGTGGTCCGGGGGGGGTGCGGGTCCGGGTCCTGGGGGGGTGGCGGTCCTGGGGGTGGTGGCGGTGGGTGTTGTGGCCCTGTTGGGGCTCCGAGCTGCATGATGAGTAGCTCCATGGCGTGGGTTGTTCTTCGGGTGTGGCTGTGTGCGGGGCTCCGTTGCCTGCTGCAGGTAGTCGTCCTGCTTTACACCAGCAAGAGGCAGGTGTTAAATACCTGCTGCTACCGCGGCTTATCGCATGGTTTTGACTCGCATCACAGATCTGGCAGTTCGTTGTGAAAGTGGTGTAGTGGTGTTTTCGTGTTTTTTTGCACGGGAACGCCTACTCTGCATCTCATTAGGGTTAGTTGGTGGTGTCACCGTGGAGATAAATTTGGGGGAAGTTATCGCGGGAATACTGGCGATGTCTGCAGTTTGCACACGCTTGTGAATGGGGAGTTAAATCTATCTCCACTTTTGTTGCGTTGAGGTGGCGATAAATCGGCGATGAGTCCTTGTGAATATGCCCCCGAGTGTATTTCCCTGTTAAATATAAAAGCAGGCAGCAGGAATAAAAAAAGTGTGGATATGTTCCACTCTAACATAGAATGGACCTGTGATCATGTGAAGAGGCACAGTTATGGCCAGCAGTTGGGCTGGAGGATGGCCACTTGGCAGTGGGTTTGTATGGCCACGGAGGGATGGGATGGAGCCAGTTTGTGCCCAAGCTGTGGGAACTGAGGGAGAACTGGTTCAGGCCAGGCTTGGTTTTAATACATTTAGAGGAAAGTGTGTGACCTGGCTCAGCTGTTAACATTTATGAAGGAGGGTTTGAAGACAAGGTCGCTGTTCTTTGGACGCACTTGTTACCCAGGAGGGTGTGGCGCGAGACGGGACCCCACCTACTATGATCAAGGTGTTCAGAGGTGTGAATTGGGGGGGCAGGGGGAAGCAGGTTATTGTAAAGTGCACAACACAGGGATAGTTAGTCCTGTGGACACAGCATATAAGTGGAAGATGTTGCTTTAGTGCCACAGGGTCACCTGTTATTCAGTGGCTGCTCCTCCGCCAAGGTGGAGGAGCGTTGCCCCACTGCTTTTAGCAGTGTAAATTAGGAAAAATAAAATGATAACAATACGATGATGTTATCATTTTGTTTTTCCATGCGGAAGCAGGTTTTGGGGCAGGGCCGGGCTTGGTTGTCATCACAGTCAGCAGGGGGAGGAGTGGTTCATGCACTTAAGTGCTCATAATGGGTTAGCCGTCCGTCTTGGGCCAGCCAAAAACTCATGCGCTCTTAGCATGTTCTCCACTGGGCTGCACTGCATAGCCTGGGTGGAGAACATGCACAGGCTCCCACTGCCTGTCTGAGCGCGGAACCACAGTGCTCAGACCATTCATGACGCTGCCGTCATGGTGATAGCAGCGTCGTGATTGGCTTAGGGGAGCCTGTGTGCTTCCTGACTCCGGAAGAGAAGCGGACGAGAGATGGCAGCGGAGGAGAGTGGGGGGCCTTACAAAGCAAGTGTTCAGTGTTTTTTATGTTTTTTTAAAGGTTGCAAAGAGTAGTTTTTAACTAGTTTTTAACTTCAGTTAACTTCATGTAACTCTAATCCTTGGCCAGCTCCATCTGTTTGTGACACTGATAAGACAGGCACCAGACCTGATATTGACATCGAAGATATATCATCATCACTCAACTTTATTTCGCACTTCATTAAAATGCTTAAAAGTTCACATATAAAAAGATGTCATAGGATAATACATTAAAATTAGACATGCAATAAATTCGAAATTTAAATGTAATCCCTAGCCCACAATAATAGCCTTTACATAAAATAGATTAGATCTAAAAATACATTCACAAAATATAAAAGGCAGAATGACGGTAAGAGAATTGATCTTAAAGTGCTATAAATGAAGTGCTACAGGCCTTGCGAGTTCTTAAAGCAGCCAGTAAAAAGGAGGCTAGTGGAAAACAGACCCGTGGGGTATCTAAAAAAAGAGCTGAGGCTACAGTTCGCGTTGAAAATTTTCTTAAAAGAGGAACAATAAAAACCTTCCTCTCTTTTAGATATAATGGGCAAAAAAGGAGGAGATGTAAAGTCGGTTGGGCTGTCTTGTCGTCACAAGGGCAAGGCGGTAAGTTCTTAAGAACAAATTGATTGTTTGGATAACCAAGCATTAACAGAATAAGGTTCAGTCTGAATCTAGTCAGAATGAATCGATGCTGGTTATTCTCAACTATCCGTAAGTATAAGTGTGAATGATTTAATATCTGCGGTATAGATTCATACAACTTTACGGTTTGTTTCCCTTTGTGGGTATTCCACCTATCCTGAGTGACTTGATTTAGAAAGATCGCCTTTAGTCTTGATTTGGGGAAATGTTTGCAAAGATGTGGGGCATCATACAAAAAACCCAGTCACAAAGAAATAAGTGTTTCTCTGACATATGAAATCCGTTGGATTCTGTGGGCATGATCCAAATTCAGAACATCTTTGAAGATTTTTTGATTTAAACCCTCAGTTTCCCTTTTCCAAACGGATAGCCAGAGAGAAAGTGGCGCTAATCTTATGGCATCCGTAATAAAAGGCATACCAGCTTCTTTATGGGTTATAAAATTAGTGATTGATTGTGGAACTGACAACAGTTTTTTTATTAAATTTATCTTCTTGTACTTGGAGTGGTGTTACATCAGTGATACCCAAGATAGCTCCATAAAGCATGGGGTCCCGCAAGGGTCAGCAATCAGCCCAATCCTTTTTAATTTCTATTTGCGTCCACTGATCTCCCTTATAAAATCCTTTGGTATTGAAGTGTTAAACTATGCAGATGATACCCAACTCGTCTTCTCCTTTGAAGGTAATCAGGCAGTATCTTTGGAAAAATTTCATAGCTGTATGCGAGAAACAGCAGGCTGGCTTAGGGATAACTCCCTACAATTCAAAGGAGACAAGACGGAGGTTATTTGCTGTGCAGCAAATAAAATTCCCCGTCCACTGCCTGTGGATTACTGGCCGGCACCTGAAAATAATCCTCCGCAGCCTGCTAAAACAGCTCGTAATCTAGGGGTATTACTGGACAGTAATTTACAACTAGACTCACAAGTGAACAAAACAGTGAGCACTTGCCTTTATCTGCTCCGAGTTCTTCGGAAAATACTCCCACTTCTACCAACCTCGGCTAGACCTCAAGTGGTAAGGAGTATTATCATGAACAGATTAGATTACTGTACTGCTCTGCTTCTTGGATCTCCGGTATCCTTGATAAAAAAGCTGCAAAGGATACAAGTAATGGCAGCTAAGCTAGCATTAAATAGACAACGCAGAGCTTCTGCTTCACTAGCCTTAAAAGACCTTCACTGGCTACCCATTATGCAAAGAATTCAATTTAAAGCGCTCTGCATTGTCTACAGGGCAGTACACAAAATGGGGCCTAAACCATTACAAAGAACATTTCTCTGGTATTCCCCAGCCAGAAACCTTCGCTCTTCTTCGGCCAACCTAGTTTAGTACCCCACGCTTCAATAGAACCCGTCTTGGAGGCAGATCGTTCAGCTATGCAGCCTCCAAACTCTGGAATGAATTACCAAATGAGCTCAGACAAATTGACAATCTAATGCAATTCAGAAAAAAGCTAAAAACTAGGGGGCATATTAGCAAGAACCTCGTTAGAATTATCGCCGTTTAGCGGCAGGAAACTGCCGCTAAAACGGCGATAATGGACTTGCTAATATGCGTTAGTAGAATTCAATAGAAGCCCAGGTTAGATGTCCTGCACATCTAACCTGGGCTTCTATTGGATTCTATAACGCATATTACCAAGCCCATTATCGCCGTTTTAGCGGCAGTTTCCTGCCGCTAAAACGGCGATCATTTTAACGAGGGTCTTGCTAATATGCCCCTAGACTTTTTCCTAGAGATTAGTATTACAGTTGTTTCCTCGCTCTGTTCTTACAAGTACAGTTACGCATAGTGTCTTTTTTAGGTAATCTCAGCGCCAGGATACCCGCTGGGTGACAGCTGAGCTATAGAAATATTACTTACATTACATTACCCCATATTGCTGTCCCGTAGGTGGCCATTGGGAGCGTTTTTGCCATATAGATAGTAGACATTTCCAGTATCGGCTTATGGCTAGTTTTTTTGAAAATCTAAATAAGGCTGCGATACTTTGAATCATTAAATTGACTCTATTTTGCATCATCTCCTTCCACGTTTGTTTGTTCTCAAAAACAACCCCTAAATAATTAAAACAATGTACCTGCTCTATTATTTCCCCATCTAATGTATATCTCATTTTCTTCTTTTTGTCACTGCCTATTGCCATGACGTAGGATTTAGCTTTGTTAACGTGCAGATCCAGGTAGAAGATATCATTATAAGGTCAGGGGCACATTTATCAAACATTGACGCAGCACAACGCAGCAAGCCACCTTGCTGCGCTGCACTGTGTGAAGAGGAAAGGGCAGGAATGCGCCCCAATTAACATTATACAGCGCATTTCTGTCCTTTCCTTGTATTGTCCAACAATGTGATGCAAAGTGCCAACAAAGGCACCCTTGTATATGGTGCAAGGGTGCCTGTGTTGTAAGCAGGATTGTTTTTGTGCAGGAGGGTACAACTTTGTGCACAACAACAATCCCATGTGGCATTTTTCACTTTCTATGTGTGCTGCAGAAACAAAGAAAGAGGAAAAAATGAGAAATGAAGATATTTCTCCTCGTTACGCCTCTCTTGGGGATGTGTAGTATTTTTGACGCATTCCCAGGACTACCAGTAATAGTAAATCTAGGAATGCGCCAAAATCCATGGGTGGATGCGTGCTCCACCCATGGAATGCCTCCCTGGGGCAGAGTAACACAATGCAGCGATTTGCACTGCGTTGTGTTACTCTAGATTTATCCAGCCATGCAAGGTGGTCTTGCGTGGCTTGATAAATCTGACTTTTTTGTTTTGTGGCCATTGCACCCCCTTGAGTGGCACAAGGGCGATGCAACTCAATGATAAATATGGCCCTCAGTCTTTAGGAATGATGCTACTGATGCAGATTACTGCTTGGTCTTCAAGCAATGCTTGGAAGAAACACAGCTTGATGCAAACGTGCAGCACAGGTTGGACCATGTGCTCCTGGCAGACGTGGATAGTGGGAGAGTGAGTGGCCCCGAGGAACAGACACTAGGCGAAGCGCATCACACAAGTGAAGAAGGTATGGGGCTTCTTTGCTGTACAATGCACTTGACAAATACCTACCAGCACCTGGCTTGATTTATCTGCTTTGCATCTTTTCCAGGGGTTGTAGGATGGGTCCAAGTGGACGGAGTAGAAATGGAGACGAAGGTCTAGAGAAGATGTCCCTGCAGGAGGAGATTATGAATGTGTGACGCGAGACGAGCCAAATGAAAGGGAACCAGAGGAAAGAGCTCTCTTCTTGTAGGTTAGCTTGAAGAAAATGAGGTGATATCTTGAAAGATTGAACAGTTTACCGGCATTCTACACAAACTTGATTAGTGAATATTTTATAACACTGAAAAAAGTTATTAGAGTCCAGTGTCATCCTGTGCAGAGAAACACTTCACCAAAGACCTCTTTGTGAACAAAATTAACTGTGTTAAGTCTGTGCACCTCTACCATTAATGCAAAAAATACAATTCTTGTCCAGAGACATGTAGGCCTTGCAATATTCTCTTCAATTTTACAATTTCATGCTCAGGCATCCTGTTAGTCCAAGTGACAGCTTCCAACTACCTGCCAGCAGCCACTGTCTGCTAGCCAGGGCAATGCAGACAGGAGCACATTCAAATCTTCCCTAAGACACTACCACCAAATGATCTGTACCACCAAACGTGCCACTCTGACAGACTGCATCAATGCCAGCACCAACATAAGCAAAGAAATCTTCATTATTGTTAAAGAATTCACCTTTCCTCCAACTTGATCACCCCCTCTTAGGACCTCTTCAATAATCTCTCTCAATTAAGCAGCAACAAGATCAGCACCATTTACAGCAGCTTCAACCAACAACAGGACCTGACAGACCTCGCCAAATGCCTCCCGATCTTATCCAAAGAACCAGTGCTAACCACCACCACCGTGAAATCCATCCACTCAGGTCGCCTTTCGGACCCATGCCATGACCATGCCTACTCCAGAGGAGTGCAACCTATTAGCACCATGCTCACACCGGTTCTGAATGCCTCCACCTCTTCTGTGACCTACCCAGATGCTTGGAAACATGCAACTGTCCTCCCATTGCTGAAGAAACGCTCTGCAGAACCTTCAATGCTCACCAGCAACAGGCCGTGTTCTCTGCTACCATTCCCAGCCAAGGTCTTAAAGAATATCATCAACAGACAACTCATCAGATACCTCAATGACCACCCACCTGCTCCTAGACACCACTCAGTCTGGTTTCAGACCCAATCACAGCATGAAAACTGCCCTCACCGCTGCCACGGATGATGTCCACATGATTCTGGAGACACAGTGTCCCTTATCCTCCTGGACCTCTCAGCAGTGGTTGATACATTTGCTCACATCATCCTCATCTAAACGCATACAAGGACAGACACACCCATGGATTTGCTCTTTCCTGACTGGAAAGACCCAGTCAGTCAGCCTGGCATTGTACACCTCGGACGCCCGCAACCTCATCCGCGGAGTTCCATAAGGATCCTCCCTGAACCCGACCCTCTTCAATGCATGCATAATCCCTCTAGCCAGCATCATCTGCTCTCACAACATCAACTTCCTCTCTTACGCAGATGACATGAAATTCATACTCTCCCTCGCAGACATGATCCCCCGTACCCACATTAAGTTCAATGCCTGCATGATTTAAATCCCCAACTGGATGAAGACCAATATTCTAAATCTGAACACCGACAAGACCGAAATCATGATCTTTGGTAAGAGAACATCATTGAGGGACTCCACCTGGGGGCCAACAGAGCTAGGAATGACACCCACCCCCACCATCCACACCAAGAAACTCAGGATCATCATCAACAGCAAACTCGACCTGGCAGCATGTAGTCACCGATTCTTGCTTCCATACCCTGAAGATGCTGAAGAAGATTTTTAAATGGCTCCCAATTTGCACCCAAAAAGCCCTCATGCATGCACTGGTCACAAGCAACCTGGACGATGGAAACACGCTCTATGCCGCAAAACAACAAAACACTCACCAGAATTCTGCAGACCATTCAGAACTTAGTGGCCAGAATCACTCTCAGCCTCCCAAGCCGCTCTCACATCACACCACACCATAAGGAGCTCCACTGGTTCCCCATTCACAAACAAGCAGAATTCAAACTCCTCACCCACACTTTCAAGGCACTACATAACACTGACCCTGCATACTTCAATAATCACATCTGCTTTCACAAACCTTCCAGACACCTCCACTTGTCAGGACTCCTACTCGCAGACATTCATTGCATATAGAAAACCAAATCTGGTGGTCGAGCCTTCTCCAACACTTCTCCTAAAGCATGGAACAACCTGACTCTACACATAAGAGACTCCTCCTTACTTCTGAATTCCGCAAGAAGCCGAGGACATGGCTTTTTGAGTAGTCGCACTAGGCCTTAGGTGTGGCTGGACACACACTTGCTCAGCGCCAGGCTATTCTCCTGGGTGACAGCGTGCTTTACAAATCTGCATACCATAACATAGCAAGTGTGTTATATATGTATTAATTCAGGCAACAAATAAGATGTAAAAAATGTAAACTTACAAAAACACATTTACTAAAAATACTTCAAACAAAAATATAAATATAAAAAATAAGCAAATAATACTATAAAATCTATTTAACCACAAATAAGAAAACTATTGGAGTCTAAGAATATTTAATATACTATTTCCACTCCACTTTATGCAACAGTACGGAAAGTGTTGGACTTAGGAGGGGTTAAATGTACTTTTCCCACTCCAGTCAAAGCAACATTAGGGAACGTTTTGGATTACAGAGGGGTTAATTTGCTATTCCTTCTCTAGTTAGCTCAATAGTAGGGAAAGTGTTGGAATTCGGAGGGGTTAGATTTACTATTCCCACTCCAGTCTGTGCAACAGTAGGGTAAGAGTTGGACTTTGGAGGGGTTAGATTTACTATTCCCACTCCAGTCTGTGCAACAGTAGGGTAAGAGTTGGACTTTGGAGGGGTTAGATTTACTATTCCCACTCCAGTCTGTGCAACAGTAGGGTAAGAGTTGGACTTTGGAGGGGTTAGATTTACTATTCCCACTCCAGTCTAAGCAACAGTAGGGAAAGTGCTAGACTTGGGAGGGGTAAAATGTACTATTCCCGTTCTAGTTAGTGCGACAGTAGGGAAAGCGTTGGCCTTTGGAGGGGTTAGATTACTATTCCCACTCCAGTCTGTGCAACAGTAGGGTAAGAGTTGGACTTTGGAGAAGTTAGATTTACTATTCCCACTACAGTCTAAGCAACAGTAGGGTAAGCGTTGAACTTTGGAGGGGTTAGATTTACTATTCCCACTCCAGTCTGTGCAACAGTAGGGTAAGCGTTGGACTTTGGAGGGGTTTGATTTGCTATTCCTTCTCTAGTTAGTGTGACAGTAGGGAAAGCGTTGGCCTTTGGAGGGGTTAGATTACTATTCCCACTCCAGTCTGTGCAACAGTAGGGTAAGAGTTGGACTTTGTACTATTCCCGTTCTAGTTAGTGCAACAGTAGGGAAAGCGTTGGCCTTTGGAGGGGTTAGATTACTATTCCTACTCCAGTTAGGGCAGCAGTAGGGAAAGCATAGGACTTTGGAGAAGTTAGATTTACTATTCCCACTACAGTCTAAGCAACAGTGGGGAAAGTGTTGTACTTTGCAGGGGTGAAATTAGCTATTTCCACTCCAGTCTAAACAGCAGTAAGTGAAGCGTTAGACTTCGGAGGGGTTAGATTTACTATTCCTACTCCACTTAGGGCAGCAGTAGGGAAAGTGTTGGACTTTAGAGGAGTTAGATTTACTAATCCTACTCCAGTCAGAAGAACAGCAGGGAATGTGTTGGACTTTACAGGGGTAACATTTAGGGGCCGATTCCGATCTCGGCCGGTAGGGCTCCGAATCGGATTCGGATTAACCGGATCCGATTCGGAGCCCTATTTCCCGACCGATTCGTACGCGCGTCCGGGCGAGCGAGTACGATGCGAAATCGCCGACCGACTCATCCGGGTGTCCCGACCGCTCCGACCGACTGCGTTCCGGGTCTAACCGCACCGACCGACTCGCTCGGACACGACTCGCACCGCGCAATGGAGACGTTCCCCGGCCGGGTAAGTACGATGCGCGCCGCGAGCAGTCCGACCGAGCCGCGCACTCCGGCTCGAGAAGAGCAGTCGGAGCCGTACTTTGGGGGTCCGTGTCGGACCCCTGTACGCGTAGCCACGCAAGTCGCACACAGGGGGACCCATGGGTCCCCTCTACCTGTGCGTGTACGGCGCGAGTCGCTTCGCGCGTACACGCTGTAGGGGGCGCCCTTGTCCGCCTCGCACCCATTGAGTCAATGGGAGCCCGCGCACGCGTTGTACGACCGGCTCCCATTGACTTCAATGGGAGTCCCGGCCGACTCGAGTTCGATGGCATACGTGCGCATCGTACTCGTTCGGTCGGGCTGCACGGGTCCGATTCGGTCGGAAATCTCTCCGGGTCCGGCTCGGTCGGAGAGATTTCCGGCCCGAATCGGAATCGGCCCCTTAGTATTCCTAGTCCAGTCAATGCAACAGTAGGGAAAGCGCTGTAATTTGAAGGGAATACATTTACAGTTCTCACTCCAGTCCAAGCAGCAGTAGGGAATGTGATGAACTTCAAGAGGGGTTAGATTTACTGTACCATATCCAGTGAGTACAACAGTAAGGAAAGTGTTGGACTTTGGATGGGTTAAATATTAAATTAGAGTACTCAAAAACAAATATATTTTCTTATAAAAAATTGTAACAAATAAGTTTAAAAAAAAATAAGCAAAATTCCATATAATGATGTCAACTTCACTAACTATAAAAAAACTCAGTAATATATCATCACGCATCCATTTAATTTAAAATAATATATAAAATGTAATTAATTTTAAATAACAAATGTCATCTCAAAATAAATTGTCAGAAATACTTACCATTAAATAAAATATGTATATTTTTTAAGATAATACATATAAAAATATTATACATAATTAATTTTCAATTAATAAATTACATGAGTAAATATAAAAAAATTATATATTTTTATTTTTGTACCAAGTGGCACACCTAAAAAAACACAGTATTAAAAATAAATGTGTAGGTGATATACATAGGTAATAATCAAATAAATATTTTTATTTAAAAATATTAAATTAAAAAACATTTAATTTAATTCAACTATTCACCATATTCTCCAAAAATCCCAGCAATCCACAACTAAAATATAAATTAAATAAATAAGTACTAAGCTATTTACAAAGTAAACAGTCAATTAAATACTTCATTAACTATTTAAAACTAATTAATGATCATTTCTTATTTGTTTAAAATTTATAAAGTTACTACCCTATACCCCTATAAAATCAGCAACCCACTACAAATGTACAACTTAAATAAATAGGTAATAAACTATTGTATAATTAACAATAAATTGTATACTTAATTAACAATTAACAAACTAATTACAAATACATTTGTTTGTAACTTAATTAACTTCCCACCCTATACTACTACAAATCCAACATCCCACTTCTAAAATGTTGCTTACTATAACTAATAATAAAACTAAATAAAAAAAATAATTAAACATTTTAAATTTAAAATATATCACACTAAAAAGGATACATAAATAATAATAAATTAAAAAGTGAATTACCAATGAAAAATAAATAAACACTAAATAATACATATTTATTATTTAAATAACTTTCCGCCCTGTCCCTTACAAACCCAACAACCAGCTATATCACCATAAAACACTAACAACGTTAAAATGAAAAAAGAAATCACTTAAAATTGCAAACTATATTTTTTAAATTAATAACAATCATACCAACGATACTAAAATCTCAAATTAATATTATAACGAAAACACATGAAAATAATTAAAAGCAATATTTTTTACTACTATATTACTGAAAATGATATTAAAACAATTATATTCTTTAAAATGATATTACTTACCAAAAAACAATGTTCTTGACAATGATATTCTATACCACGATATTTTTGCATCACAATATTTTTTGCTGATATTTTTGAGTTCCGATATTTCAAACTCAATATTTTGTCCAACAATTCTACACTATCCCAGAGGTAATAAACTATCTCTAAGTTCCTTCACCATTCCAAATACCTTAAAAAGCCCCAAATATCCTACACTATTCCAGATTTTCTTTTTAGCCAGAAAATCCAGCACTTTCTAAAAATACTACAGAGTGTCAGAGATACCACATTATTACAGATATCCAACAATATCCCGGGAGTGCTAGATACTCCCAGAGATATTATTGTATCTTATAGCTCCTACACTATCTCAGAGATATTAGTCTTTCGAGCAAACATCTCACTATCCCGGAGGCAGTATAATGTCCCAGAGATACTACACTTTACTTAGTTCTCTTATCCGCTCCAAGATCATAGACTCTGCCGAGACCCAACACTATCTCTGACATCCTACACTACCTTCAAGACCCAACACTATCTCTGGCAACGTACACTATCTTCAAGATTCAACACTATTTATTTATTTATTTATTTATTTATTTAAACAGTTTTATATAGCGCTGGCTAGACCCAAAGGTATCAGAGCGCTTTACAAGGGTTAAGAGAGGAGCAAGTTGCAATATAACATTTGTACAAAAAGCAGTGCCAAATAATCAAAACCATAAGCAAAGAACAGTAAATACAAGGTCGAGAAAGTCAAGGGTACAATTAGGCCATAGCCGGAGTTGGATGGGAGGGCTAGCATGGGTAATCTGGGAAGGGGGGGAGACAGTAATGAGGTAGGGGGGAGCAGAGGAGGGTGATGGGAGAGGAGGTGGCATGTGGGGGTAGGTCGTGAATATAGGAGAACTAGTAAGGGGAGAGGTGGAAGTGTATGTAAGGATGGGAGGAGGGGGGTGCAGTGAGTCAGGTATAATGTGGGGAGCACCTGACACTGGCATGGGCAGGATGTGAAACCCCGTATAGTGGTAGGATTAAGGACCCCAGTATTTGTTGAGAAGGTGCCTTTTGAGATCTCTTTTGAAGCTGAGGTAGGAGGGGTTGCAATGTAGATCTTTAGGGAGTGAGTTCCAAATAGTAGGCGCATTACCGGAGAAAGAGCGTAGTTGGGTGGCTTTCTTATTAACCAAGGGGGGGACTAGCGTGAGATTATTTGTACTCCTCATTTCTCTTGAGCAGCCCGCTTTGTGGAGCTTATCTGAGAGATACACTGGGGTCTGATGGTACAGGGCTTTATGCGTAATGCAAGCATTCTTGTAGGTGGGAAGCCACTTGAGCTCTTTGAGGATGGGGAGATGTGGTCATACCGCTTACAATCTGAGATAAGCCTGGCTGCGAGGTTAAGGACAGATTTTATTGGGGCTAAGTAGACTTTCGGAGTTCCAGAGAGAATGGCATTGCCATAGTCAAGTCTAGAAAGTACTAGTGATTGAACAACTAGTTTGAAGTCATCAGCAGGAATGAAGGGTTTGATTTTTCTTGAGGTGAAGTAGAGAGAAGAGAGCACCTTTGGCAGCGTTTTTATGTGGGGAGAAAGGCTGAGGTTCTGATCAATGCTTATTCCGAGGATTTAACTGAGTTAGAGGTGGACAGAGAGAAATTGAGAGCTTTAAGGTCAGAGATCCAGTGAAGAATGGGGAGTCGGTTGTTTTTAGGAGCGAAGAGAATGACTTCCGTTTTTTAGGGTTGAGTTTAAGGTGATTGTGATAGAACCATTGTTGTATCTTGGTCAGGGTATCATTAAGGTGAAGAATATCAGCTTGGGATTTGATCTTATAGTAAAGCTGGGTATCATCCGCATAGAGGTGGTAGTTGATTCCTGCTTTCTTGAGAATGAGGGTGAGGGGCTCCATGAAGAGGTTAAATAGGGAGGGAGAGAGAATGGACCCCTGGGGAACGCCCAGGGGGACAGGAGTGGGTTTAGAGAGGCACTGGCTGATCTTAATTTGTTGGGTTCTGTGGTGAAAGAAGGAGGTGAACCATTCAAGGACAGGACCATTGAGGCCGAACCGATTTTCGAGGGTGTTCAGTAAGGCGGAGTGGTTGACAGTATCGAAAGCCGCAGAGAGGTCAAGAAGGATAAGAAGGGAGGCCTCCCCCTTGTCGAGGGAGTGGTGGATGTCATCAACAATGTTGAGCATAGCAGTTTCGGTACTGCAGCCTTTTCTAAAGCCTGACTGTAATGTATCCAAAAGGCTGAAGGAGTCAATGTGCTTGTCTAGTTGGAGCAGAGCGCATTTTTTGAGGGCCTTGGATAGAAGCGGCAAATTAGAGATAGGGCGCAGATTATTGAGGTCGGTGGGGTCAGCAATAGCATTTTTGAGGGTGGGAGTAATTTGGCCGAGCTGGAGGGAGACAGGGACACATCCTGTGGCAAAGGAGGAGTTGATGATGTTAGTCCAATAAGGAGTGATGATATGTTTTAACTCTTTAACAAGGTTGGCGGGAGAGGGTCCAAGGTATGAGAGGAGGGTTTAAGCTTAGTGATGATGTTGTAGACTTCCGCTCAGTAACTGGGCTGAAGTTAAGCCAGGATGCATTATTTTTTGGCTGTGGGTTGGTCTGGAAATGAACCGGAAGGGCGACGATGGAAGGGGATGGACAGAGTCAGGAGGGGGCGAAGGTGTGAAAGGAGACTTGGGCGGGGGGCAAGGAGGGGTAGGGAGCAGTAGGCGGGGGGATACGGCAAAGGATAGATCAATCTTGGCGATTTTTCGGAAAAGAAGTTCGCGATTTCTTCACATCTTTCCATAGAGGCCATTAATTTGGGGGGCAGAAGCTGCTTGATTTTTAATAATGCTGAATAGTTCCCTGGGTCTATTTTTAGCCCGATCGAGTTGTGTGCCGAAAAGGAGGCCTTTTTATTGAGGATGTGTTTTTGTAATTAGCCCTTGCGGTTCTAAGGAGGGCAAGATTTGGTGGCGAGGGGTGTTGTCTCCACGTGCGCTCGGTCAGCCCTAAGCGAGCGTCTCTCATTGTTGAGATCAGCATTAAACCAGGATTTAGGGGGTTGTTTTTGTGGCTTTAGTTTGGCAGGGGCAATATGGTCAAGGACCTCAATGATGGATTTGTTGTAGTGTTCGGTAAGGTCATTAGCATTTTGTGAGGGAGGTGACAGTTGAAGTTTTGCTTTAATCTTAGTCTCCAGTACGCCTGGAGGAATAAGGTGAAGATTTCTAGTTAGTTTCCAGTGTTTAATGTTTTGAGAGGCCGGGGGAGGTATGGAGCTATTGATAGTGAAGAGGATAAGGTGATGGTCTGACCAGTCGATGGGGACAATGTGGGAAAGGGAAGCCAGATCTTTGCTAGTAATGATAGCATCAAGGGTAGCCCCTTTGGAATGTGTTGGTGTGTGGCAGAGTTGCTTCACGTCAGTAACATCGAGGAGGTCATTGAGGATGATGACCGAAGGATCATCATTATTGTTCCAATGAATATTAAAGTCTCAGAGGAAGAGGCTTTTAGAGTTGGACATCGAGGCTTGGGAGAGCAGGTCAGAAAATTCCTCCACAAAGGGCAGAGGGTCTGCAGGGGGATGGTAGATATTATGTAGTCGAATAGGAGGGGAACCCTGAACTTTAAGTTTGGCTCCCATGTATTCGAAAGTGGTTTGCTCGGGGTTCTGAACAAGGGAGATTTGTAGATCATCTTTATAGATTATGGCTAGGCCCCCTCCAATTTTATCAAGCCTATCTTTTCTAAGGATGGAGTAGCCCGGAGGAGAGAGTAGGTCAAGAATAGATGAAGAGTGAGCTTTGAGCCAGGTTTCTGTAAGAAACGCGATGTCAATGGCTTCACTAAGGATGGTTTCCCAAATTTCTGTTGCATGTCGTGCGGCCGATCAGCAGTTGACAAGCATGCAGTTGATGGGTTCAGGGTTGACTTTGGGGGGACAGCCGGAATGGATGGAGGTGAGTTGCGGGGGGGTCTGGGTGAGCCAGGGGAGGTCGGGATACGGCTTCTCCTCATGATCACCGGAATAGTGGAGTGTAGAGTGGGGGGGTCAGTAGTTATGGTGATCTGCTGAGGAGGCCTGGGCGGGACAGGGGAGGTATGGCTACGGCTTCGCCTCTGGGTTACCGGGGCCGTAGAGTGAGGTGCATGAGGGTCAGTAGTCATGGGGATAGGGGAGGGGGTATTTTTTAAGTCCCCGGGGTTCAGGGAGGAAAGATGGATCAGGGATTGGGGTGATATTAGAGGGCAGCTACCGGGGGTTCATCGCTGGAAATACCGTAGGGGAGGTGTTCATTTGTTGGAGGAGAGTAGGGTTAGTTTGAGCAGTGCCCATAGAAAGGGTATGGTTGGCAAGGATAGTATCGGAGAGGGCGTTAAAGTCGTTCCTAAGAGATGAAAGTTCCAGCGACAGGATAGAGAGGTGGAGGTCAAAGTTAAGAACCGATTGGGTTAAAAGTGTGGAAGGAGGGGAGGCAAGGAGGTCAGGGGGGAGGGGGGCATGTTCCGAATTAGGCCGTAAGAGAGGCATGGGTAGTGGACGTGGAGGGAACCCAGGTGGTGGGAGGTGAGGGGTGTTCTGGGTGGCTAGGCTGAGGATGGGTTGTAGAGTGAGAACTAGGCGTACCAAAGGGGTCTGATGGGTGCTGTGAGAAGATAAGGGGGCATGGGGCGAGTGAGGGGGGAGCAATCTTGTCTGAGGGGGTGGGAGTCACTTAGTTTGCAAGAGATTGGTGTCCCTGGTAGAGCAGTAGGGGGGTCAATGTGAGTGGGCGCAGTGTATAGGGGGAACGGAGGAGAGGGATCAGTCTGAGGTGGGAGGGAAGAATGAGAGGTAAGAAGGGAGTGATTAGGGTTGAGTGGGAGAGGGTCATGAGGAGGGGTGAGAAGGGGAGTGATTAGGGTTGAGTGGGGAGAGTCAAGAAGAGGGGTGAGGATTGGGTGGCTGAATGAGATGAAAGAATGTCAGGAGAAGGTGGAGGAGGCAGATGAGGGGAAAGTGGGGGGTTTGAGTGGCTAGGTATGATGTGGAAGTGTAACATGAGGGAGAGGACGCTCGGGAGGCGGTGGGTTACAAGGTCTGGGATTGGGCAACTTTATTGGTAGTTGCAGAATCAAGAAGCGGCAGGGTTGGTGTCAAAAGAGGTGAGGCCGAGGGGGCATCCTGAGATTGAGAGGCTGCGGAGATCTGGGAAGGAGAGTATAGTAGAGCTTGCAAGGTGCTGAAGTGGTGTTCGAAGATGGTGAGATGGTTTTCAGAGGCTTGTATGAGGATATTTCCAGATTTAAAGATAGAGATGTCAATTTCACCTGAGAAAGTGGAGGAAAGGGTGGTGGACAGTTTCAAGCCATATGGTATTTTGCAAGATTTCGTTATGGGGAGGTAGTGGAGGAAGATACTTTTCCATTTAGAGGCGTCTGGAGTAAGATGTAGTTAGTTTTAATAATGGAGGTGAGGCTAAGATGAAGTTGTCAACAAATACGGTTTCTTTGGTGACGTTTTAATGTTTTATGTTTCAGGTTCTTCTTAGCATTTTTGGAAAGGTTGGGAGGGTAAAGGTTAGTCCAAGAGTTGGGGCTGCTCCTAGTGATGTGTGTGTCCGGTGCTGTAGGGGTGTCATCGTGAGGGGAGGCATGGTAATTATGCAAGGATGGTCAATTGAGCCCGAGCAGGGAATTATAAGGAGGCGTAAGGGTGGGGGAGAATGGAAGCGGGGGGTGGGAGAAAGTCAGTGGGTGGGAAATTAGCTCAAAGCCCAGGGCAGGGCCCTGTATTGAGGTGGCTGAGACGGGGAAGCGTTGGAAAAAGAGTTGAGTCCGTAATCCGATTCAGCACGATGAGGAATTGGTCAGTCAGTTGGGGAGACCGCCACACCGGGACAGGTGGGAGAGGGAGGAGAAATAGGAGGAAACCGGATAAGGCTAAGAGGCAACGTGCTATGTGCAGTCGTGTGGATAATTAAGGAGCCGGCAATGCAACACTCTGGGCAGACAATCCAGAAGGGGTAGATCAGTTTGGGAGCATGAAGTACATTAGGTTAGGCACATCAAATCAACAATTCAACATGAGGGACAGGGTGGATTAGCAAGAGGCAAGGCAACATTTGAAATATTCAGTCTCAAAAATGAGGTAGATAGATTTGGGCGCACGTAAAGCATAGGGTAAAAACATCCCATGTCCTAGCAGCAGGCAACAATACATTTAAAATATAAGTACACAATCCAGCATCACTAAACATATAAAATAAGTATGAGTACAATAAGTCTACAATCAAGAAGGGGTAGATCAGTTTAAGAGCATGAAGTACATTAGACTAGGAACATCGTATCAACAATTCCATATAAGAGACAGGTAAATTAGCCAGAGGCAAGGCAACAATGAGGTAGATAAATTTGGATGCACGTAAAGCGTAAGGTAAAAATATCGATGACTTAGTAGCAGGCAACCAAACATTGGAATCTGACATACTATCTCTGACATACTACACTATCTTCAAGATTCAACACTATCCCAACTTCAGTCGTGATCATCTTCAGAGACTTGCTGAAAACACACCTTGTGAGCTGTGGCTAAAGATATGACCTCAGCGATTTCCTTACAGAGCTCTACACATCCAGCACTATTCTGCGTCGTGCAGCAGGTGCGACAGGGGCGTGACCCCTCACCACATGATGTTTTCCATTTTATGACATTTTATGGTGTTAATATATCTCAACCTGCACATTACTGTACAACAATATTGAATACATTTCCTAGGTTTATTTTGTATTTAGTGGGTTCCATTCACTCCAGAAGCTTGAGGCAAATGAAGACCTTGCTCCTGTGATGGTTACCCAACTGCACCTTCCACTGTAGCCCCTTCTAGTAAATTTATAAGCACACTAAGAACACGTGGTAGGAGACTAGCTTGTAGATTAACATAGAGAAATGTTCTTTTCTGCTTAATGTTAACCGCTACTCATACTATTGAATTTATATCTGAAGCAGTAGAGCACAGAATGAGCGAACCCAGTGTTGTGTGCTGCTCACACTACGGGATTGAACCGGCACCCCATCTGAGAGTACCTGAAGCCACACTGCCTGGAGTAAGTTGTCTCAATGGTGTATGCTACTCACAGTATCAGAAGTGTTACTCCCTCTGAGAGTACCTGAAACCACACAGCCTGCAGTATGCTGGCTCAATGTTGTGTCCTATTCACAGTATCAGAAGTGTTACTTCCTCTGAGGGTGCCTGAAGCCACACAGCCTGGAGTAAGTAGACTCAAAATTGTGTCCTAATCAAAGTATCAAAAATGTTACTCCATCTGAGAGTACCTGAAGCCACATAGCCTGGAGTAATATGAGTCAACATTGTGGCCTATTCACAGTATCAGAATTGTTACTCCCTCTGAGAGTACCTGAAGCCACACAGCCTGGAGTAAGTTGGCTCAATGTTGTGTCCTATTCACAGTATTAGAACTGTTACTCCCTCTGAAAGTACCTGAAACCATACAGCCTGGAGTAAGCTGGGTCAATGCTGTTCCTATTCACAGTATCAGAATTGTTACTCCCTCTGAGGGTGCCTGAAGCCACAGAGCCTAGAGTAAGCTGGGTAAATGATGTGTTCTATTCACAGTATCAGAATTGTTACTCCCTCTGAGAGTACCTGAAGCCACACAGCCTGGAGTAAGTTGGCACAATGTTGTGTCCTATTCACAGTATTAGAACTGTTACTCCCTCTGAAAGTACCTGAAACCATACAGCCTGGAGTAAGCTGGGTCAATGCTGTTCCTATTCACAGTATCAGAATTGTTACCCCCTCTGAGGGTGCCTGAAGCCACAGAGCCTAGAGTAAGCTGGGTAAATGATGTGTTCTATTCACAGTATTAGAATTGTTACTCCCTCTGAGAGTACCTGAAACCACACAGCTTGAAGTAAGCAGGTTCAATGTTTTATGCTACTCCCAGTATCAGAAGTGTTACTCCGTCTGAGAGTACCTGAAGCCACACAGCCTGCAGTAAGCTGGCTCAATGTTGTGTCCTATTCACAGTATCAGAAGTGTTACTTCCTCTGAGGGTGCCTGATGCCACAGAGCCTAGAGTAACTAGACTCAAAATTGTGTCCTAATCAAAGTATCAAAAATGTTACTCCATCTGAGAGTACCTGAAGCCACATAGCCTGGAGTAATATGAGTCAACATTGTGGCCTATTCACAGTATCAGAATTGTTACTCCCTCTCAGAGTACCTGAAGCCACACAGCCTGGAGTAAGTTGGCTCAACTTTCTGTCCTATTCACAGTATCAGAATTGTTACTCCCTCTGAGAGTACCTGAAGCCACACAGCCTGGAATAAGTTGGCTCAATGTTGTGTCCTATTCACAGTATTAGAACTGTTACTCCCTGTGAGAGTACCTGAAACCACACAGCTTGAAGCAAGCAGGCTCAATGATGTTCCTATTCACAGTATCAACATTGTTACTCCCTCTGAGAGTACCTGAAATGACACAGCCTGCAGTAAGCTGGCTCAATGTTGTATGCTATTCACAGTATCAGAAGTGTTACTTCCTCTGAGGGTGCCTGAAGCCACACAGACTGGAGTAAGTAGACTCAAAATTGTGTCCTAATCAAACTATCAAAATCATTACTCCATCGCAGAGTACCTGAAGCCACATAGCCTGGAGTAATGTGAGTCAATGTTGTGTCCTATTCACAGTATCAGAATTGTTAATCCCTCTGAGGGTGCCTGAAGCCACAGAGCCTAGAGTAAGCTGGGTAAATGATGTGTTCTAGTAACAGTATCAGAATTGCTACTCCCTCTGAGGGTGCCTGAAACCACACAGCCTGTAGTAAGCAGGCTCAGTGTTGTGTCCTATTAACAGTATCAAAATTGTTACTCCCTCTGACAGTACCTGAAGCCACACAGCTTGGAGTAAGCAGGATCAATGGTGTGCCCTATTCACAGTATCAGAATTGTAACTCCCTCTGAGAGTACCTGAAGCCACACAGCCTGAAGTAAGTTGGCTCAATGTTGTGTCCTATTCACAGTATCAGAAGTGTTACTTCCTCTGAGGGTGCCTGAAGCCACACCGCCTGGAGTAAGTAGACTCAAAATTGTGTCCTAATCAAACTATCAAAATCATTACTCCATCTCAGAGTACCTGAAACCACACAGCCCGGAGTAAGCTGGGTAAATTATGTGTTCTATTCACAGTATCAGAATTGTTACTCCCTCTGAAGGTACCTGAAGCCACACATCCTGGAGTAAGCTTGGTCAATGTTGTGTCTTAGTCACAGCATCAGAATTGTTACTCCCTCTGACAGTACCTGAAATCACACAGCTTGGAGTAAGCAGGCTCAATGTTGTGCCCTATTCACAGTATCAGAATTGTTACTCCCTCTGAGAGTACCTGAGGCCACACAGCCTGGAATAAGTTGGGTCAATGTTGTGTCCTATTCACAGTATTAGAACTGTTACTCCCTCTGAAGGTACCTGAAGCCACACAGCCTGGAGTAAGCTGGGTCAATGTTGTGTCCTAGTCACAGTATCAGAATTGTTACACCCTCTGACAGTACCTGAAACCACACAACTTGGAGTAAGCAGGCTCAATGCTGTTCCTACTAACAGTATCAGAATTGTTTCTCCCTCTGAGGGTGCCTGAAGCCACAGAGCCTAGAGTAAGCTGGGTAAATGATGTGTTCTATTCACAGTATCAGAATTGTTACTCCCTCTGAGAGTACCTGAAGCCACACAGCTTGGAGTAAGCAGGCTCAATATTGTGCCCTATTCACAGTATCAGAATTGCTACTCCCTCTGAGGGTGCCTGAAGCCACAGAGCCTAGAGTAAGCTGGGTAAATGATGTGTTCTATTCACAGTATTAGAACTGTTACTCCCTCTGAAGGTACCTGAAGCCACACAGCCTGGAGTAAGCTGGGTCAATGTTGTGTCCTAGTCACAGTATCAGAATTGTTACTCCCTCTGACAGTACCTTGAAACCACACAGCTTGGAGTAAGCAGGCTCAATGTTGTGCCCTATTCACAGTATCAGAATTGTTACTCCCTCTGAGGGTGCCTGAAGCCACAGAGCCTGAGTAAGCTGGGTAAATGATGTGTTCTATTCACAGTATCAGAATTGTTACTCCGTCTGAGGGTGCCTGAGGCCACACAGCCTGGAGTAAGCTGGGTCAATGTTGTGTCCTAGTCACAGTATCAGAATTGTTACTCCCTCTGACAGTACCTGAAACCACACAACTTGGAGTAAGCAGGCTCATTGCTGTTCCTATTCACAGTATCAGAATTGTTTCTCCCTCTGAGGGTGCCTGAAGCCACAAAGCCTACAGTAAGCTGGGTAAATGATGTGTTCTATTCACAGTATCAGAATTGTTACTCCCTCTGAGAGTACCTGAAGCCACACAGCTTGGAGTAAGCAGGCTCAATGTTGTGCCCTATTCACAGTATCAGAATTGTTACTCCCTCTGAGGGTGCCTGAAGCCACAGAGCTTGGAGTAAGCAGGCTCAATGTTGTGCCCTATTCACAATATCAGAATTGTTACTCCCTCTGAGGGTGCCTGAAGCCACAGAGCCTAGAGTAAGCTGGAGTAAATGATGTGTTCTATTCACAGTATCAGAATTGTTACTCCTCTCTGAGAGTACCTGAAGCCACACAGCTTGGAGTAAGCAGGCTCAATGTTGTGCCCTATTCACAGTATCAGAATTGTTACTCCCTCTGAGGGTGCCTGAAGCCACAGAGCTTAGAGTAAGCTGGGTAAATGATGTGTTCTATTCACAGTATCAGAATTGTTACTCCCTCTGAGAGTACCTGAGACCACACAGCCTGAAATAAGTTGGGTCAATGTTGTGTCCTATTCACAGTATCAGAATTGTTACTCCCTCTGAGAGTACCTGAAGCCACACAGCTTGGAGTAAGCAGGCTCAATGTTGTGCCCTATTCACAGTATCAGAATTGTTACTCCCTCTGAAGGTGCCTGAAGCCACAGAGCTTAGAGTAAGCTGGGTAAATGATGTGTTCTATTCACAGTATCAGAATTGTTACTCCCTCTGAGGGTGCCTGAAGCCACAGAGCCTAGAGTAAGCAGGCTCAATGTTGTGCCCTATGCCCAATTGTTACTCCCTCTGAGGGTGCCTGAAGCCACAGAGCTTAGAGTAAGCAGGCTCAATGTTGTGCCCTATTCACAGTATCAGAATTGTTACTCCCTCTGAGAGTACCTGAGACCACACAGCCTGAAATAAGTTGGGTCAATGTTGTGTCCTATTCACAGTATCAGAATTGTTACTCCCTCTGAGAGTACCTGAAGCCACAGAGCCTAGAGTAAGTTGGCTCAGTGCTGTGTCCTATCCACAGTACCAGAATTGTTTTAAGATTTGTTTTTAACATTTGAGATTGGTGATTTAAATAGCGCGCACTACAGTCTGCACCTCCACTTGGAGTTAATATTAAGACCCTCATTAGAAGCTCATCAGTACCTCCGCGGAGCTGATATTAACGAAAGCCGCCAACAAGTCCCCAGGAATAAATAAGGGGTGCCCGGCCGGGGGACTGGAGGTGCCTATCCCCACAGCCCCTGCTTGTTTCCCAGCCATGGTTTTCCAGGAGTGGATTTTCACCCAAGAACCCACATAACAAGAGACTGTGTAATAGGGTCCAATATTGCCATTGATGGGATCTGGGAACATAAGCCACGAGGCTGAATGCTAATTGGTTTGAATTTGTCTCCAGAACCCTGAAATTGTATTATAGGACCATATTATACTTGGTACTGATTATGCATTTTTTATATTACATGATTATTTCGGCGTAATTAGCTTTAAAAGGTTGTTGTCTTAAAATTTGCACTGATTAAAATTGGAAGGTTTAATTGTTTTTTTTTAATCTTTCTTAAATAAATTGTTAATAAAACAATAGGCGAGGGTGAGGGTCAGTGAATTAAGGCAATTCTGAGGCTGCAGAGTTACTGCTTAGTTGTGTTTTTACTCCATGTGCCCCAAAATGTGCAACATTTGCAGATTTCACCAAAAATAATGTTTCTCTAGTAGACACAGGTCTTCCAGGAGAGGACGGCCGGATTTACCAACCTCTGCCTGAATCACAAAATGGACCCGCTTCAAACCCTTATTTCTTGAGTGTTTGCTTTCTCCTTCGTGTCCTTCTCTCATCAATACCTTTAAAAAAGTAAGGGGCATATTAGCAAGAACATGCGATAAATATCGCAAACCTTGCTTAGCACGTCTTTTATCGCCGGCTTATCCGCTGGATATTACCGCTGAAATAACATGCTATTAGCAAGGTTTATCTCCATTGCGATAAAATATCCAGTGATAGCGGCGAAACCCAGCTTTAACGCGAGAAATCAGCGATAAATCCTATCGCTAATTCTGGGGACTTAACCTTACAATCCACCTCCCATTGACTTTCATTGCTAAGTCATGTTTTTATCAGTTCTAAAAAACAAGCGCTAATCGGGGTTACGCGCGTATTTTATCCGCTTCGCGTGTGTGCTGATAGGCTGATAGGTATGTAAGCGACTGTTTTCTGTCGTCTTTTAGTTGGGATCACCTACCTTGCATGTCATTAGCGATAATTATCGCTGACATGCAAGGCGATGTAAACCCGGCCGCTATCGCCGGAAAGCTGTCGCTAACGCCTGTTAGCGACAGCTTGCTAATAGGGCGTTAAAAATATCGCCGCTTTAGCGGCAAGAAGTGCCGCTAAAGCGGCGATAAAGCCCTTGATAATATGCCCCTAAATTCTTTTTAAACTGAGTGTCGCCTGAATTAGTGCAAGAAAAACATACAAAAGAAAACAAGAGCCTAGCTTTTTTCTATGCTGATTAATTTATTCATTCTTTCAGACGTAAAATGTATTAAGTATTTTTTTCAACATTTCCCCGTGAAAATTTGCATAAAAATCCAAACAATTTCACTCTTTAAAAATCGCAATAAAACCTGGTGAAACAGAAATGGTTGCCAAGTCCTTGGAAGTCACACCACAGGCGACACAAATTAAAATGATGAACGTCAGGGTGAGCGAATCCTCCACAGCCCCCTGAATCCTGAGCCCTTCCCACAACCCCATAAATCTCCTCCTTAAACAATAACTCGTGGGGAATAAACAGGCGACGCTCCCAGAAGACAGCAGGCGTTTGATTTGAGAACTGCAAACGAGGCACATGTTGTATGAAATATCTGATGCATCAGAGACGTTTTAAGGCATGGGCGAAGTGGGCTCTGGCCCAGGGCCCCAGCTTTAAGGGAGCCCCCTGATAGAGCCAGGCCTGTTCTGCAGAGAGTCTTGCCCTGATTACCTTGAATAATTCTTAAACGGATTGTTTTAAATACTGTTTCCTTTTATTTATGTTTAATGTAGTTGATGTGGAAGAGTCTATAACAGCCATTTTGCTGAGAAATTTTGGGGCATATTTACGTTCCCTGGCGCATCCCTGCATATCAGCAGGGATGCGCCAGGGAAAATTGCGTCACGCAAGTTTACCCTTGCGCCACGTCGGATGCGCCGCATTTACAATGCGGCACGTAGTGGCGCAGTGATAAGCAGATGCGTGACGCATCTGCCAGGCGGAAGGTTGGCGCAGTGCTGAGATTGTGTCGCAAGCGCGACGCAACTCCAGCACTGTTCCAACCTTCCTATCCTCTAACATGGTGCGTCAATCCCTTGCGCCTGCTTGAAGCAGGCGTAAGGATTTGACGCACCAGCGCTCAGAAAAGTGACTGCATGAAATCTTGCAGATTTCACTACGTCACTTTTCCGAGGCGTTCCTGCGCCGAACGCCCCCTGCGCCCGATACGCCCATGAAACCTGACGCAGGTTTCATGTGGCGCAGAGGTTCACCTCGTGACGCATCTCCCTAGATGCGTCACGTTGTAAATATAGCGCAACGCGGCGCATGGTTTTGCGTCGCCGCTGCGTCACATGCGTGACGCAACGGCGGCGCATAAGTGGCGCAAGGGGCTTGTATATATGCCCCATAGTTTTTATGTGTCATGTGATGTTCATAAAATAGTTGCTTTAAGACCAAAACAGGACCTTACCTATAAGAAATGAGAGGGTATCACAGAGATTTTGCAGTAGTATTAGTGAGCGGCTGCTGCTGTGTTACAATATTGAAAACACACATCACTATCCCTGAATATTAGATGTAAACACATTTTGAATTTGGATGAGTGTGCATGTGTACTGCCAGTGACCTGGCCAAAGAGGGCATGAAAGAGCTGAAATTGGATCATAAATTCAAAGCCGTTCTGAACAGGGGCCCCCAAAATACATTTGGCCCAGGGCCCCCACAATCCTTAAGATGTCCCTGCTGATGCTAAGGACAGTCTGTCAACGTCCTGGGAGTCTCGTTCAGCGCTCAGTCGTCACACCAGGGCGTAGACAGATGTAAGAGAGACAACTATAGGACATCAGAGGTGCGAAAACTGGAAGGAACCTTCTACAGCTATATGTGTCTCCCTCAAATATCTTTGGAAATGAACAATCACACAATTATCTTCCACAGTTTGTGAAGAGGGGGTAAAACTGCCTCCCCCGGTTGGGCTTTGGCTGAAGAAAGCAGTCTATTGACCAAACAGACCAAGACATTCTAAACTGGATATGGGACAAACATCTACATTTTTATGAAAACTGACTCTGGTGCTGTGACTCTCCTTTTAATGACATCTAGAATTCTTTAGGGTTCTATGTGTCGCTAGGTTCTGGTGCTTTCAATGTTGGCTTCTAAATTCACCTGAAGCGCAGGAGACAGGGTCTGGTGTCCACCATCACTTGTCAATATGCAATTTAGTTATTTATTGGGACTTAGGTTACAGGAGATATAAGGACTTTTTCAGACTTATATGTAGGGGTAATCGAAAATCCTCCAATATAAGAATATAAGAAAATGGGGATGCTCGCTTTATTTTCCACCTTCCAATTACATTTATTTCTCCCTCATTTTAAGGCGGGAATTGATCTACACCGATGTGGGGATGTTCACTGCATTTTACATAATCCCCTTATCTTGTGTTACATCTTGAAATCTAAGCAGTGCATGCATTCCTCCATACTTCAGATTGCACTCAACAGTAAGGCACAAATGTACAAATGCATAATTTTCTACATCATAAATTGACCAATATTGAATTATAGTGTCTGGAAGAGCGGTTCCTAAGGTACCTCAAATGCAAACTAATGATTCACAATTTGTGATTTAGAACCAATTGTTAACTGCGAGAGTTGCATTGGAAGCCACTGAAGGCGTCACAAACCAGGCAGTCCCCAGCAGTGTAATGCGGGTGGCCTGAAGGGGTACGGGAGCGGCGGAGAGCTGTGGACTACGATGCAAGCCCGGCGCACCACGAGAAGGAGATGGAAGGAAGAAGGAAGCCGAACTTCAGTAACTAAGAGTTGGATCTTCTTGTAGAGGGATGCGTTGCAGCCATTGAGAACATCTTTGGAAAGGCTTGTTTGAAAGTGTCTGAGGCCACCCAAAAGTATTTGTCACACATGCCAGACAGCATCAATGCTGTCAACAAGGCATTCAGGACCATCAAAGAGATGCGTCAAAGATAATATGACCTGTAACTCCCATCTCAAACAAAATTACCAGTAGAAGAAGTGAGGCTGCAGGAACCAGCGGAGGGCCTCCTGATCCAAGCCAACCGCACGTGGGACTGCATTGAGAGATCATTTCAGATTGAGGCGCTGGCAGGGTCAGCATCTTAGACATGTCTGGACCACCTACAAAGGGCTTGTCCTGCTCCACATACAGAATGGCGACCTGAAGGTGCAGCATCCACAACTCGTGGATGCCTACATTAACCATTGCCTTAATTTCCACCGGCTGTGGCGTTCTGCACCTTCTTTGTAAACCACAGGTTTATGGTTCTGGAATGTGGTGAAGGTTGCCTAGCGCTACTTGAGCTGAGAAGGCAGTTGCTCTTGACCAGCTGCTGGATGGGGTCCTTGTATTACTGCCTACTGAAATAAAGTCTCTTCCTTCAACTACCGAAGTCTGGACTGCAATTTGTGAGAGACTCACTTCCACAATTTGGCAACGAGGATGCAAAGGGAAGATGAGTCAGTGCAACAATACATAACGGTCTTGCGCAAATTAGCCTCGACGTGCAACTTTGGTGCCACTTTGGAGGAGCGTCTGAGAGATCAGTTTATGCTGGGTTGTGTTCAAGACAAGACTAGAATGCTCATTGGCAAAAAGATGATCCTCCTTTACAAGAGGTTATCACCATCGCGAAGAGTCATGAACACTCGAAAACGTGTGTTGATATTATAAAGAAAAGCTCTTTGTCACAAAAGGATGTTTCTTGTGACGTTAAGGCAATTTCAGATAACTCTGTTAAGCCCAAAAATATCTTAAATCAAAGTCAGTCTAGTCTACCTCAAAAAGGAACTGACCATACTCAGAGGTCTTTCTCAGGTCAGAAATCTTGGAATTTAAAACAATTTCAAGGGAGGTGTTACAGGTGTGGTAACTCTGGTCACATGGCTGATCTTAAGAAATGTCCAGGTTGGAAAGCTATTTGCAAAATTTGTGGGAGGAAAGGTCATGTTTCCAAATGTTGTAGATCTAGTATGGTCCGTAATTCTGTTAAAGAAGTCGATGTTTGTGATGATAATAATGAAGTCATTATTTGTCAAGTTTCAGAAAAAAACCTGATGGTCCTTATGAGGATGTCCTAATCAATGATGCTTTGGTTAAGATGCTGTTCGACTCTGGAGCCAAGATTACACTTATTCCTAAAGTGTTTTATGAAGGTTCTTTAAGAGATAAGGTGGTCCTTGAAAAACCTGACATAAGGCCAAAAGGATATGGTGGTGTCACCATTGAACTACTTGGTTACTTCTGGGGGTCAATAAACTTTAAGGGGAGAGTAATTTCTGGAAAAATTTACGTGTCAATGAAAGGTGACTCTCTTATAAGTTGGTTTCACCAAAGAGATCTCCATGTGTTTCTTGACCCCAATGAAGATCCTCAGGTCTAGTCTAAAGGAGTTGCCACCTGTTAGGGTAGTAAGCGTCATGGTTAATGATTTAATCAAGGAATTTCCTAGTGTCTTCGCAAATGAACTTGGCTGTTTTAAGAAGTACATACATCAGATAAAACTTAAGGAAAATGTTATCCCTAAAGTTGCTAAAGTTAGAAGTGTTCCTCTCCTAGTGAGAGACAGTATGAAGCAAGAACTGGACAAGCTCCTGGCGAAGGGTATTATCCAAGAGGTTGAGGCGGCAGAGTGGGTTTCTCCGGTAGTAATGGCTCGTAAGGCTAATGGTGAAGCTCAACTCTGTGTGGACTTGAGGGAACTCAACAGAGCGGTAGTCGTTGATCACTATCCTCTGCCCAACATTGCAGAAATGTTGTGTTCCCTTGAAGGGGCAAAGCACTTTTCCTCTTTAGACTTGACCTCCGCTTACCACCAGGTCAGGCTACACCCTTCTTGTCAAGAGTACACTACTTTTACGACACCGTTTGGTACGTTTAAATTTCTAAGAATGCCCTTTGGGTTAATATCGGCTGCCTCAGTTTTTCAAAGGGTGATGGAGGGCATTCTTGGAGAGTTAAAGGGCGTGAAAGTGTATCAAGATGATGTGCTCATTTTTGGTGCTGATTTAGAGGAACATGATACTAGGTTGAGGTCTGTTTTAGAAAAGCTACAAAATGCTGGACTTACCTTACGGGCTGACAAATGCAAGTTCAATGTTAAAGAAATTGAATACCTTGGACATTTTGTTTCACCAGATGGAATCAAACCAAAGAAAAACCTTGTTGATTCTATTCTCAAGTTGCGTTCACCTTCTAATAAGGATGAACTTGTTAAGTTTTTGGGTATGTCAGAATTCTATCATAAATTCATACCGAATTTTGCAGGAAAGACATTGTCTCTAAGGTCTTTGTTGAAAAAAAGGGTGTGAATTTGAATGGTCAAAAATTTGTGAAGAAGAATTCATTGATATTAAGGATCACATCAACAATGCACCATGTCTAAGTAGTTTTGACCCTTCTAAACCCTCTTTTCTTATGACTGATGCCAGTTCCACTGGTCTAGGGGCAGTGTTACTACAAAAAATAGATGGAATAGAAAAACCATCTTGTTCATCTCGAGGCCCCTAAGGGGTGCAGAATGCAATTACTCTGTTGTAGAAAAAGAGGCACTAGCTGTGTTCTGGGCAGTGCGTAAATTAAGGGAAGTTCTTATGGGGCAAAAGATTTAAGATTCTTTCTGACCACAAACCACTCAAAGAAGTGTTTACAAAGAAGGGCATAGATTTTGTCTCTCACCGCATTCGGAAGTGGGTTGTGGCTCTTCAAGAATTTGAATTTGAACTGTTGTATTTACCTGATTCTAACAATGTTCTAGCTGACTGTCTTTCGAGACTAGGTGGTTTGAATGATGATACGGTTGATGACAATGAGTGCTTTGCTGGGGAGATTATGGATGAGGTTGTGAATGTGTGTTTGATTAGTGAAGGTGTTGTATCGGAAGATGAATGGAAGGAACATCTCGTTACTGATGAGTTCTTACAAAAAGTCATCACTATGGTGAATACCGGTTGGTGTGATAAGAAAGAGTGTGATGAACAGTTGAAGGCTGTTTGGCATGTAAAAGAAGAATTGGAGGTTGTGGACGGTGTGCTTATGCGTGGAAGCAAACTTATTCCACCTCATGTCCTAAGGGAAAAATTGGTTATGAGTGCCCATGCCTCTCACATGGGTGTAGCTAAGGCTGAAGGAAAGAATCAGGGAGTGTACTGGTGGCCCGCCATGGATATTTTTGTAGAGAGACTTGTGCGGGAATGTGCTGACTGTGCCAATTGTGATAAGTCGATCAAGTGTAGGACGCAACCTATGGTGATTAGAGAGCAGGCTGCTTCTCCTTGGTCAGATATTTCTTTGGACATTTTGGGTCCTGTGAAGTTTAGGTCGCAAGATCGCTATGTCATCGTCTGCATAGATATGTTTTTCACGGTGGCCGGAAATCAAGATTGTGACTTCTGTTGAGTCCTCTGTTGTGGTAGAGTTCTTGGATGAGCTTTTTGGCGAGAGGGCTTCCCTCAAACAGTTTTGTCTGACAATGGTGTCCAATTCACCTCTCGCTTAGTTGAAGATTTTCTGTCTACAAGGAGTATTAAACACAAGACATCTGCTCTCTATCACCCACAAAGTAATGGTGTGGTTGAGAGGTTTATCAAAGTGCTTAAAGAAGCTATACAACAGGCGAGATCTTGTGGTGATTGTTGGGAGTTTGCTTTAAAAAAAAAGGTGAGAGAGTATCGTTTCACCCTCATTCTTCTACAGGCGTGGCTCCCTTTCGACTCTTTAAGGGAGAATGGCAAATGTGGAGGTAGCTCCGCATTGGGTTTCTGCGAAGAGAGTGTTGGTTGATGGAAAAGTGGGTTGCACGGATGGATGGAAAGAAAGAGAAAGACAAAATGGATAAAAGAAAGATTAGCTATGATATGAGGAAAGCTGTGAAGAATACGATAGTTGAAGTTGGTGACTGGGTCCAAGATCAGGTTGCCTAAAAGAACCTCTGGTGTGTCCAAATACAGTCTACCCATACAGGTCATCAAGTTGTTTAAAAATGCCATTAAAACGAGTGATCACAGGATTTGGAACTTGGACAGGGTGGCTAAATGTCATTCTTCTTCTGCAAATTCAGATGCGAGTTCCTCTTCACTGTCAGTTCGACATGAATCTGTGATACCTAAGAACTGTTCAAGACCGTTTCGTTTAAAGCGGGTTCCTCTTCGTTTTCAAGATTATTCTACTTAATATGATTGATTATTGCTGTGATTTTTTAAAATTTCTTTCTTTGGTTGTGTAGTTTTTATTCTGTTATTTGTTTATAAAGAGGGAGGTGATGTGGCGTTCTGCACCTTCTTTGTAAACCACAGGTTCCTGGTTCTGGAATGTGGTGAAGGTTGCCTAGCGCTACTTGAGCTGAGAAGGGAGTTGCTCTTGACCAGCTGCTGGATGGGGTCCTTGTATTACTGCCTACTGAAATAAAGTCTCTTCCTTCAACTACCGAAGTCTGGACTGCAATTTGTGAGAGACTCACTTCCACACCGGCCTTCCAAGAACCTCCACTCCTCTCTCCTCGCCCCCCCACAAATCCGCCACTGCCGCTCCAGAGGATGCTCCTTCTCCCACCTCGCCGCCAAAGCCTGGAACACCCTCCCCTTCCACCTCCACACTTCACCCCCACTGATCCAATTCAGGAAGGAACTCAAGACCTGGCTCTTCGACTAAGACCCGCAGCACAGCGCCTGGACAAGCCGCACTATATATACCACTTGATTGATTAATGCATGTCCAGCAGGCTAATCACACTCACATGAAGAACTCACAAAATACACTAACAAGTAAATCCATGCCTTTGTATGTACAACACACACAGTGCTTTGTGGGTGTTTTAGTCCCGGTATCTCAATTTCTGAGGTCAGGGAGTTCAGTTGTCTTCATCTACAATCATTTCATATGTGTCTGCAGTGTAGCAAACATTCAAAACAGCTCAATGTGTGGTACCCTTTTGTTATTCCAGCTCACAATGGGTCACATATTGTGTTGTCTCTTGTGTATACCCCGTAGAATGAAGAGCATGCATTGCTTTACCAACAAGATCCCCTTGCACAATGGGCAAAGGAGTGTTAACATGCCCTCCTGGAAGAGCAGGAGTCAGATCCTGCAGGGGTTATATGGAAATGTGCACACTACAATTCACACAACATAAGAGACAAGAGAGTGAGCCTTCCCTAGATCTCCAAACTCAAACTATAAGCCTCACAAGAAGAGAAGGACAAAGAACAGCTGTATAAGAAGGAGAGCTAAAGAACAGACACTATCCAAATGAATAAGGACACTGGATGTGCATTATAGGGAGTTAATATTCACAAATAGAGGGACCAAGGGCTTTTATACATGAGGTCCAGCACAAATGCCCAAATGCAATATGAAAATTAGAGTTGTGCTGTTCCTAAATAATCTAGAGTGTAGCAATATACAAAAGACAGTAGGCTACAGAGTCAAAGAGATGGGAATCCATTTCTTTGGAATATAATGCCCTCACACACCCAGTTGGGTGTCATGCTTCATCATCGGGCTGCTCCTCGTCTGGCCGGCGCTGGGGACACTGTTCAGGAGATGATGATGAAGCCTTAGTGTGACTTTTACTCCACTCCAAAATGGCCTCCAAACTTTCCATAGACTTCAAAATGGCCCCCATTTTTCTTTTCTTTTCTTTTTACCATGAACAGAGGTAGCGCCAAACTCATGGTGGTCGCCAACCAGTAAAATCCCTCAATAATTTTACTAATTTTACAAATTCAACAACCTCTCAAACCCTGCACCCAATCGAGGATGTTTCCAGAGCAGTTATAGGTAGAATCTGACCAGCGGCCCAAGTTATCGTACCCACTCCAATATGGCGCCCACAGTGTGGAGACCAGCACAATGACTGCCCTCACACACGCAAGCAGTCCAGTAACAGCTGGTAGCAATCACGAGTTAATGAGGAGGAGTAGCGGGTATTTAAACCGGGCTTTCTCACGACACCATACCTTCCGGTCCCGGCAGCAGTGGGTAGGTCCCTGGACATATTGCGTACTACGCAAACATGAGTACTTTGTTAACCTTGGTGGTCTGTTGTTGTTCCCTACTGCTAACCCCTGTTAAATGGTTTCTCAGCCATTTTAAACACAGTCAACTAGGTAGATGCACCTTCCCTACCCCCCTTTTTCTTTTTTATTTCCTTAACCTAACTTCAGTAACAAATATGAAGCCTGTGTATTTCCATCATAACAGGGACTATGACTTTTTATGATTTGGGCAACTTTAAAGAACTCCCTTGAAATATGTTCACTTTTCCATGTAACAGATAGCGTGATGTAGGAGCATGTTACTATACATTTTAAGGAGGCCCACATATCAAATCCTCTAGTTTATTTAATTTAAGTGCTATCAACTTCGCAAGCTGGCAGTTCTTAACTGTTCCCTTCATCTGTATACCCCTCTAGTATATGGGGAAGTTCCTCATATCTTGACCTTCCGGGGATTGATGAAGCAGTAGTATATCCCAAATAGGGTGAGTCTTGTGCTCTTTCTGCAGTTTTGGGGTTTTTAATACACTGATTTGGTCACTACACACATGAGACATAATGTGACCACAACAACATTTGGCACCTGGTGTATATATGCCTGTAACACCTCACCACTGTGTGCTGTGATTTAGACACACAGGGAACAGGACAGTAGTGTTTGATACTCGTATTATTGGTTTGATATCATGCATTAATATGTGATTTTCTCTCCATAATAGGTAGAACCAGTAATACCAGTCATTAGACAGAGTAAGTCATGGTGGCATAAACCTCTAACATTAGTTCATTATTGTTTTTTCGGTCCACCTTAGTGTAGATAGTTTTTTAACTTTAGGTCCTGACGAATCGCTTCTAGACTTGTAGAATTGCAAAGAAACATGTTGACCAACCACACGGAAGAGCGCCACACCTGAGACATTAACTTAGCATTGCGCCTTTCCTTTTTATTTTAATCAGGGTAGGAGACCCCACAATTAAAATTATTTTTGCTGGTACTCCCAACCCTGTTTTAATTGACATAAACATCACAGACCACTCATTCATCTACACTCACTAAGCCCCTCACCCCCTCGGCACCAAACGGCTATTTGGAAAAAGATCTCCGCCAAAGTGCCCCTCATTGGGAGCCCGTCAGGCATTGCAGCGCTGGCCAGACGAGGAGCAGCCAGATGATGAAGCATGACTCCCAACTGGGTGTGTGAGGGCATTACATTCCAAAGAAATGGATTCCCATCTCTTTGACTCTGTAGCCTACTGTCTTTTGTATATTGCTACACTCTAGATTATTTAGGAACAGCACAACTCTAATTTTCATACATCATAGGGAGTTAACATAATACAGCAAGTACATGTGAATACCAGAAACTTAAGAGAAAACCCTTGGGTGGGAGAAAATATAATGAAACTCGGGTAAGAGTGAATATCAATGATTTTAATTTGCGTTTGAAAAGAAGGTTTGGGTTTCAATGTGAGAGTCCCATATTCCACATGGTGCTGGATGTGTGTATTTTAATGGTGAACTTCGGATTGTTGACAATTTTTACCTCACACTAGTGTGCATAAAAGTGAACATACAAGTTGACAGAATTTGTTGTAAACGAGTAACCACCATTGCAAATGTCATGAGGGGGTATTTTACTATGTTAATTTTGTATTCTTATATATATGAAAGGCGAGTGTGGTTACTTACAAGAATGAATTAAGGCCAATCTTTTTAATATTGGTTAAACTATAACCGGTAAGAGTTTGAAAAGCCACGAGGGATCAGTACCCTGAGGAAGGCCAGTGACCCATTAAGGCTGTTGATATTGGCTGAAACATGTCAGTAGAAGCAGATGTGGTAATGGAGATGTAACTCCTCCTATACACCCAACACTTATTCTTAATCCTGTCAAGTGGGACCAGTTTTAATCAAATTTCCTCATTTGGAGAATTTTCTCCTTCTCTCTTATTCTCTTTTTCTTAAAAAAAACAGTGCTCCACCCTGTGTGTTGGTCTGCACCAGGGAGTTGGTAGCTGCCCTATGATGAAGCATGCCACTACATTGTGGGTGAGGGCAGTCTTAAGAAACCCTAGGGTTTTCTCTTAAGTTTCTGGTATTCACATGTACTTGCACTTTTATGTTAACTCCCTATGGTGCACACCCAGTGTATGTATTCATTTGGATAGTATCCGTTCTTTCGCTGTCCTTCTTATACAGCTGTTCTTTGTCATTCTCTTCTTGTGAGGCTTATAATATGTACACTACAACTGCAGCAACTCACTCTTTTACAACAGAAGTTTGAGTAGCACAACAGAGAAGAACTGCTCAACACATCACCCAACAACCAACTACAGCACATCGACCACCAACTCAACTCAATCACAAACAAAAAAGGTTGGCACACAAAGAATCTTAATAAGGCAGAAGGAATCCATCGAGGCAAATGCACCTGCTAAAGGAGGGACAGAGAGGCACACATGGGGAATTCAGGACACTGGACACCTCTATGTAGTTGGAACAGTGCATATAGCTGAAGACAATGGGGGTGTTAGAGAAGAAGATAGGTTCACCCAGTGCAAATATCACCCTTACATTTGCACCCCTTCCAAGTAGTGTGGAAAACATACTAGAGGCACTGACTGCATTTGGGGGAGGGGCACTGCATGAATAATTATTTAAGTTTGAGGCCACTTAGTGAGCAAAAAACAGGGCTTTGGGAAGTGTGTGGACGGCTAACCACTACATGACAATGAACATGACACATTTCAGCTGTGATGTGGCATGGAGCCTGTCCAAATCATTCATTCTCTTAAGGAACTGCAGATAGTGAATGCAGATAGAGGGACTGTACTCTGTGGTGTACGACAATAGTGCTACAAAAATAGTACAACATGCTACTCACAAACCTACATGCAGAGATCACCACTTCTGCGTCTCCGATCTTTTTCGCCACGACTGCAGAGTCACCTCACATGTAGGTACACGTTTCAGTAGTAAACATGGGAGGGTCAAAGGGGAGTGGCTGTAAAATGGACAATTCTTACAACTAAAGGGGAGGGTTTTGAGAGAGGAGTAAGGAGCAGTAGCGGTCGGTGGTGGGAGTGCCGCCGGGCGCTGACGTGGGGCGGGGGAGGGGCAGGGTGGGGGGTAGTAAACTACGCCTATTACAGGTAAGTACACATATAAATAAATAAAACGAATTTCGTTTCTCACGCTGCATTGCCAAATGCGATGCAGCGCGCAACGAAATTCGTTAAGTTATCATTAAAACATAATAATAAGCCCTGATGAAGTTCTTAGTGAACGAAACGCGTTGGCTGATGTCTGTATTCTGGCTTTTGTGAAGAATAAAAAGAAAAATTACGTGGACTTATTCTGATACTTTTTGATTTCAATTCTGGTGCACCCTCCATAATAGAAATAACTTCTGCTCTGGATTACAGTGGAGTCTTTTTGTGGCAGGCTCCGGAGGTGCAATGCACAGAAAGTTTATTGTACAGTGAATAGAGATTGTAGTGCATAACATATGGTCAGCCACTCTTTGCCTTTTGTTTTCTTATGTTGTTTTGACTGTTATTGCACCAAACTCACAAGTTATAAAATCACTAATTTACGACATGTCTAAATTTACTGACGGTCGGGAAGAAATGGCATTGAACCTATTTGGTTCTGGTACCACAAAACAGAATGTAATTCAGGGGAAAACCAACAGTACAAGTTTGAAGACTCTGTTTATTAGATTGGAACGTTTAAAGAAACAGGAACTTAGTCGATGGTGGGATGGCATCACACTAAAGCAATATTTGGAAAATGGAAAGATACCGAGAGGTTTACGTATTCTGATCTTCCCTACTTTTGAAGATCTTGACGATAGTGCATTACAGGAATGGGAAAAGAATTTAGAAGGAGCATCACAGGTTATGATGCGGATTCTAATAAAACATGCGATGGACAAAGGTGAGAAACTTCAGGAAGAAATAATCAGTGTAGAAAGGAAATTGGTGCAATGGAACAGAAAGAATTAATTGATAAGAATTATACGATTTTAAAACAGGTCATGGAGGGTCATCAAATTTATCTTAAAGATAAAAAACTTAGAAAAATTAAAAGGGATGACAGAGATTATCGTGAAGGACGAATATATACTTTTGCTAAGAAATTTGACAACTTACAGGAAGGTGGAGATAAGAAAAGAAATAGGGACCAAAGAGATGAGAGTGAAGACATACGATCATTGAGTAATATCTCATCATCTTCACAGAGTAGTATAGCTTCTTCCTCTATGATACAGGATTCCCCTTTGGGGGAAGGGGCGACTGCCTTCCAAAAGAACTGGCCAATTTAAGAATATCAAGCAGACTGCAGCAAAAAAGAGATCAACAAAGACCAGAAGGGGGGCAGGAGGTCAAAGGGGAACCACCAAGGGGACAATAAACAAAACAGATACAGCAACCAGGCCCAAGAAACCATAGGCATGATGATATCAGATAATACTAATACAATTGGTGATTCAAATGTTAATGATGATTTGAGAATTGTGAATCTGTCCAATAAAGTATTAGATAAGGATGAAATACAATTGTTGAGCAATGGTCTTAATTTTGCCCCACTCAGAGTGGTGATTTTGCTAATGTACATGTCGACTTATTCAAATTTACAAGAGTATTGAAACTGAGGGACTATTTTGCAAACAAGGTATTTGACCCTGGGGGTAATTTAACCGCCAGTGATGAGGGCACTCAAACTATTGCGGATATTCGTAACGTACAGTGCTTATTGTCTTTGAATGAGGAGGATATGATCGACATGCCATTGTTGTTGAAGGAGTTGAACATTGCACAAATTCCAGGTGCTGATAGTGGTGTGCACCCAAAATCTAAATTTGTGCCTATTGGCTCTTACCATTCTAATATTGATTTATTTTATAAAAAAGTGACTGAAGATCTATATGCACTTGAGGTCCCCAATAAATATATGGCGAATACTGCTCAAAATATCACTCCAGCCCAGAGGCGGGCATTGGTTAGACTCAGCGGAGATTGTGATTTGGTAATACGTGAAGCCGACAAGGGCGGGAATGTGGTTTTAATGAATCGTTCAGATTATATGGATGAAATCAACCGGCAGTTAAGTGATAATTTATGCTACAGAGAGGTCGAGCTTAACCCAATACCGGGTCTTACAAATATGATTAATGCTCGATTGTGTGAATGGCGAGACAGTGGTCTCATCACAGGGGATGAATATCGATATCTGAAGGTTGATTGTCCTACACATCCATGTATATACCTGTTACCTAAATTGCATAAGGGGGGCAGTTCCCTCCGGGGAGGCCTATTATCTCAGGGGTGGGCTCACCCACTGAGAAATTATCCCAGTTTGTGGATTTAAGATTACAACCTCACGTTTTAAACCTCCCGTCATATATCAAGGATGGAAGAGATATACTAGTCAAGCTTGATGATTTCCAATGGTCGGAAGAACTACTGTTTGTGACCTTTGATGTCGAAAGTCTTTACACCTGTATTCTGAAACAATTTGGATTAATGGCTGTACGATCATTCTTGGATAAGGATGGTGCTGAATGTTTCGAATATAATGAAATGATTGTAGATATGATTGAAATCATCCTCATGAATAATTTTTTCTTGCATGACAGTCGGTGGTTCCATCAGACACGTGGGACTGCGATGGGATCCAGGTTTGCTCCCTCTTATGCCTGTCTCTTTATGGGATGGTATGAGAGGGAGCATGCCTGGGCCAGAGGTGCCTCCCCCTGGACAGAACACATAGTGTTCTGGGGAGGTACATTGATGATGTGATTTGCCTCTGGTCTGGATCTGTTTGCCAGTTACAACAGTATTTTACTTACCTTAATGATAACATCTTTAACGTTAAGGTGACTATGACTTATCATAGGGAAAGTATTGATTTCCTAGACATTAGATTTTATGTCCAAGATGGTGTAGTACAAAGCACTTTGTTTAGGAAAGAAACTGCATGTAATGCAGTCTTACATGCAACTAGCTCACACTCTGCTTCAGTTATTAGGAATATTCCCTTTGGTGAGTTCACGCGTATCCGAAGGAATTGCAGCAAACAGGACACATTTCAAGCTAATGTCTTGGACTCTCGGAAACGGTTTGAAAGAAGGGGCTATAGCCAAACCATATTGGATAAAGCTGAGAAGAGAATCTCAAAAATTAATAGGGAACTTACCTTATGTAATAAATCTATAAAGAATAAGGATAATACCAAGGGAGGCAGGGCTAGATTCATTACCCAATACACTATGTTTAGTGATAAAATATTTAACATCATGAGGAAAAACTGGAACTTATTAACTGAGATTCCAGGTCTAAAGAACTGTATTGGTGAGAGACCCTTGATTACATATCGTAAAGGGGTCTCCTTAAGAGATCATCTCTGTCCAAGTTATGTGACCACACCTTCAATTAGAGACACCTGGTTGCCATCAAAACCTAAAGGGTTTTTTACATGTGGGTGTTGTAATGTTTGTCCTATGGGTAAAAATAAAATCAAAACCTTTGCATATAATACCAGCAAAATGTATACTATTAATCACTTTATTAATTGCAATACCACATATGTGGTTTATGTTCTTGGATGTGCTTGTAAAATGATATATGTGGGCAGCACTATACGCTGTCTCAAATTGCGCATTCAAGAGCATTGGAGAAGCCTTAAGAAAGAAAGATGGTAGATACCCCATTGTGGAGCATTATAATACCACACACATGGGAGATATTGTTTTTGGTTTCACTGTATCGATCATGTCCCCCCTATCAGGAGAGGTGGTAATAGGGAGTTGTTATTAAGACAGATCGAATCCAAATGGATATGTCGTCTTCGAGCAATAGCTTCAGGACATAATACTGATGGAGAGATGCATCATTTCTTATGACAATGTAATTATGGTTATCTGTTAACATTATTCAATTCTGATTTTATAATGATGGTCTGTCTTCGTATTCAGTTATTTGATATATATGTGGGCATGAATGATTAGTTTTTTACTTTTAGTGGTTTATTTGTGTTTTATTGCTCTGCTTGTCTGTCCCCCTATTTTCCTCCTTTTTTGTTTTCTTTTTCTCTTTTTTCTTATTATTATGTTTTAATGATAATACCATTATGTAATAATATTGACTTTGGTCAGTGTTAGGTATTTGATAGTTACTTCTGGCCTTTAAATACAATATTCATCATCACTTTAAGATGGCCGCTGTTTTCCTTAATCCCTGTATATCAAAACACAGGTTAAGATATTATTACGCACCAATGTTGTACGATATTCCTTCAAAAAGTGTAGCTGTTTCGTTGTTTGTTTTTTCTTCCCCCCTTTTTTTGTTTTATTTAAAATGTTATTATTCAACATAAAAACGTCTAACTCCATCAGTATTGGGTTTTTTGGTTTCAATATTTTCGAACGGTAGTGTATCACTAGTGGTATGGATTGGTGACGGTACGTTTTGCAATATAGGAAGGCCACGGACCATGATTGAAGTCTGGGAGTATTACGATACTTTTTATGTTATTTAAAATCAATGGTTGTTTTGGTATCTGTTTATAAATGAACCATTGTAGAATATTAAGGCTGGATGGTACAGCTATTTCCTAAGATCGTGGGGTTCTCATGTACCTTATTATGTACATTTTATCCTTACAATTGGTATTATATATGTTATTCTTAGTCTTTATACAATATTTATTACCATTATAAGATGTCCGCTGTGTTTTTCCTAACTTGTTAGTATTACGACACCAGTTATGATGTCATTACGTTTTTACGTTGCGCGCGATCACTTTAAAAGTGCTGCTGACTTGTGTTCCGGTTAGTGTTTTATCTTGACAACATCGTCAGTCTACGAAGGAACCATTGCAGGTATGATGATTAGTGATTTACTCAGTAACGGGGACTTTCTGGATTACAGTCTGTTTAACAAACTAATAGTACGCACACGCGGTCGTTTTCAGCGTGGTTAAGTTGAATGCATTATAACGCTTGAGTATTCATACAATGAAGGGATAGAATATGTACAGAACTTTGATGTCTGTGTATTTCGTTTTTGTTTCACTATTGGTCACACTTATATATTGACTGTGACACATCGTTTGAAGGTTATGTTGCAAATTACCCAATGCGAGTGATATATATGATAATCCCCCTTTTTCTTTTGGTTATTTATGTATTTCTATTTAATATTTGCAGACTGGCCATATTATTTTGGTATATCAGGTTGGTCGTGACCCTTACTTGGGTGTGTTTTATATTAATGTCAAAGGAGTAAATTGGACTGTTTGATGGCAGTGTTCTTGTCTTTAATTAGTTAGTATCATTATATTTGTTTTGAAACTAAACATTTTCACTTAGGCAGATGGTAGTTTTTTGATTTTTCTTTGCGTTTTTTAATAAATGTATACTACAATAGACCTATATTATGGATTGTGCTGTGTATAGACCCTCTAAGAATGTTAGGTAGATATTTGTAACCTTTTTATATTGAATTTTTTAGGCAAGTGCTCCATTTTTGATTGTGCGGTAAATTGATTTGTATGTTTATATTTATTATTACACATACATGCAAAATATATTCTTTTTTGCTTATCGATGCAGAATACTAATGCTGGATGGTACAGCAATTTCCCAGGATCGTGGGGTTTTCATGTACTTTACAACGTACACTTCATGCTTTTAATTTAAAGCTATTTTGGATTAATCTATTCTCATCAACACTTAACGGTGAGGATATTGGCTACCAGTGTGGTGTTATTTGGTTTATAATTTTTCTATATTGTTGTTTTTATGCTTGTTCTCTCTTATTCTTTACTAAAAAAATTCCTTATCTTCTTTTGCTTTTTCATTATTAGTAGTATATTTCTCTTCTTTTTCTTTTTCTTTTTCTTTTCCTTTTCCTCTTTTTCCTTTCCAAAGATGTGTAAATTTTAATATATATGTGGTATAAAAGTATATAATGGGCACAATATTATTAAATGTATTTTAGCTTTTAGTTTTGACATGTGATGTTTATCTTTAAAGATTTAAGTGTATTTGTGATATTTATACGATAGTATAATAAGTCTTTCCTATGTACCAATGATAATATTATAGGTACAAAGTCTGTGTTGGTTATAAATGTCTTCGTTTATGTATATTTTTATGTATATTTTTATGTTGTAGTATATATGTATGTATGAAAAACAGTTTTATGTTGTGGTTTTTTCCTTATATGTTGTTTCATGTTGATTGTTTTCAGCCCTGATGAAGTTCTTAGTGAACGAAACGCGTTGGCTGATGTCTGTATTCTGGCTTTTGTGAAGAATAAAAAGAAAAATTACGTGGACTTATTCTGATACTTTTTGATTTCAATTCTGGTGCACCCTCCATAATAGAAATAACTTCTGCTCTGGATTACAGTGGAGTCTTTTTGTGGCAGGCTCCGGAGGTGCAATGCACAGAAAGTTTATTGTACAGTGAATAGAGATTGTAGTGCATAACATATGGTCAGCCACTCTTTGCCTTTTGTTTTCTTATGAATTTGGATATTGTTTAACTATTAAAAACATTTTTGACATATTTCTCCAGCTGCTACAAATATGATATTAGCATTATAAGGTGGCATGATGTAATCCAGTGTTTCCCCATGGAGGCAGAAAGCCTTGCTACAGTAAAAATATTGTTTATGTGTTTGTACTGCAAGAACATATGAAAAATTAAACTAATACCTGTTCTACTTTTTAATACCATGCACCATATCCTATGGGCAATAGACCATACATTAGGAGTGACGTATTAATATTTAATATTTAAAAGGAAGGTTTAGGCCTGTCAGAAGAGTTTATTTTGACAGGTCAAATTGGCAGTTTAAAACGTCACAGCCATGCTACAGTGGTAGGCAGGAGCCCTGCTTTACTCTATCATTGTAGTGGTTGGGACAATGAGTGCTGCAGTCCACTGGTTACATGTAACTTCCAGGCCCCGGCTACACTCTGGTTACCATACACTAGGGATTTATAGGTACATTAAATATGCCAATCAGGAGTATACGGATTTTACCATGTTGAAAGGAGGAGTGCAAGCACTTTTACACCTGGTTAGCAGGGGTATAGTGCACAGAGGTCTATAGCCAGCAAAAACGTCCAGGCAAACATCTGGGTAATACCAGCAAAAGATGGTCATTTGCTACGGTAAGGATATGCCACAGATGAGCAGATGTTGTGCTCTTGTTTGTGGATGACGCCATCTTGATGACGCCCACCTCAAACTGGCTACAGAGTCTCCTAAATGGGTTCTTTCATTTTATGATGCAGCTTGGTTTAACCACCAATCTAGCAACGTCTTTTATAATGATAATTGGGCCCCAAAACAGCAAAAGCTGGCATTATAACATAGGAGGTGTTCCAGAAGGATGTTTGAAGACTTTTACATGCTTAGGGTCCCCTTGGATTCGGGCATGACCTGGGAGCATGCACATACTGACAGGAAGCAATATTTTTTAAGGGCAACAGAAACAGTTTACAGGTTGTCAGCTAAATCAGGGCAGAAATCTATCAAGGAAATGAACAGCATAGATAAGTCTAAGGGCCTTATTATGACTACGGTGGTCCATAGGACCGCCGTAGTCATGTTGGCAGTCTGACCACCGCCATCACAGCAGCACCGTGTGCTGCATTATGAGTGTGGCGGTCGGACCGCCACAGAACCGCCACGTCCACCAGGATCCAGGATCCCGGGGCGTGACGGTCAGGCAGAGTAATATACTGGCGGTACCGCTGCGTCACAGCTGAGCATATTACGAGTTGCTTAACCACCACCCTTTCCATGGCAGTGAGCCCGCCATGAAAAAGGTGGTGGTGAGGCAACTAAGGGGGCCCACTTAGGGCCCTCTGCCGCTCCAGGGCCAGGGGGTGCATGCAGGGGGGCACATGTTGTACTACCGTGTAAATGTGCACCCCAGTTACTGTATGGTGTGACATGCACCACATGGTGCATGCCGCACCGTGAAGGAACGTACTGCGGCTGTGTCATGGTGGTGCCTGTCTAAGGCTCTCCTATGAGTCTTAGACAGGCACCGCCGTGACATCGCCGCAAGTCTCATATGGAGTGGATTTTAGGATACACAGACATCAGCAGTATAATGATGGTGATAACAATTGGGGTACCGTAGGGCTGTTCCAGACATAACTTGTGCTATCCTAGTTGGTGGACTTATTAAAACCCGTCCCTTACTTCTGTGGGTCTCAACATGGGAAAAGCCAGAGGTAAGTTTACCTGGCTAATTTTCTGAGACCGTTTATCTTTCGATAACGCAAGAGGCCTCCTGTGGATTTTTTAATCTCAAAAACGTTCTAGTTTATTGGGTATCCTAGAGTTATCTACTAGACCTGAGATAATTATTGCTACCTCAGAGGAAACGGTTAAGCAGACAATCTTTAATTTCTTAGACCTCAGGATCAAGTCCCCTCCAACATAGATTCTACTCAACCCTCTGAAGACGAAGCCCTCTGCACTCCCTAGTTTCATTCTCCAAAGCCGGCATAAGACCCGCCGAACTCCCCAGATGCCCGCCCGATATCTGCACAGAGAACAAAATGTATTTTATACTCTTATGTAAATTACAAACTGCCCCAAGAAAGCGTTATTTATTACCAGTATTACACTCTTTCAATAGGAATCAGTGGAGACTGGCGTTGTTTTTATTACAGCGGCTCATGTCTGAGGCAGTCAGCACCGCTGTAATAAATTTTACGCAGAGTGCCATTAAAAGTAGTAAAAATATAAATGATGTCTTGTGAGGTCTATAGGAAGAATGGCGTATCTGCTGTTTTAGTAGATCATGTAAGATATTTTATGTTTATGGTTTTATTGATCGGTATTTTATGAAATGATGAATTGGAGCATCGCATATGTAAATGTTTACATGATTCTTTTATGGCTAAATTGTGCCGAATGAAGGATTTTATTGAATGATTAACAAAGGCAATCTCAGGACATATCAATAATATACACATATATCCTTTCTCCCAGCATATCCAATTTCATTTGTATGGACCTCTTCTTCATACTTTTTTTTAAGGTATGTGAGCCTCAGTCTTAAACGTCAACATGCCGCGTACGCCTATGTGTTATATTCATATAGATGCGTGTATCAATGTTATGCGTGACACTCACCTGGTTCTTTTACATCACCAGCTCTGCTCCTCCTCCAATTCCCATCATGTCGTTTATATTTCTAAAACTGCTTCCTCGCCGGGAGTTAATGTGAGTCCTGGGGCAGGTTCCCCAACAGTGGCCAGACTCAACCTTCTGTGCTTCGGTCGTAGGTCACAGTTACAACGTTAGTGCTCCTGCAGTTGTTTTTTGCAGTCATCCACAGTCCTGGGGTATCCAGGCACAGCACTGACCTTATCTGTTATTTATAGTCATCATTTTGATCTTGGTTTGGCACTGGTCTTGGAGACCAAATTCCCTGTGAGGTGTTCCTTCTCTTTCACTGCTCCCTCTGCAATCACCTGAAATTCAGGTTTACTGAATATATATCTTCTGATCCTCACAGGAACCATGCTTGGAAGCAGGACAGGCTGATGGATGGGTGATAGGATGGATAGCTGAATGTCTTGTTGGATTACAATGGATTGTAAATCCACAAAATGGCCGCCAAACTGAGAAGGTGATGAAGCTTGCTCTAAGGCACAAAATGATGATTGTTTTCCTCGAACATCTCTAATCTGCACCTGCAGTGAGTTCGGGTGAATGGAATGACGTGCTTCCTGTTTTATATGTCATTTCCTGATGCCGCATTGTTTTCACGCACTGCATTTCTCAACCAATTTTCCTGGCCAGAAAAATCACATGCAATAAAGTCACATGCATTAAAAGTGCACCCTGTGAAATTGATTCTGCAAGAAAATACTTGTAATAGAGTGATGTTATTGGATCCCACAGATAATATTATGATCCCCTAGTGGTAAATCCAGCTGTGATTTTATCATACCCAATTTACCAGATAGCTCGTAATTAGGGGCATATTTATGACTGGGGTTGCATCGTGCTTGCACCACGCAACGAGGTGCATGTGCGGCACAAAAATGCGACTGATTGAGGTGACTTGTTGCACTGTGTGACTTTCCTATTAAGGGTCGATTCCGATTCGGGCCGGAAAAGCACCGACCGACTCGGATCCGGAAAAATACCGACCGACACGTACCAGTGGCGCCCGACACGCCAAGTACGATGCAAGCCGCGATAAATCCGACCGACACGTCAGGAAACCAAGCCGACCGACCGACCCGCTCGGAAAATAGCAATCCGGCCGGAAAAACACGCGAATCCAACCGACCGACACGCACCCGGAACAAATCCGACCGAATCGTACCCGCCAACTCCAACCTGCAAAGTACGATGCAAGGCGCGAAAAACACGACCGAGTCGGACGGAGGACAAGCCGTACGACCGACACGCATACAAAACCGAGCCGAAGCAACACAATACACCGCGACCGACGCGTACGCAGCATACAAAACTGCACAAACACAGCGTGAACGAAACGGAAAACACCGTACGAGACCAATGCAGGGTCCGACTCGGTCACAAGAACGTTTCCAACATACACAAACAGCACAAAGGAAAAATCAACCAAAAAAAGGCCAAACAAGCAATTACCAAGCCAATAAATACTGGGGGGGTGGGGACAGAGAACAAAGACACACCAACAACTCCACCTATATAAAGGACACAAATCACTACCATGAGCCTTTGCAAATGCCATTCCACTGCCAGCACCCAAGAGAAAGCAACCACACACCCACAGCTCATCCCTCACACAAGCCACACACCAGCAGCACACCAACAAATACCTACCTCACATACACCCAGCACAACACACACCCACACACCCTCACCTGCACACCAACACACACATCACCCACTATCACCACCCATCACCATGCCCCCCAAGAAGAATCCCAAGTTCCTAGATAGTGAATTGGAAGTCATGGTAGACGAGATCCTCAGGGTGGAGCCACAGCTGTTTGGCACTCTGGTCCAACAGACCCCCATGTCGCAGAAAACCAAGATGTGGGAGAGGATCATCAACAGGGTGAACGCCCAATCACCATGTCGGCGCACAAAGACCGACATCCAGAACAGGTGGTATGACGTGCGCAGGAGGGTCCGGGAGCTGCTCAAGAAAGACTACCACCTGAGCCAATACACCGGCAGTGGCCCTCCTGCCAAGCCAGTATACCTCAGGCCCTGGGAGGAGAAGGTGCGGGCCATCCTTCCGCCAGTGAGCGTATATGGACTAGAGGACATCCCAGAGCCTGGTGAGTACACAACAAATGTACACAATAAACTGCCACAAAACACACACATCACTGTCAAGGGAGAGTCAAACCATGCACTCATAGCAATTACACAGCAACTAGAACAGAATCATCCCAAAATGTGTATGTCAGTCAGATAAACACAACACATGCCATCAAAAAAGTCACATCCAACTGTGCCAACACATGTACAAACACAACCACAACTACAGCTAGGCAGTGGCACAAATAGAACTAACACACACATCCACACATGTAGCCACCACAACAACACCAACACACAGTGAAGACCACTCAAAGGAAGGAATTCTGTGTATGCTGGCCAAGTCAGTGTAGCCAATAGCATCATGGGAGTCGCACTCACACATATTGCCCCCCCCCACAACTGTCCCATCAACACCACCCTGAACCATGCTCACATCACAGGGAGTGGAGAAGGACTCACAAGATGGCTGACACTGGCTACTGCTGTGGGGAGCACAAGGCTCTGCTGCCAACTGTGCACCAACAAACAGCAGGACACCACTGACTGACATCCTGAGAGACAACTTACACTCCCTGCAATGCAAGCACGTTCCATGGTGGGATATCTGGCTGGCTGGCTGGGTGGGAAGGGGGACTTGCAGCACTGACCATAGTCACCAGCACCTCCCCTCACACCCCCCCCAACACAAACTCCACAGTACCCACCTGGTAGAATGCAATGCCCTCCATCCTAACACAAGATCCCACAAAGCACCACCACCCTGGGTTATGTTGTGTGAAGCACAGGGACACTCTTGGGACTCTTAGCCAAACAACTGCCAGGACAACACTCCCAGCCATCCTGTCAGCACAGCCAGCCCACCCCACAGGGAAGCAGAGTCAAAAGGAAGGAAGCATGGGCATGCTGGGAAGGGGGTGGAGGCAATAGCATGATGGGAGTCGTAGTCACAGACATTGCTCAGCCTCACAACTGGCCCATCAACACCACCCTGAACCATGCTCACATCACAGGGAGTGGAGAAGGACTCACAAGATGGCTGACACTGGCTACTGCTGTGGGGAGCACAAGGCCCTGCTGCCAACTGTGCACCAACAAACAGCAGGACACCACTGACTGACATCCTGAGAGACAACTTACACTCCCTGCAATGCAAGCACGTTCCATGGTGGGATATCCGGCTGGCTGGGTGGGAAGGGGGACTTGCAGCACTGACCATAGTCACCAGCACCTCCCCTCACACCCCCCCCCCAACACAAACTCCACAGTACCCACCTGGTAGAATGCAATGCCCTCCATCCTAACACAAGATCCCACAAAGCACCACCACCCTGGGTTATGTTGTGTGAAGCACAGGGACACTCTTGGGACTCTTAGCCAAACAACTGCCAGGACAACACTCCCAGCCATCCTGTCAGCACAGCCAGCCCACCCCACAGGGAAGCAGAGTCAAAAGGAAGGAAGCATGGGCATGCTGGGAAGGGGGTGGAGGCAATAGCATGATGGGAGTCGTAGTCACAGACATTGCTCAGCCTCACAACTGGCCCATCAACACCACCCTGAACCATGCTCACATCACAGGGAGTGGAGAAGGACTCACAAGATGGCTGACACTGGCTACTGCTGTGGGGAGCACAAGGCCCTGCTGCCAACTGTGCACCAACAAACAGCAGGACACCACTGACTGACATCCTGAGAGACAACTTACACTCCCTGCAATGCAAGCACGTTCCATGGTGGGATATCCGGCAGGCTGGGTGGGAAGGGGGACTTGCAGCACTGACCATAGTCACCAGCACCTCCCCTCACACCCCCCCCCAACACAAACTCCACAGTACCCACCTGGTAGAATGCAATGCCCTCCATCCTAACACAAGATCCCACAAAGCACCACCACCCTGGGTTATGTTGTGTGAAGCACAGGGACACTCTTGGGACTCTTAGCCAAACAACTGCCAGGACAACACTCCCAGCCATCCTGTCAGCACAGCCAGCCCACCCCACAGGGAAGCAGAGTCAAAAGGAAGGAAGCATGGGCATGCTGGGAAGGGGGTGGAGGCAATAGCATGATGGGAGTCGTAGTCACAGACATTGCTCAGCCTCACAACTGGCCCATCAACACCACCCTGAACCATGCTCACATCACAGGGAGTGGAGAAGGACTCACAAGATGGCTGACACTGGCTACTGCTGCGGGGAGCACAAGGCCCTGCTGCCAACTGTGCACCAACAAACAGCAGGACACCTCTGACTGACATCCTGAGAGACAACTTACACTCCCTGCAATGCAAGCACGTTCCATGGTGGGATAACTGACTGGGTGGGTGGGTGGGTGGGAAGGAGGTCTGGCTGTCAACCAAACACAATCAATGCAGACCATGTTCACACCCCAGAGAATACATAGAAATGCCCAAATAATGCAGGACAATGTGCCACACCAATATCAACCCCTGACTGTGACGACTTAGGACAATACAATGTACAGGCCCGCACCCCGAGGCACAGTCACAACTGTCAGGTGTGTCAACCACTGATGCCTGCAGAAACATGACATACATTGTTTGTGTCTCCCAAAAACAGGTGATGATAGGGACACAGCAGCAGACGCTGAGGAGTCCCAGTCCCAGGCTCAAGAGGATGCCGAGCTCACTGGCGTCGTACAGCCTCTGTCCTCCTCGGACGATGAAGAACAACCTGGCACATCCGGTGCAAGTCAACATGCTGCACCAGCAGGACCACCAGCTGCAGCACCAGCAGGTCCACCAGCTGCACCCCCTGCACCCACCCCTCCAACGACTGTCACCACGAATACCATCCCTGCCGACATGGACAGAATAAGGAACAACACCAGCGCAGTGACCCTGGACCAACCTGGGGCCATGGACACCACCACCACCACCAACCCCCAAGGTGGACCAGGGTTATCTGTGCGTGCAACTGCACACACTGCACATGTCAGCAGGGGTGGTGGGAGGGGTGGGAGACAGAGGTCGCTGCTTGCAGACGTTGCTGGTGTGCATGAAGACCCACAACTGGTACGCATAGCTGATGCGTACCAGTCCAGCACCGGAGAGCTCAGCCAGGTAGTGGGGCTCCTCAGAGACATCAAACAGCAGCAGGCTGCCCATCATGCCCGCTTGGACTCCCACATGTCCCATGTGGAGTCACACATGTCACGTGTGGACTCCCACATGTCACGTGTGGACTCCCACATGACCCGCGTGGAGTCCAAGTGGGATGTACTACATGAGATGACGGCGGTGCACAGGGACATTTTACAATGCCTCCGCCAGATGAACAGCAACCAGTCCACACCTCCCTGTGTGCCAACAACATCTGGTACCGAACAAACTGCAACTGCCACAGGGAGGGAGGAGGACTCTGGCGGAGAGTCCCCTGCACCGCAGCAGCCTGCACTTGAGGGCCCCCCCCCAAGAAGAGGGGTCGTCCGAGGAGGGGAAAGTGAGAGGCTGATGGCCAAGCGCAACTCCCAGGAAGCCTGAACCTGTTCTGGATTTTCGCCTTTGTGCACAGACTGTTCACCCTGTTGATGGCAACACTACTCCCACACATTGCATGGGGAGTACAAGTTGGAACAATGTGTCAGACAACTGTGGCCCCGATACTGGGGATCCTGTCTACCTGGACTTTCTATTCATCTAGGAACTTGGGATTGCAAGATTCATGTACAGCACAATCCATCCTATGCACTATTATCACAGATGTATCACAATAAACACAATAATACACCATACTTGCCTCTGTCGTGATTCCAACGTGGGTACTGTTATGGGGATGATGAACAACAAAATTACACTGTGTATGCGAACTGCAACAGCAAGGACAACACAGGCATGTGAGTACAGGCAACGTGACACATATGAGGGAGACACACCACCAGGGCTACACAACACATACACACCTAGGCCATCTGACTCATTGCCTACACTGATGTTGCCAGGGAAGACGGTGCAATGCACAGACACCACACCCATTCCCAGTTGTAGTCAAGTAGCCCACAGGTGCAGTAAGCAAATGGCAGTCAAATGTGTGACCACAGACAACGCACATCACTAAGTGAAGCACAGGTTTATTACACAGTAGCAACATGCCGTAACCACTACAGATGCAAGGTAACCCCACCTGGTAGCGGGCACACAGTCAACAACTGTAGACAGAAGGAAGTCCATGGGTGTGGCGCACATCACCTGTAGGGACACAACAGCTACCAGCCTGGATGTGCAATCACGTTGTCGGTGGACACAGTTGACCAAACGAATCTGAAAGTACCCTGTGAAGGACAGAAATGACACACAGTCAAAAGCAATGGAGTACAGGACAGAACAGCAAAACTCATGCACAATACATGTTACAAGATACCCACCCAGAACCAAGTTAGCATGTCAACACTGTTGGGGAGTACAGCCCACCTGTCACCACACATCGCAACACACATCCAGTCAAGTAGCCCATGGACACACTCCAACAGCACCAGAGCACCACCCACACATCATGCCAACTCACATCATTGACATGACACCTCAGGATACTCACATTCAGCTAAAGAAGTTGGTGATGAGCTGTGTGCGGACATCACCATCACCATCATCATCATCATCGTCACTGGCATCGTGTTCCAGGCCAGGATCCTCCACAGGTGGCGGATGTTGGTCATCGTCATCCTGGATGAGAGGCAACTCCTTCCGCACTGCCAGGTTGTGGAGCATGCAGCAGACGATGATAATCTTGCACACTTTCGCAGGGGCATATGGGAGGGACCCTCCGGTCTTGTCCAGGCAGCGGAAGCGGCTCTTCAGGAGACCAAAGGTCCGCTCAATCACTCTCCTGGTCCGACCATGTGCCTCATTGTAGCGCATCTGGGCAGGTGTCACAGGGTTCCTGAGGGGTGTCAGCAACCACGGCATGTTGGGGTATCCCGAGTCACCTACGGACAGACAAGTGCACATCAGCTGACTTGGAAAAGTGGGCGGAATACTACAGATCAGATCACACACAATGGCACAAAGTCAGTACACACCGACAAGCCAGGCACGCTGGTTCTGCATCTGTGCCATCAACCTGGGGATGCGACTACTCCTCATCACAAAGGCATCGTGTGCTGAACCAGGGAAACGGGCACACACGTGTGTGATGGTCATGTCTGCAAGACACACCACCAGTGCATTGACCGAGTGGTAGTGCTTGCGGTTCCTGTAGGCCTGCTCCTGGGCCTGTGGTGGTACCAAAGCCACATGTGTCCCATCAATGGAGCCAATGACATGCGGCATCCTCCCCAGGGCATAAAAGTCACTCTTCACGTCAGTGAGTCGTCGCAGTCTAGGGAAATAGATGTACCGGTTCAGGAAGAGCAACATTGCCGCCAAGAAATCGCGGAGCACACGGCTGAACATGGTCTGTGACATCCCACCAGCAGACGCCACAGTATGTTGGAAGGTACCGGTGGCAAAGAAGTGTAGGGCTGCCATCACCTTCACCTTGGGGGTCAGCGCTGTAGGATACGGCCGGCCAGGCTGCAAATGTGGGGACAACTGCACTGCAAAATCCTCAATCAGCTGCCTGGTGAAGCGGTACCGTCGGATGCTGTCCCGTTCCACCATCGTTGCCAGGTCTGGGAATGGCCGATGGACAGCAGGAGCCCTGCAGTGCAGAGGAGAAGTAAGCAAGATCGTCAGTCACCCCACATATGCGGCATTGAACACACTCAAGATCCCAACATACATCATCATGAGGCACAACTACATGAAGTGTGCAGTACCGGAACGACATGTATGGTACATACATGGCCAACATCTGTCAACACGGTCCTACAGGTGGCATCAATTTGTCCCAGGTTGGCCCATTGGATATCATGATGCTGTGTCACAGTCACCCCCCAGTGACATGTGAGGACAGATGTGCCCCAGGCACCACAGCTCAACGACAGGCACATTCCCAGGGACCCTGTAATGCCACATGGACACTGGCATCACCTGGAGTATCATGTGTACACCACAACAAAACAAACATGACCCCCACAGGTAGTGGCCACACTTGCCATGGCAGGAGAGCCATGGACGTCTGTGACACACACGCACAACATCAGAGTCCATGCACACACAACGTGGATGTGGAGACTGTCTCCCATTGTGCACATGAAATCAGAGACATTGTAAACACTACATGCACAAAGACTGTGGAGGGCCATCACTATTGTGCCACTGGGACACCCTGGCTCAAACATACCGTCCCACATGGGACTCACGGGGTATGTGACATGACATACACAAACACCACTGTGAAATGTGACCATGGCACATGCACAGATATGAACAGTTGCACATCACAGTGGTCACGTACACGTAACACCCAGGATCCTGTCCCCATTAACACGTGCACAGCCTGGGGGTGGCTGCCCACAGGTGACACCCACAGGACAACATGTACACCAACATACACACAATAGGAAATGCAGCCTTACATGCCTTATGATAAGGTTTGGACAGGCTGTCGTGATGTAGGTGTGCCCCTCACTCCCTGGGAGCTATCTGTGGCTGGCATATGTCCATCTGAGACAGGCATGCTGACATATGCCAGTCACATGTACAGTGATGCGTTGAACAGCAATGGACCGATCGGTGCCTCCGGCCGGCCCATTGCTTTCAATGTGTGCGGGTACGCGTTGTACCCCTGTGCGCGTTGTACTGCAATGGACCGATCGGTGCCTCCGGCCGGCCCATTGCTTTCAATGTGTGCGGGTACGCGTTGTACCCCTGTGCGCGTTGTACTGCAATGGACCGATCGGTGCCTCCGGCCGGCCCATTGCATTCAATGTGTGCGGGTACGCGTTGTACCCCTGTGCGCGTTGTACTGCAATGGACCGATCGGTGCCTCCGGCCGGCCCATTGCATTCAATGTGTGCGGGTACGCGTTGTACCCCTGTGCGCGTTGTACTGCAATGGACCGATCGGTGCCTCCGGCCGGCCCATTGCATTCAATGTGCGGGTACGCGTTGTACCCCTGTGCGCGTTGTACTGCAATGGACCGATCGGTGCCTCCGGCCGGCCCATTGCATTCAATGTGTGCGGGTACGCGTTGTACCCCTGTGCGCGTTGTACTGCAATGGACCGATCGGTGCCTCCGGCCGGCCCATTGCATTCAATGTGTGCGGGTACGCGTTGTACCCCTGTGCGCGTTGTACTGCAATGGACCGATCGGTGCCTCCGGCCGGCCCATTGCATTCAATGTGTGCGGGTACGCGTTGTACCCCTGTGCGCGTTGTACTGCAATGGACCGATCGGTGCCTCCGGCCGGCCCATTGCATTCAATGTGCGGGTACGCGTTGTACCCCTGTGCGCGTTGTACTGCAATGGACCGATCGGTGCCTCCGGCCGGCCCATTGCATTCAATGTGTGCGGGCACGCGTTGTACCCCTGTGCGCGTTGTACTGCAATGGACCGATCGGTGCCTCCGGCCGGCCCATTGCATTCAATGTGCGCGGTACGCGTTGTACCCCTGTGCGCGTTGTACTGCAATGGACCGATCGGTGCCTCCGGCCGGCCCATTGCATTCAATGTGTGCGGGCACGCGTTGTACCCCTGTGCGCGTTGTACTGCAATGGACCGATCGGTGCCTCCGGCCGGCCCATTGCATTCAATGTGTGCGGGTACGCGTTGTACCCCTGTGCGCGTTGTACTGCAATGGACCGATCGGTGCCTCCGGCCGGCCCATTGCTTTCAATGTGTGCGGGTACGCGTTGTACCCCTGTGCGCGTTGTACCTCAATGGACCGATCGGTGCGCACCCATTGACAATGGGCTTGCCTGGCAACGGACGCGTTTTCGAATATTCGAACGAGTCGGTTGCTGGAAAATCAGTTGGTCACCCACAACAATGTTGCAAAATCATGTATGTCATGAAGTTGAAATTTTGAAGGATGCTGTGGGCGTGTTTTGGTGCTGCTATTCCATGGATTGGCCAGATTCAGAAGATGCAAACGACTTGGACCTATCACTTTGGACACAAGGGACAGTATCTGCCTCTCCAGCACATATATATTGCTGCATGTTCCCCTGAGAGCCCACTTGCCTGCACTACATGCTCCAGGACGACATCTGCCACTGCACTGCTGCTGTCTCTGCCCCTCTGGACCCTGCAATGGCACGTACTGTGGAGAGAGCCCCAGCCTTCAGCCTTGAAGAGAACCAGGCCCTGCTGGACAGCCTACTTCCACAGTACAGCAAGCTGTATGGGACACCAGGGGAGCAGGTGAGTGTTCTGTGCACTGCCTTTCTGAATGTGCATTTTGTCTGACTAGCAAGGCTGAGAGTCAGCACACCACTGGCTAGCAGGCTCACTGAGTAGTTGTCACCCCCCATAGTGTGTAGTGACTTGCACTGGACAGGTATGGTGCAGTGACAGTGCTTCTGAACAGGGTTTTACTCCCCATGCTATGATACCATGTAGTGACTTCTGGAAAACTGTCCATGGGCAGCCGTGCACTGCCTGGGTACACCATGTGCCCCTGTGATTGCGACATGTATATGCAACTGTGTCATGCACGGATATGTTGCATGTGTAGTAATGGCCTTATCACTTTGTCATCCTGACAGGCTTCTGCCCATCGGAAGCATGAGATATGGAAGGACATCGTCCGGGCTGTCCGGTCCGTGGGGGTCTACAAGCGCCGGATCCGCAACTGCCAAAAGAGGTGGCAGGACCTTCGGGGCTGGACCCGGAGGATTGCACGGGTCCAGCTGAAGCTGTCGCCTCCTCGCAGGAGGGGCGGAACACGGACCCTGACCCCCCACATGCTCAGGATCCTGGCGGTGGTCTTTCCAGACCTGGATGGGCAGCTGAAGGCCAGAGAGCAGCAAGGAGGGGGTGAGTCAAAGACTGCACTGTGTACTCTGTCTAACATGTTATGTGCCCTCCTCGGGCCAGGTTGAACTGCCACAGTACAGCAGTCATGTTGTCCAGGAGCCATGTCCCTCTATTGTGCACTGCCCACTCCTCATCTGATACCCAGGTGTGGCCCTTACATGCAGGGAATTCTGTCACTTAGGACTGTGTCCTTGCAGTTTGCTTGACTCAAGGTGGGAGACAGCATCTGTTTCCCTGACTCTGTGGTGGGCATCATGGGTGGGTCCATTGCTTACACAATGCCTGTATTCTGACATGTATTCAGCGTGTTACTTTGATCTGTGGTCCAATTGCTGAGCTGATCCACCACATGTGGCTGGGGTACCTGGCACACACCCATGCTGCGGGTGGGAACAATGTTTGGGCCCCAGGAGTATGTATATGACGTGTGTCACACATACTTAGCCAGCTGCCTACAGTCCAGGGCTCATCCCTCATTCATGTGGGGCTGGACAGTCATGCCTACTCCAGGCCATACAATACACTCTGTACTCCCACTCCCGTGTATCAGAGGACACATTGTGCACAGTGATTTGACCCCTCAGGTGTCTGCCTCTGTGTCAGTGTGCTGTGGATTAGTCGCCAGGACTGCTGTGGAGTTTCTTGGTAGGGGCTCAGCATGCCACTGGAGATGTGACCATAGGAGACGATACTTGTGTGACACATAGGTGTCTGATCAGCTGCCCATGCAGACTGGGGCATGTAAATGTGAAGTTCAGGCAGCTGTTCCCCATGCACAGCAGAGTGTGAGGGGCTCAGGTTCAGAGGGTAGTGTCACAGGTCTCCCATATGTCCAATAGGTATGACCTGGACAGATGAGGGTTAAGAGGATGTGTTGTGGGGGGATGTACATGTGCACTTGTGCAGCTCCAGGACTTGCATTCCCCATGACCTACTATTGTGACACAGTGCAGAGTGTTGTTGTCTGGCTGCAAAGTCATACATCACTGAGACAGTGATGTATGACTTTGCAGTCATGCCTCCGCCATGGCATGTGTCTACTGATTGGTGATCCTGCAGGGGAGTGACATGTGCTACATGCACACCATAGTGGCGCTGGCTATCAGGACATGGGTGCATCATGGTGTCTGTCGCTGGAATGCATCACATGCATTTCCTATTTGACTCTGGGCATCCCTTACATCCGTAAACCTGTACTGACTCAGTGGCAAGAGCTGTGATGTGTCCACACCGTGTCCTCTGCACTGTCCAACTACTGTGTACTTGGTGCATGTGTCAACACTGGGGTGTTGCAATCCAACAGACACCAGACAGATGGGTGCAAGGCCATGTGGGATGTGAGTGCCATGCTTGGCATCAGACTGACAATTGACTTCTCCTGTTCAATTAGGGCACTTTTAGCAATGTACAACTAATGATGCCAGGGCTTGCTCTGTAATGTGCTGTGCTCACAGTGGTGTGTGCGTTTGGTGCAGGTGACTGATGTCTGTCTGTTTCCCCATTGTTTGCAGATACATCCACGGCCACGGAAGGGGACAGCTCCACGGACCAGGAGGAGCCGGAGAGCCAGACTGGGTCAGCAGCCGAGGAGTGGTCGGAGGGACCCAGTGGCACGGAGGGCGAGGGGAGCCACACCGAGGAGTCCTCAGCAGCATCCACCTCAGCTGAGGACCAGAGCAACTCGGAGGATGACTCCCTTGTGGAGGCGGGTGTCAGCAGCCACCACACCCCAGCTAGTGTTGCTGTCCCCGCCACCACCAGCACCACCACCGCCCTCCCATCGGCTCCCATTCCCCAGGTCCGTGGAGGCTCCCATGTCCGGGAGCGTGTCTCCTTTGGGCCAGGCACCGCACCCCTGCCCCTGTGTCCCCTGCTGCCCTGAGTGAGGAGTCTGTGTACCTCCTTCGCCAGCTCCATGTAGGGCAGACAGCCATGCTGAGTGTCCTCCATGCGCACACCGCGCTGTTGACTCAGCTGGTGTCGTTCATGGAGGGCATCTCATCGGGCATGTCTGACCTACAGAGGGGCAATAGGTCCATGGACTCCTCCCTGACGGCAGCAGTGTCCCTCCTCAAACGGTCCCTCACCCCTCCTGCCTCTGCTCCATCCACACTCCCCAGCACCTTACCCATCCCAGGCACACACACACTGGCACAGGCACACACCAGCACACACACATCCAGCACACTGACACACACGCCAATGACAAAACGCACACGCACGCACATTCAGGGGACTGAAGCCAGACTCACAGGGGATGGGGCCCTGGAACACACACACGCATCCACATGCACTGCGCAGTCCTCAGTTCCCTCTCCCTCCAAAGCACCCTCCCTTGCCTCACCTGCAACCCCAAAGTCACAGCAGCTCTTCCTCTGTGACCTCGGCCTCTTCCCCACCGATGAAGCTGCTCCAGCATCCCGGGGGAAGAGGAAGCCCACCCACACGGAGCAGAGTGCCCCTCGCCCCCGGACACCCTCCCCCAGGCGCAGACGGACTGAGGCCCCCACCCGCAAGTCCCCCCGGAGTGCTAAGAGCAAGACCCCGCCACCACCCTGCAGCTCAGGCACAAGGTCTCCGTCCTCCATCCCTCAGGCCCCCACTGCACAGGTGCCCCCACCACACCCTGCCCCAGGTTCCCCCACCCACAGATATACCATCCCCAAGATGCTCCGGCCTTCTCCCCCTGCCACTTGCTCTCCCAGCACCACACCCCCGCTGCGCTTGTCTGTGCCACTGATGTGGTGAGGGTGTCCCCCCCTCTGTCCAACCCACCTTGCCTGTTCCCCATTCTCCTCCCCTGGAGGTAGGCACTGCAGTGGAGTCCACTACCGCCCTGTCTGACTTGGGCACTGCAGTGGCGGACCTGTCCACCCCATCTGCAGGGTCCACTGCAGTTGTGCCGGCACCCACGACATCTGTGTCATGCCCCCAGTTGTGCCGGCACACACCATGTCAGACACCTCCACTGCAGTTGTCAGTGGCTCTCCTGCACCCACCACCCCTTCCCTGACTCCCCCTGGTGAGCCCTGATCCTGTCCCTGCGGTGCCTGGCCTGCCCCCCGGTTGCCCCTCCTAGTGGATTGTCCCTGGTATTGTGCAGGCATGCGTAGGGTGACATCTGCCAGTGTCACCCTGTTTGAACTTTGACAATGGACTGGCCATTGGCCTTTGCTCTTTTTCAGGACTTCGTTTGGCCTCAACACATATGCTGAATAAAGCAACTTTCTTTTCTCTAGTGCTCATGCTTCAGATGTACATGTTGTTGGTGCAGCTAACCATGCCCTTGCTGCAGTGATGGTGATATCTGGTCTCATGATTATGAAGTGTTACTGTGCAGGAACCCATGTGGTCCAGGGGGAATGTGTCCTATCATGTGGTGTATCCATGTCATCAATAGCAGCATCTGAGGGTGTCATGTGTTCAGTATTTGGCAATGGGTTTCCTACTTACATTGGCAATTTCATATCTGTGGCTTCCACCCCTGCACATCTGTTGTGCCTGCCATCGTTGCATTTGTCTACTTCCCTGACCGTGTTGCCATCTCCAGTGGACATGCAGGTTTGGGCATCAATGGGGAGGGACTCATCCGTGTAGTCAGTGCAACATTGCTATACAAGTGTGTTGGATCTGTGCTGATGATTCCGTTGGCACATCCATGACCAGGCTGATGTGATGGGAGCCCTCATTTGGTGCTAATTGTTGATTGTGTGACCAAGTGCTCAGCTGACATGATGGGGCCCTACTGAGGCAACATATGGCACAGCTTTCCTCACACAGGAGTGGAGTCCCCTCATGGCAGTGTGTACACGTGTGACATTGCCTGCACCCAAGGTGTGTGTTGTATGTGCATGTCTGTGTGTTCACTTCCATTCATCTGCGCATGCTGTGATCCCTAGTGTTGTACCTGTTTGTGATGCTTGCTGACTTGAGCTATGTTCCCCCAAAGTCTTCTCCCTGTGTTCTCTGTGATGTGGGTGCATGGCACATTACTGGTCATCAGGGTGTCACCCATAGGTGTGTTTGCTGTCAGGGCTGAGTTTGTGTGCAGACGCAGATGGGTCACAGTCAGGTTTCCCCTTGGCACTTGTTGTTTGCCCCTGTCATGTGATTTCCAGTTTGTGTTATCTTTCAGTGATTGTGACATGTTGTGTGTGTGACTGCTGCCACTCCTCAGGGTCAGAGCTGCAATGTTGGAAGTTGTCTATGTGTGTTCTTTGTGGGTGACCTTGGCTTCTTCATTGGTGTGTGACTGTGGCTGGGATCCCATTGGTCGGTGTGGTATTGCCGTCATGTCCATGTACAGCGTAGTGTGCAGTGTGTCAGACATTCAGGAGTCTTGTTGAGTGTCCATGTGTGATGTGTTTCTACACCTTGGTTCCCACCCACCACCCTGGAATAGTCATGGGTGCATGTGCAATGTCACCAGTGCATGTGTACTTCACTGCTGCACATTGTTGGAGGTCGAGGGGTGTGGTGTTGAGTGTGTGCAGATGAGAGTTGTTGCCCGGCTAGGCCCCTGCCTCCATGTTGGCCTTGGCTTACTGGCCATGCTGATTGATTTGTGCTTGTGTAGGTGTGATGGTAGTTTGTTGCTCAGGACACCTGACTGTGGTTCATAGTGTGAACGACATTTAGCTTTGTCATCACAGTGGTATTTTTATTCAGCCCAGGGTCACCACATTGTGGGGGCCCTGGGGGTGGTGCTGTGGTGTGTCTGTGACTTGCTGTGTCAGTTGTTGTTCCTACGTGCCTGTGTGACATGTGTGTTTTGTGCTCCCTCTCACCTGACAATGCCTGCTTGCCCACATAGGGGATTTGGATCCATGAGTTACCTTAGTGTGGCAGTGTATGCACATCTGTATGATTGGTATTCAGCTCTCCTCATGTGTTGTGTGGTTGCCTGGGGACACTGGCACCCCCACCCCTCACCTGCTGTGTATGATGACAGTGTTGGTCTGCCTGTTTGTGTTTGTGCATCTGCACCACTGCATTGGCATATCTTGGGTGTGCCATTGGCTGTATGTTGTTTGGTGTGTTTCCCCTGCTGTCCCTGGGACTCCTAGGTCATCGGTCAGCACAGTGATCATGGTTTGTGTGTCCCATTGCTGCCATGGTATGGTATCTGTTCACCTCACATCTGCTGTCTCCACAGGGTATCTGCATTTGTGTGCCCATTGGTGCAAATATGTGGTTCTGCATTCTGATGGTCACTTCTGTCATTGTGTCATTGATGACTGTTGACGGTCTCAGCCCCCATGGGTGTTGTTTGTCTGCACATGGCCAAAGGAATGTTTCATTTGCACTGCAGTATTTGGCTCCCCCAATTTATGTTGCAATGGGACACATACACTACTTTGCCACAGATGAGTTTTTGGTTCTGTGAGCAGGAATGATCCATGCAGTTTGGCAGTTGCAGCTCTTTCTTTGTCAACAATTACCTTTTGGTCACTGTGATGATGAGGGTGTAGACCCCATTGCCACAATGGTCAAAATGTGCTTCAGCTATGGACCCCACACTTGCCTTTTGGTCACTGTGATGATGGGGGTTTAGACCCCATTGCCACAATGGTCAAAATGTGCTTCAGCTATGGACCCCACACTTACCTTTTGGTCACTGTGATGATGGGGGTTTAGGCCCCATTGCCACAATGGTCATGGGCTGCTTGCATTGTGGGTGCCACACACATATATGTGTGGCACATGTGCTAGGGGGTCACATTGTATGTTGAAAGTCATGTTCGGTGTTGTAGGCATTTGACACAGCCTACACACGCTTGTCATGGTGGTGGGGGGATGTCTTAATCTTGCATTCCCTAGGTTGTGGTGTGCTTGTTGTGTCATGCATTGTCCATCCTATGAGTGGGGGTGGTAGTAGTGGTAGGCATCCAGCCCCCCTGGGTGAGGGTGGTAGTAGTGGTAGGCATCCTGCCCCCCTGGGTGAGGGTGGTAGTAGTGGTGGGCATCCTGCCCCCCGTGGGTGAGGGTGGTAGTAGTGGTGGGCATCCTGCCCCCTGGCTAAGGGTGGTAGTAGTGGTGGGCATCCTGCCCCCTGGCTAAGGGTGGTAGTAGTGGTAGGCATCCTGCCCCCCGTGGGTGAGGGTGGTAGTAGTGGTGGGCATCCTGCCCCCTGGCTAAGGGTGGTAGTAGTGGTAGGCATCCAGCCCCCCTGGGTTGGGGTGGTAGTAGTGGTAGGCATCCAGCCCCCTGGCTAAGGGTGGTAGTAGTGGTAGGCATCCTGCCCCCCTGGGTGAGGGTGGTAGTAGTGGTAGGCATCCAGCCCCCCTGGCTAAGGGTGGTAGTAGTGGTAGGCATCCTGCCCCCTGGGTGAGGGTGGTAGTAGTGGTAGGCATCCTGCCCCCCTGGGTGAGGGTGGTAGTAGTGGTAGGCATCCAGCCCCCCTGGGTGAGGGTGGTAGTAGTGGTGGGCATCCTGCCCCCTGGCTAAGGGTGGTAGTAGTGGTAGGCATCCAGCCCCCCTGGCTAAGGGTGGTAGTAGTGGTGGGCATCCTGCCCCCTGGCTAAGGGTGGTAGTAGTGGTAGGCATCCTGCCCCCTGGCTAAGGGTGGTAGTAGTGGTAGGCATCCTGCCACCCTGGCTAAGGGTGGTAGTAGTGGTAGGCATCCTGCCACCCCTGGGTGAGGGTGGTAGTAGTGGTAGGCATCCAGCCCCCCTGGGTGAGGGTGGTAGTAGTGGTGGGCATCCTGCCCCCTGGCTAAGGGTGGTAGTAGTGGTAGGCATCCAGCCCCCCTGGCTAAGGGTGGTAGTAGTGGTGGGCATCCTGCCCCCTGGCTAAGGGTGGTAGTAGTGGTAGGCATCCTGCCCCCTGGCTAAGGGTGGTAGTAGTGGTAGGCATCCTGCCACCCTGGCTAAGGGTGGTAGTAGTGGTAGGCATCCTGCCACCCCTGGGTGAGGGTGGTAGTAGTGGTAGGCATCCAGCCCCCCTGGGTGAGGGTGGTAGTAGTGGTGGGCATCCTGCCCCCTGGCTAAGGGTGGTAGTAGTGGTAGGCATCCAGCCCCCTGGCTAAGGGTGGTAGTAGTGGTAGGCATCCAGCCCCCTGGGTTGGGGTGGTAGTAGTGGTAGGCATCCTGCCCCCCTGGCTAAGGGTGGTAGTAGTGGTAGGCATCCTGCCACCCTGGCTAAGGGTGGTAGTAGTGGTAGGCATCCTGCCCCCCGTGGGTGAGGGTGGTAGTAGTGGTGGGCATCCTGCCCCCTGGCTAAGGGTGGTAGTAGTGGTAGGCATCCAGCCCCCCTGGGTTGGGGTGGTAGTAGTGGTAGGCATCCTGCCCCCTGGCTAAGGGTGGTAGTAGTGGTAGGCATCCTGCCCCCTGGCTAAGGGTGGTAGTAGTGGTAGGCATCCTGCCCCCTGGCTAAGGGTGGTAGTAGTGGTAGGCATCCTGCCACCCTGGCTAAGGGTGGTAGTAGTGGTAGGCATCCTGCCACCCTGGCTAAGGGTGGTAGTAGTGGTAGGCATCCTGCCCCCCTGGCTAAGGGTGGTAGTAGTGGTAGGCATCCTGCCACCCTGGCTAAGGGTGGTAGTAGTGGTGGGCATCCTGCCCCCCCTGGGTGAGGGTGGTAGTAGTGGTAGGCATCCTGCCCCCCTGGCTAAGGGTGGTAGTAGTGGTAGGCATCCAGCCACCCTGGCTAAGGGTGGTAGTAGTGGTAGGCATCCTGCCACCCTGGCTAAGGGTGGTAGTAGTGGTAGGCATCCTGCCCCCCTGGCTAAGGGTGGTAGTAGTGGTAGGCATCCTGCCACCCTGGCTAAGGGTGGTAGTAGTGGTGGGCATCCTGCCCCCCTGGGTGAGGGTGGTAGTAGTGGTAGGCATCCTGCCCCCTGGCTAAGGGTGGTAGTAGTGGTAGGCATCCAGCCCCCCTGGGTGAGGGTGGTAGTAGTGGTGGGCATCCTGCCCCCTGGCTAAGGGTGGTAGTAGTGGTAGGCATCCAGCCCCCCTGGCTAAGGGTGGTAGTAGTGGTAGGCATCCTGCCACCCCTGGGTGAGGGTGGTAGTAGTGGTAGGCATCCTGCCACCCTGGCTAAGGGTGGTAGTAGTGGTAGGCATCCAGCCCCCCTGGGTGAGGGTGGTAGTAGTGGTGGGCATCCTGCCCCCTGGCTAAGGGTGGTAGTAGTGGTAGGCATCCAGCCCCCTGGCTAAGGGTGGTAGTAGTGGTAGGCATCCTGCCCCCTGGCTAAGGGTGGTAGTAGTGGTAGGCATCCTGCCACCCTGGCTAAGGGTGGTAGTAGTGGTAGGCATCCTGCCACCCCTGGGTGAGGGTGGTAGTAGTGGTAGGCATCCAGCCCCCCTGGGTGAGGGTGGTAGTAGTGGTGGGCATCCTGCCCCCTGGCTAAGGGTGGTAGTAGTGGTAGGCATCCAGCCCCCTGGCTAAGGGTGGTAGTAGTGGTGGGCATCCTGCCCCCTGGCTAAGGGTGGTAGTAGTGGTAGGCATCCTGCCCCCCTGGCTAAGGGTGGTAGTAGTGGTAGGCATCCTGCCACCCTGGCTAAGGGTGGTAGTAGTGGTAGGCATCCTGCCACCCCTGGGTGAGGGTGGTAGTAGTGGTAGGCATCCAGCCCCCCCTGGGTGAGGGTGGTAGTAGTGGTTGGCATCCAGCCCCCCCTGGGTTGGGGTGGTGGCGCGCATTCAGGCCCCTGTGTGCATATGTGGCATTGGTGATGGGCATCCCGCCCCTATGGTGCTGCTGTTGCAAGTATATTCAGATTCCCAGTGTATGTGTGTGATGTGTCGTGTACGTGTTGTATGTGTTTTGTGGTTGGTGTCTGACTTACCTTCTGCGCCGTACGCGTCCGTGCCTGTTCCGGTAGTAGATGTAGAATATTGGTATGATCGGGACGAAGGGATTCATGGTTGGTTCGTGTCGTTCGTCCTTCTCGTTGCTTCGCGTCGTCCTCGTCGCTTGGCTTCGTCCTCGTCGCTTCGCTTCGTCCTCGTCGCTTCGCGTCGTCCTCGTCTGTGCTGTGTTCGTCTCGTAGCCGTGGATCGTGTTGTGGCGCGATTCGGAGCTTATGTGCGCCTCTCCCGGATGCTTTGACGTGCCGTGCGTAGCGACGGGTTCGGCGCGTACGGAAAGCGCATCGTACTTGTCCGGCCGGACGGGGCTGCATTTTCCCTTCCGTGCGACTCGATTCGGCGTTTCCGGATTCGCCTCGGTCGGAGAACAGGACCTGGTTTGGGTGAGTACGGCTCGGCCGGAATTTTTGCTGTTGTGCGCATCGTACTTGCTCGTTCGGTGTGCTGTACGGATCGGTCGGGAAACTGGCTTTCGCATGGCTTTTTTCCCGACCGAATGGTATTGGGTGCGCCTCCGACCGAGATCGGAATCGGCCCCTAAGTCTCTAGTTTTTAGTTGGATTTTTGCGTTTTCCAATGAGAGGCCATTTTACTCTCAAATATTATCCTTTTAAGCAAAGGTAATTGAGACAATACTCAATTTTTGATAGTCTGAGTAGCTTTCAAAATTCAGAGTCTTTTCGAAACCAGAAGAAAAGTAGAAAATGATGCTGACATGTGTGTATCATTTGTGTGGTAACATTTTAACAGCTGTTGTTTAAACTCTCCATGTGAGATTCAGTGACATCATCTCTGAAAGCTGCATCGTGTACTCCATAAATACTAACATAATGACCTGAAGATCACTCACACATCTATCAGATTCGTGAGTAAAGTAAGTGGGCGTTGTGCATTTTTAGAGCCCACCAGTACAATCCCATAGTTGTTATTTTCTGTAATTCCATCAGTTGTAAGTCACCCATTTGTAAGTCTTGGCAAATTCTTGTGATATTCCCTAATGTTAAGTTCCATTTCTTAGCTCTATTTTTGTCAGCATGTTCTCTTTGGAAGAATTCCAGATGTCAGACAATCAGTATATTTTGCAAAGGTTACTCACCAGTGTATTGTAGATATATCTTATTGACTTCATTTGACACCACACCTGAAGGAGATCTCAACCGAGTGCGCCTGGATTTTGGTAGAGTTTTGAGGACTCACAAAAGGTGCAATTAAACATTTTAAAGTGGGTGTAGATGGCAGTTGGCCTGTGACATGTTCAGGGACTTTAGGCAGAATATCTGTTAGGATTTTGGTTGTAGGTTCCTGGGAGCTAGTGCTTTCTTCTCTTATATCCTGCAATACCTACCTTACTTCTATTTCTGTCGCATTTGAGGGGTGGTTGTGTTCCTTTACATTCATTTCATCATCTTTTTTAGTGGCCCTCTCATACCATGCATTAGATTAATATTTGATACATTTCCACTTCACATTTTCCATCAATGTACTTTCTTGAGTGTAGATGTAGCCATTGTGACTTTGTAATTTCTTTCCTTTCTGGGATGTTATATATTTTGCTCTCTCTGTCATCTGAAAGTAGTGTAATAGGTTTAAATAAATATAATTTTTACAAGTTTATAAGTTTGTTATTTACATATAAAATTATGTGCTGCTTTTTTCATTTCTACATACATGTATGTTCTTTGTATATTTTTTGCAGCTTTGCCGTTGAGGGTGTTGTAATGTGGAGCAGGTGCTTTCCTTTCTTTTCTGTTGCTAAGAAAAAAGAACATCAGTTTCAATTTAAATGTTTATTTGTTGGTAGTTTGTCGAGGTTAAGGTCATTAGGTGTATTTTTACTCACTTTTGGGGTGAGTTTATATTTTATAACAATTTACTTTGTTATATATTTTTTGCTGGTTTGTGATTGGTGTTGTTTTTGGTCAGGTGAGCACTTTTCAAAGTTGAATTATTTTATTTTAAGAAGTACATGTAAAGAGATAGACGTTGGTGAGTGTTTTGTTAATTATTATCTACTTTTACTTTTATTTACAAGTAAGTTTTAGTTTAAATAAAAGTTTTACTTACTTGGCAAGGTAGTTGTCGAGATGTATATATTTGTTTTTTAACGGTCTGGTCAGAGAATCCGGCAGAGTTTCCTCATCTTGCAGCATTTGTCATTTGAAGTATTTAGTAGATTACGTTTGTGTGCCTTTTATATTTTTGATTTAGATTGTTTGCCTGATTTTTTAAGTTTGTTTATAGTTTGATTTTATTGGATAGTTTAGCTTTAGTTTGAATTTTTTTTATCAGTTATGTGTATGTATGGTAATTGCTAATTTAGGTTTTATTAATAATATTTTATATGTAGTTTGAAACTTTTGAATAATATTTTATTTATATATATATTTACAGGGTTACAGGGACATTATAGTTCAGAAATGGAATAAACAAACCTTAGAAATTAATTGAAAAAACCAAAGGTTACAGGGACGTTATAGTTAGGCTCAGGTTTCACTCCTACAAAACCAGTGAAATTCAGCAGTTATAGTTAGCTGAGCTAACTATAACTTTCACCCCCGCAATGCACTGCTTATGCCCTCATATATTACATCACTAATGACATGGTCAGTGACATCACTGATGACATCTCAAATGACATCTCTGATGACATCATCCCGTGACTGTGAGTGTTTTTAAAACATTTATGAGTGTTAAATATATATACCATTGGTGAATAAGTGGGTGTGTGACTGACTGTGTAAGTGAGTGATTAGGTGTCCAAGTGAATGTACGGGTGAGTGACTGGTTATGTGAATGTCTGTATCAGTCTGTCAGTTGGTGTCTAAGTGGCTGTATGGGTGTGTGAGTGGGTATGTGAGTGGCTGTATTGGTGAGTGATTGGTTGTATGAGTACCTGTATGGTTGTCTGAGTGTCTGTGTGAGTGGGTGTGGGAGTTTGTGACTGCCTGTATGTATGAGTGAGTAGGTGAGTTAGTGGCGGTATGAGTTAGTGAGTGTGTGTATGGCTGTGTGGGTGAGTAAGTGGATGTTTCAGTGGTATATGAGTGAGTAACTAGGTATGTGAAAGGCAGTATAAGTGAGTGATGGGGTATATGAGTGACTGTATGGGTGAGTGAGTGAATGTGAGAGTTTGCAGTATGGGTGAGTGTCTGCTTATGTCAGTGACTGTATACGTGAGTGAGTATGTGTTAGTATCTGTTTTGAGTAACTGAGTGTGTATGTGTTTGTGTGTATGGGTGAGTAAGGGGCTGTGTGGTTGACTGTATGGGTGAGTGACTAGGTGTGTGAGTAGCTCAATGGGTGACTGGCTCAGTGTGTGAGTGACCGTATGAGTGTATGAGTGGATATGTCAATGGCTGTATTATTGACTGAGTGTGTGTATGAATGGCTGTATGGGTGAGCGAGTGGATATGTTTGTAGATCTATGAATCAGTTAATGACTGTGTAGCTACTGGTATGGGTCTGTGAATGGGTTTGTGAATGGTTGTGTGGGAGTGGGTGTATGAAAGGTTCTATTAGGGTGTGAGTGGTTTTGTCAGTGATTTTGTGGATGATGGCATCAGTGATGTCATTTGAGATGTTATCAGTGATGTCATCAGTGATGTTACTGACCATGTCATGAGTGATGTAATATGTGAGGTCATAAGCAGTGCATTGCGGGGGGCGTGAGTTATAGTTAGCTTACTAACAATAACTTCTGAATTTCACTGGTTTTGTACGAGTGAAACCTGAGCCTAACTATAATGTCCCTGTAACCTTTGGTTTTTTTCAATGAATTTCTAAGGTTTTTTTTATTCCATTTCAGAACTATAATGTCCCTGTAACCTTTTTTTTTTTCAGTGAATTTCGAAGGTTTTTTAAATGCTAATTCCGAACTATAACGTCCCTCTAAGCTATGTTTTTTTCAGTGAATTTCTATGGTTAATTAAGTAGTAGTTGCATTTGCAGAGTGGTGGAGAAAGGGGGCTGGGCCTCCGACCAGCTTTCAGGAATTCCGCTGTGTAGAACTTACAGGAGGTACAGGGAGGGCTACTTAGCCCCCAAGGTCCCTCAGGAGTAAAGTGGACTCCATCCCTCAACCAGTAGTGTGCCAGGAGGCGCGTTTGCAGAGTGGTGGAGAAAGGGGGCTGGCCTCTGAAGACCTCTTAGCAAACTCGCTGTGTGGGACTTACTGGAGGTAACAGGAGGGGTAGTTGGTCCCCAAGGACGTCCTTGGGGGCAACTACCCCTCCTATTACCTCCAGTAAGTCCCACACAGTAGGACTGCCACACCCCCTTTCCCCATCACTCTGCAAACGTGACTCCTGGCGCACTACTAGTAGCGGAATGAAATTCCCTTGGCTCCAGAGGGTCCTTGGGAGTAAAGCTCTCAGAGTAAAGTGGAATTCATTCCCCAACCAGAAATGCGCTAGGAGGCAAGTTTGCACAGTGGTCTAAAAAGGGTGTGTGGCCTCCAAGTCCTCTCAGCTATCGGGCTGTCTGGGACTTCCTGGACTAAACAGTAGGGCTTGTTGGCCCCCAAAGACCCTGACCATTCAAGGGGGCTTCATTTCCCAATCACCACCGCACCAAGACACGCATTTGCAGAGCGGTGGTAAAGAGGGCGTGGCCTCCGGGGACTTGCCGGAAGTTTTTTTAAAATTATTTTTCAGGGATGGAGGGCTGCCTAGCCCACCCTTCCCTGCACCTATTTGGGTCCAGGGACCCCAATACAGGGGGCCCATTTTTAATGAAATGGGGAGGGGCCACGTGACTCATGAGAACCCATCCCCCAGGCCCAGTGTTTCTTTTTTAAATTTTTTATTTTTAAATGAAAGAAATGGGGGCTGCATGGCCCCCCTTCCCTGGGCCGATTTTGGTCCCAGGAACCCCATCCCTCGGGGCCTGCCGTTTTAAATCTTTTTTTACGTTTATCACACAAGGGAGGTGGCCCGCGATGCCCCCCTTCCATGGCCGATTTTGGCCCTGGGGACCCCATCCCCCAGGGCCAGACCTTTATATTTGTTTTTAAAAGGGGAGGGGGCTGCGCGGCCTCCCTTCCCAGCCTATATTCGGCCATGGGGATGCCATTCCCTGGGGCCAGGCCTTTTCTTTTTTTTTATATATATTTTGTTTTAAGGAAGGGGGAAGAGTGGCACTCTTCCTGAGCCATTTTCACCCCTCGGCACCCCATCCCCCAGGGCATGGTCACTTCGTTGGGGACCGCGGGGGAGCCTGAAGGCCCCTGTGGTCCCAGCTGGCTACCTGCATCCTGTGGGAGCCTGCATTGCTTTTACACACAGGGAGCCTCTGACATGCGGCTCCCTGTGTTTAAAAGCAAAGTGTGCTCCGCTTTGAGCAAGCGAGAGCAAAATGCTCTTGCTTGCTCAAAGCGGAGCACACTGTTTGCTATGGCATGGTGGGAGCGGTGCTCCCGCCATGCCATAGCAAGCTGCAATGTCCCGGAGGTGGGCACCCTGGGACAGTGCTGGAGCCGGCCCTGGGGGGTGGAGGTCCCCAGGGCTATCTAGGGCTCCACGAGGCTGGCCGCGCGTCCCTCTCCTTTGTTTTGCCTCAGGGAGATGGTGGTCCCTGGGGCCAGGGGTCTGCAAAGGACCCCTTCATTATTTTATTGTATTTGCCCCAGAGAGGTGGCGGTCCTCGGGGTTGCATGAGGGCCGTGCGCCCCCGATGTATTAAATTTTACCTCAGGGATGTAGAGGTCCCCAGGGCTGCTGGGGGTCCATGAGGCCCCATGCACTGAATTTCAATAAAGTCCCTGGGAGGTGGCGGCCCCCAGGGCTGCGGGGGGGTCCGCGCACCCCCACAATGTATTATATTAAATCCCCAGGGAGGTGGCTGTCCCCGGGGCTGGTGGGGTCTGCGAGGCCACCCGCACTGAATTGTATTAAAGCCCCAGGGAGGTGGTGGTCTACGGGGCAGTGGGGGGCCACACGGCCCCCGCACTATATTCATTTAAAGCCCCGGGCAGGTGGTGGTCCCCAGGGCAGTGGGGGGATCAGTGGGCCCGTGCACTGAATTGCAATAAAGCCCCTGTGGAGGTGGCAGTCCTGGGCCTACTATAAGCTCCAGGAGGGGTGCCCGTGCACTCCCCTCCTTTTTCAGACCCCAATGCCCCCGGGACCTGGCCCACCTGGGGGGCAAAGTAAACTGAAAGCGGGAGACCACGATTTTTTATTTTTTTTTATCTCAGAAAAATTTGCAGATCTGCCCGCTGGCTTTTCTGAGATTTTTTTTTTTAATGCTTTTTAGCCAGGGCAGGGTCTTTGGGAGACCCCTGCACCATGGCCAGAGGCTTAGGGTGTCCCTAGCCTGGCCCCCTTTTTTTTTTTATCTTTTAATGTGGGACTCGGCTTCAAGCCGAGTCCCAAGATGGCTGCCAACACTTCCTGGTTGAAGTGTTGGCTGTCAATCAAATTTTAGCAGGATCTGCGAGTCCACTGCAAGGACTCGCGTCCCCAGCTATCTATATTTTTTTAAGTTAGATATCTGAAAAACTACTGAACAGATTTACACCAAATCGTAAAAAGCACGCTTTCTTCGCCAACATCTAGCTTTCTGCCAAATTTGGTGCAATTCAGTTCAGCAGTTCGGGCTATAGTTGTCCTCAAAAAATGAAAAACGCGTTTTGGGACCCCCGTTTTTTCTTGGCCCCCGCTTGACGAATTACCACAAAACTTTCAACACAGCAGCTGAATAAAAAGGGGAAGTTTTGTCAAAATTTTGTGGAGATTCATCAAGCGGCGCCAATGTTATTGCCAAAACAAAAATTGCTTTTCCTAGGTAAACTTTGGTCCTAACTATGACTACCTACTATATATATATACATTTAGTACATTTAGGTTGTTTTAGAATTGTTTGTAGTTAATGCAAATATATTGTTTGGATAAAATGTTATCAGTGTATTTTATTGGGATGAATTATACATGTTTTGCTGATGTTATTTATTTATTTTTGTTCAGACATGTGTATATACTGCTTAATGTGTGTTTTAAATGATTATTTAACATAAAAAGTGCTATTTTAATATTTATTAATGATAATGTAATTATTTAGGCGATATTATTGTAATCAATATTGCGTGAATCAATATTTTTGACCTATTATATGTTGATGTAAAGGTGACGATATATTTGTGTTTTCGATATAAGATTAAAATAAAAAAAATAACAATTATATTTGTGTTCTCGATATTTGTGGTTTTATTATTTAAGTATAGCAAGGCGATGATTTGATAATTATATTATTTTTCCCCAATATTTTTGTGTCTTGATATCGTATGCATCAATATTATGTCAGTGATTCCTCTCTCTATAAATACATCAATAAGTCTGAAAAGACAGGTTGAACGGTGGCTGGTTCAGTCATTCAAGATATCCCGATGCAGGCTTCACGGGCCACAGTCTGCCAGTGACTACCGCCCATGATAATTCTTCCTTTTTGTTGACGGCATCAGAAAATTTCTGCCAATACATCAGTCTATTACTTCTGCTGTCACTGGACAGAGTATCTGGCTCCTGCAAGAGTTTGCCCGTCCACTTTTAAAATGATGAAGAATCGGCCATTATATACAGCCTTCGAAATGCCCACATTTCCCCAACTAACCAAAATGTATGGTTCTACTTCACTGCAGAAATGTACAACTTACCTCCTTGTTCATAAGATTGTTAAGTCTACAAGATGAAACTTACAATTAAGGTAATTAATAAGCACCCACACCATGTCTACTTCGATAAATAGCACTTCCAATGTAAGAAGTCTGCAGCTGTAGTAGAACTGGCCCATCGGTAAGCGTCATAAAGCTGGCTCTGTGAAGGTCGCGCCCGTATTGTATGCTGTTCCTGGCTGTTTCTGTGCATAAGCCTGGAAAGATCCTGACAATGTAAATCCCTAGCATAGCACAACTGTGCATTGCAAATGCTGAACATAATGGAAAAGAAAGGCAGCCGTAAATCCAGTGGCAGAATTCACAAATCTTTTTTTCCTGTGAAACCAGACTTACATTTGAGATGTCTTGAGTGATGTCTTGAATGATGTCATTCAGCATGTCATGAGTGATGTCATATGTGAAGTCATAAGCAGTGGATTGTGGGGGCGCGAGTTATAGTTAGCTCTGTAAATTATAACTGGCAAATTTCAGTGCTTTTTGCTTCTTAAATGTTAGTTTTTAGTTTATTTCAACACCTAACTATAACGTCACTTTGACCTTTATTTTTTACAGTCATCACTGTGTAGATATAGTTAGGTCAGAGTTTCCATAGGAAGAGTGTTTTAGTTTTGCTAATAACTTTGTCACTATTTTACGAATGTGCAACAAAACTTTTCAAAAAAATTATTCATCTACTTTAGCTCCTTCCTGGAAAGGTTTGTATGATCTGTCAAGCAGGGGGCCAAGAAAAAGGAGGGCCCCAAACATTGATTTCCCATATTAATTCCCATAGGGAACTTCTATTGTTGATACAGAAAAAACGGTAGAACGAATTATACTAAATTTGGCAAAAAGTTTGAACTTTACAAAGCGTACGTTTTAGGATTTGGTGTAAATCTGTTCAGCCGTTTTTGAGAAATTTGTGCTTAAAAAGGTACTTAGTGGTCATGGAGGGGTCAGAAAATGTATATTTCTGGACAGTTGGTCCTGCTGGAGTCCCTGGGTATCGAAAATTCAAAAAATAGGATCCGTTGATTGGCAGAGGGAGCCTTTTCTCCTACTAAATATTTTGGTACTAGTCCGCGGATCTGAACCATATAATTGGCTGGCCGCAACCCAGAGAAAATGTTGCAGCCAACATCACTGAACTCAGGTACTAGCACCATGTGTCATGAATTTGTTTGGGGACAAAATGAGTGTAAGGGGCAGTCTAGGGACAAGTTGAAGCCCTGCCACTTGAGGGGGTGACCCAGAGGAGCCCACAAGGGCCCAGAAAACTAAAAAACATGTTTCTTTCACGCTGCAGATACTAGGGATCTCCCGCGGCACCCAGCCCGACCCTCCCGTGGGGTACTGCAGCACATTTTGTGGAACAGGCTTTGGCTTGAAAAATACTTCTGCAACTCACATCAGGTGCACTCAGTCTTTACCTTGTTGCACACGTGTAAGGTTCACCATTCAGAGCCACACTTGCCCCAAGACTTCCTATTTTCATGCGATGCACCCACACAAGTTCACACAGTAACTCTATACCGCGTTTGACTATGAGGAGATCAGTGATGTCATTTGACATGTCATGAGTGATGTAATATGTGCGGTGATAAGCAGTGCATGGCGGGGGCCCAGATATAGTTAGTTCAGTAAACTCCAGTTCAGTGTTTTTGTGTGTTTTAAACATTAGTTTTTGTGGTATTTCAACACCTAACTATAATATCACTATATATCATCAAGGTACATAGCTGTGGAAATAAGAACAGTAAATCTATACCTAACAATATATACTTACCTTCACAATATTTTGGCAGTCGGTGTTCTGGCTATGATATCTTTGCATCACAATACTGTTGTGCTTTGTATTCTGGCGTACAGTGTTTGATGGCCATTCAGTAGCCCTGCCTTTGGTTTCGACAAGCAGTGAGGATTTATTCTTGAACTGTTTTGTGGTGCAGTTCATAGGCCGGCTTGTGTTTGTGAGGCAGTGTGCACTAGCATCATCCCCAGGTGTGGTTTGTTTGTTTGTTTGTTTGTTTGTTTGTTTGTTTCTTTCTTTCTTTCTTTCTTTCATTCTTTCTTTCTTTTGTTCTTTCATTCTTTCCTTCTTTCTTTCTTTCCTTCTTTCTTTCTTTCTTTCTTTCTTTCATTCTTTCCTTCTTTCTTTCTTTCTTTCTTTCTTTCTTTCCTTCTTTCTTTCTTTCTTTCCTTCTATAGTCCGTAAAACACAAACAGGCTTCCGCGCAGGAATGAGCCCCTTAACCAACCTACCAGCTGTCACTCTCTTGGCCGAGCAAGGCATCATAAAATCGAGCAAACTCTACGCATGCTTCATCGGTCTTAAAGCAGCCTTCGACAAGGCACCACAGACCATGTTATGGGAAAAGATGGCACGTTGGGGAGCCCCTGCGGAGTTGTTAGAGGCAAACATAAATCTCTACTCAAATACATGGGTCCAAATAAAGATAGGAGGCGGCCGAAGCATAACCAACAAAATCTCCACCAATAATGGGTTAAAGCAGGGGTGTGTTTTGGCATCCAGCTTGTTCAACATCTATGCAGCCGTCCTAGAGAACCATCTACACCAAGCACAGGGAGACCCCCCCAGGTTGGACAACGAACCAATAAGAAGCTTGCAAAATACAGATGACATAGTCTTGCTTAGCAAAACTCTGCTGTGCCTGCAGCGGCTGATTTCCCAATTGCTAGACAACACTACAAACGTGGGTCTGGACCTTAACTACAACAAATCCAAGGTCCAGTGTTTCTCAAGCGCACATAATAGACAACTCAGATTTAGCTGGAGGACAAAAGTAACATTTTGGAACAAGTCTCAACTTACATATATCTCGGGGTGCCTCTAAATTGCCATTTGAATTACAAACAGCAAGTACTAGTCAGGCAAGCAAAGGCTAACAAATTGTCATTTGCATTCAAAACTTTGCAACAAAAGCTAAGAGATTGCTCAACAAACCATCTCCTGCTGGTTGTGGCAACAACATTCCTTCCTTCCATATTGTATGGATCAGTACTACTGAAAAGCAAAGACGCCGTAAGTTTGAACACCCTACAATCCAGCCTCTTCAAAAAATTGTTTAGGATTCCACAACATATATCACACGCCCACATGGAGTTTGGGCTACACAACCGGATCCCAGTTAGACTGGGCAACCTAATAAAATATTACTGGAGGATGCGGGCAGCAGATACAAATTCATTAGCCCATCAATGTTGGCTTGAAATTGAAAAACAGGCCAAGAACTCAGTATACATTTCACTACAGCAGTCACTTGTAGCCCTAAAGGCCTGGCACACAGTGACAGAATACCTTGAGTTCAAACTGGCAATCAACAAAGCTGTAAACATCGATCACTTCTAACAGATAAAGCAGCCTTGGCGAATAAAAGGCAAGCTTGGGTGGTCTTGCCAACATATAACGTTTTGAGACCCCAACAGTACTTGTCGGAACACGTCTCGGAGTCAAAAAAAGCACAATTCGATGCTAATTAGGCTGGGAGTTTTTCCATCAAAAGAGTCAACCCCGGCATGGATCAGACCTGGCCAACTACGGAGTCCCGACTCTGCGGTTACAGTAGTGAAACATTACTCCACCTATTGTGCACTTGCCCAACACTTTCACCACTCAGGAAGAAACTATTGCGGCCAACACTAAGACAGCTGCACATAAGATCATGTCGGTCGCCGTAATAAAGCTACCAGGAGGGTCTCCGGTTCAGTCAACATGTAAGGCAGTGTATTTCTTGGCCTTAGCAGCCAAGGAGTTAGAAAAGGATGAATAATACAAAACAGTAAATAAAATCTACACTGAAAATTCGGGCCAGGCATGGCAGACGGCCCGCCATTGGTCTATTACGCTTTGCACCAAGGAGCACTGAAGGTCTTATCTTCTTCTCACACGAGCGTCGAGCACTCCCGCACTTGGCAGTTCATACAGTCCAAGGAACAGGCACAGAGGACAATTTACTTAACAGATTTGACTGAGCATTTTATGTGATTCCACTTGTTGCACCAAATCCGTCACATTACACGTGTAAAAAGGCCTTTCAAACGCAGCTGCACTTTTATTAGGGCACCGCTGATCAACACAAGTGAAATCAGCTGCTATCTACAAGCAATCGACCGATGTGACACAATATTGCTGGAGTAACATGCCGGACGTCTTGAACTCCTTGTTGTTTAAGAAAAAAAAATATATATCATTTTAAGTTGTAAAGGTGTTTAAGTACCTAAACAACAAAGTATCATTATTATTTCAAGTACATTACAGCATTACAAGGTTAAAATCAGCGCTTTAAGTGGGCCGGGTCTCACCGGTGCTGAGCACCGGCAGTTTTTTAAAGGGGGCCTCGAAACGGTACTCTATCGGGCTCTGTTTTGTGCTCTGGCACAGGGGTCCGTTTTTTTCCGGACTGCAGTGACAGCAGGCACATCGATGTGCGCGTGCTCACACTGCTCACTCCTCACTAGTGTGCGCTGCTCACACTGCTCACTTCTCACTAGTGGAGAAGTTACGGCATGACGTCATGCCACGTGAGCGTTGGAGGGGAAGGGAAATCCTTTAATGAGAGTCATTTTCTCTCTGGATTTCCCTTCTCTTTTTGAAACTCAGGAGCAGCAACATTGTCGTGGTGTCACCAGGGCTTTAAGTGGAAGCTTTTTCAATATTATATACAAGCCATAGTTGCTGCTTATTTATCTTATGCAACTAACAATCATTGACAAAGCCAATAGTCCTGACTTGTTGTAGGTGTATGATGTTGCATGTTGTATCATATATCTGGATGCAATGACAGATACCAATACAAGTCGGGCGGCACACTATGCTAAGCACAGATTTTTGGCTTATGTGTTTTTAAGCCACGCCCTTAATTACCTTGACCACGCCCCTTTGAGACCCCCCCCCCCCCTGTTTTTTCATCCCACTTAAAGCCCTGGTTAAAATTAATGTTGCTGCTATATATTAGCTATTGTCAGTCCTGTCGTACTTTAATAAATTGCTTTTTGATTAACAAAAACATTGTAAAAGATTTCATTTAATCATACAATAAACATATATTTATATATGTCCTTCTATAGAGCGCTCTATGCCTTACATATATAGAGCCTCTTGGCGCTAGACTGATAAAGCTAACCAGGTTGTATCATTCAGGCCAGCATAATTAAGTTTTATGACGTTTGCGAAACCTGAACACGTTGAGCTCTGCTCGAAGACGCACGTGCACACAGCTCCTCACAACAGCACATCCAGCATGGACAGTGGCACACACCACCGGCCTCTCCATAGGGTCTCCATGGATCCAGATTGCAAGACACGTGCCACCATGGCTTCCTGCTAACACTAGTATGACGTCTTACGTAATGTGACGTCATGTTATGCTATGTTACCTCGTGCCATTAAGACGTTGTATGTGATGTTATTTTATCTTATGCTGTAGGTTTGCATGGAACAGGATAATATTGCAGGTTAGATTAGATTATTTCGTGGTATACTGGGATCTGTCGGGATGTGTTGTGTCCCTTTATGTTAACTCACTTTATGGTATGGTGTGCTATATATGGCAATGGAACCAGGGAAACCAGGGCGTACGAGCGAGATTACACGTGGTGTAAAAGCTGCATCGAATGGTCTAGGGAGCAGTGACAATAAACACAAGATAAAAATGCAAAAGCTTCAGCAACCTTTTGTGGGAAAGCCCCCCAAAACTGCGGGGGTAAGGGAGTGGTTAAACCTTTAAATATGTCATTACAGTCGTCTGTGTTTCACGAACCTTCCAGCGAGCCGTGCAAATGAATGTAAGTGCACTGGGTGAGTAAACGCAGTATTTACATCTGAGCTCTCGAGATGTGCAGCCAAACCTGCCAACTAGAATGAAACGGGATAGGGTTTTAGGGTGTGAAGAGCCTGAGACAGGCGTGCGGCTCTCCAATGAGCGCAGAGTGCCACCGTGTGGGTAAAACAAGTAATGTAGGACGTTATAGTGTTTATTTTTTAGATCTGGCCAGAGATGGCTTACATTTTAATATATTGTGTATCAATACACTACACACATAGAGAGGGATAACAAATTGCCCTCATCAGCTATTGGTGGTTGTTAAGTGTCATTCACATTTTTATCAGCACACATATTCTCTGACATATGGATGTTCTGTTATTCATGACGCAAGTATTTCCTCTTTTCAATAATCCGGCCATTTTATTGGTTGAAATACTGAGACGTCATTACCCCCCCCTCCCCCCCTCACCTGACTGACAAAATGAAACCCTCTGGTACTCAGTGGGGGTTGAGAAACACATAATCGTCTAGGGTCTCCCCCATTTAAGCATGCATGCTCTATAAAGCAGGCCTCCCCTGGGACTGCAGAGGAATGAGAAACTCGCATCTACTGCCCTTCATACGACCCCTTATCCCCTTGGTCGTCACCTTTGAAGAGGAACTCAAACTCTTCCTTTTGGAGAGACGTTTAGGGTGAGACCACGGCTGATTCTTATATTTGTACGTTCATTTGCATATGACCCTGATTGCTAGCCCTTTATCTCTGTTTTGCTGCTTTCTCCTGCTCTGCTCTTTAACTTCTTTGTTATGACGTCTGCCAAGCTTTATGGAATTACTGGTCCTATGTAAGTAATTCTAATGGCCTTGGGCCATGTTCTTCTTATATAAAAAAACAAAAATTTGAAAAAAAAATGACCAGCAGTTTACCTACTTTGGGGAGAGGATGTGGTCTAACGGCTTGGGCGGCCGATCTCAAATCTGGGGAACCAGGTTGAGTCTCGGCAATGATGCTCAACATCCTGTGATTCTGTGCAAATCACTTAATCTCCCGTGCATAAAAAAAGGAATGTGTTTGCGTAAGGCAACTGGTGCTCATGTAAAGCGCTCTGATACCTTCGGGTCAAGTTTGCGCTATATAAAACTCCCGGGAAAAAAACCTAGACAGAACACTTCACTATGTTTACATGCTGGCTTCCGTTGCAATGCATGTGTGGTCACGGTTTCATGCATTGCAATGTTCTTTAGCGCGTCTGGTGTCTGAAGTTTCTAATGTTTAATGCATATTTGGGGTGAGTGATTGCCTTGAAGAGGACTGATGCCACAGGGCTTAAACTAGGCTGTAATGTGTCCAAAAAGCAAGCGAGAAGCCTTGACAGCAGTCATTCCCCAGCTGGACGTCCTTATGCTCTCACCTTACAGGAGGGAGTCAGGTTTCAGCAGAACATTGGACCAATGTAAGTGGCCAAGGCCCAGATGTTCAGAACTGTCACACAATGCAGCATAGCTCCCAAAGGTGTTTCATGAGACGGAGTGAGCAGCAAAGCGCCATAGCTGCAGAGACCTGGCACTATGCTGCTCTCAGGGATGGGTGATGGTGGTGTCCAGAGAAGTGGAAGCAGAGGTGTCCCAGAAGCACAATCCTGGACTGCTTTCAATGGTTATAGCAACAGAGGAGAACAACACGACAAGATTGTTTGTAGAGGACAGTGTGGTTGTCTTGGGCCAGCGTGAATACGCCGCGCACTTGAGACACAACAGAGGTGAGCTGCTAGTGTTGCTGTGTTTCAAGGGGGAGCTGTTTCCGGTTCTGGAGAGCCGTGCAGCTGAACTCTTACATCATTCACTGTGGATGAAGGTCAGTGGGTGCATCAGTGCCAGAGCAGAGTGTCTCGTCTGCAGCAGCATTTCTGACAGACACGATCCGGAAGGATGCTGGTTCTGGAATCTGTGACGAGAGCATCTCTCGGTGCCTACAGACAGGCTTGGAGAGAGATTCTGGGAAGTGGGTCAGAGGTCAGCAACTGGGAAGGGGTTCAAACAAAGACTGGATGACATAGTGTCAATCATATGGGGTTTGATTGACAAGAGTTTGACACGGGCACAATGTGAGCACAACGGCGAGCACTGACATCTTAAGGGGACTCATTTGGGGAGTACGAGCTATCCGGAGGGAAGATGTGAAACAGAACAATGGATGAATGCACATGAAAAGGTGAAAGCAAGCTTCGGGGAGTCTCAGGAACCCTACTCAGAGGTCAATGGAGATTCATTGCCCCACCAGCACGTTTGTTGCTGAGACAGTGGCTTGGACATGGACCGGACCATCCCCGGGGCCCTGGTGCTTGGGGGTCCCACTTTGGTGAAGGTTAAGTAAGTGTTCGAGAGGTTTGTTTGTTATTTCCACTTGTGGCCGTTCCTCTGGTGGTCCCAGGAGGCCGCGTGCGTGAGATCTGCCCTCCCTCATAAAAGGAAACCTTCCTTCAGTCTTAAAGTCTGGGGGGACCTCACATGTTCAACCATTGCGCTTCTAAATAGGGCAAACAACCACATCTTCTGTCTTTTGCTTTTTAACTTCAAGAATATGACTAAATCTTTCAGCGGTGGAGTGGTGGAGTGGCACTTTGGTCTGGCGCAGCGCCTCGAAGACCCCACACGCTCTGTGCAAGCAGAGAGTGAGTGAGCGCAGCTTTCATCAGAGCCCACAGACCTCTCTAGACAGAGCTCCCTCAGTTATCATGCCAGGCACATGTGACCTCGACTGGTGCACTCTGGGAGAAGGTTGCAGTTAATGTATGCGCTGGAGCAGCCCTATTGAATTTACATTACAGCCGCTTCTCGGGGACTTAATGAATTGCAAAGCAAAATTCACCTGGAGAAATGGGGGACCGAAGGGCCTCACCAGGGCCTTCCAGACACGTCAGAGCTGAAAAGCTGAAGTTGGATCTGAAAGCTTAAATATTACTCGTCCGATTCCGAGTTGGGCGGCGTTTATCAATCTGCTGAGTTCTGGAGGAATGCCAAGTGCAGCAGAGAATCCAGCGGCTGAACTGAATCCTTCAGAGGATTGTGAGATGGGACCTTTCTGCCTGTGGGGTTCCCTCTGCATTCATTGGTACCTTCAGGCATCAGAGGACGTTGCATCACCACCTGACTCTAAACACCCTCAGTGCTTGTACTATGACCCCTACTATTCCCACCTAACTAAAACACATTTTAGTATTTTTTTTCCAAAATGGGTGAAGTGTTTTTCTTTGTTTATATATAAAAAAACGTTGTGAAACTGTGAATAAAACAAAAACAAGCCAATAGCTCTGGCTTTAACGTGCTAACTCTTGCAAACACAGCATCACAGATGTGCTGGTGATAGCAATGGCCTCCTCCTGTAGGCACAGTCTACTCAAAACTGTCAGGACCAAAACTGGCCTAGGGTTGCTTGTGTTCCTACTCAGGAGGGACCTGGCATTGACGTTCAGGCTGGACTATTCCTATTGGAGCAGGACGAAGCTGATTTGCATACAGTGGTTCCTGTCTGAGGTGGCATGATGGGCAATAAAGATGGACTGGGATGCAGCCCTGAGTGATGCAGCCCTGAGTGATGCAGCCCAGAGTGATGCAGCCCGAGTGATGCAGCCCTGAGTGATGCAGCCCCGAGTGATGCAGCCCCGAGTGATGCAGCCCCGAGTGATGCAGCCCAGAGTGATGCAGCCCTGAGTGATGCAGCCCAGAGTGATGCAGCCCCGAGTGATGCAGCCCCGAGTGATGCAGCCCAGAGTGATGCAGCCCTGAGTGATGCAGCCCAGAGTGATGCAGCCCTGAGTGATGCAGCCCAGAGTGATGCAGCCCTGAGTGATGCAGCCCAGAGTGATGCAGCCCTGAGTGATTACAAATGGCTCATATTCATCCAAGCATTTCACTGACCAATTTTTTTGTTTCCATTTTGGTTCCTGGCCATGTGGAGAGCCTCCGGGCTCTGCTGAGACAATGGAGAAATTCTAGGATTGCAAGGGACACCTGCGGTCTCTCCTGCCTGAAAGGGGCAAATTTGAAGAAGCAAAAAGTAGGGAATAGGATAATTTTCTGCCTCTGTGCAAACACGCCAGAGATTTCTCTGTGGCACCTGGTTTAGTCGGCCACAGGTCACCCGCTGCAGACTACGAAATGCAACACATTAGCAGCTACTAAAATGCTATTATCTCTGACCCAGCTGATTGGGTGTTAGTGGGGTTCACAGTGTCTGATTCAAGCCATGGGGACTGTATTCTAGTGCCCTACTGATAACCAGATGTTTGAGGACGTTCTGCAGCCTCTAACATCACCTCCCTAACAGGAACTCCTCTGCAGGGGCCTGGATTTTCCTCCTGATGCTCTTCAGAAGCATCCCCAAGGCCCTCTGCAGAGGATCACTCTCCTTGTCTGCACTGCGCTCAACAACTTGAATCTGCAGTGCCCACCCCTGGGTTCAATGACAGGCAAAGTCCAACAGAAGCCCTGGGGTCCACCTTCCTTCAGTGTCCCCAGCAAGACCACCCTTTTATGGGCCTTGAAGGGGGGAGTCAAGGAGCTGGAGTGGCCAGCCTTGGAGACAGTCCACAGTACCAGCAAGGCATGGGTGCATGCTCAAACTCCTAGCAGGAGGTCCTCGTCTACGTGAGCCCTTCCTAGGTTCTTCCAAGCTTCTTCTCACAGTCCTGAGTGCCAGGCTTGCCATAACCTCATGCTCAAGATCCAATGGGAGTGATGCTCTTTTCTGCCTCTCACCAGTGGTCACATTTACAGAAGTATGCGGCCCAGTGGTAGAGGCAAGGAAAGGGAAATGGGGCAAGAGATAAAACCGAGACAGAGGTCTGCACTACTTCTGCCTCGTCACTCGGTTGGTCACTGAGGCCTGCGGAATTTATGGGATTACCACAAGGCGAGCAGATGTAATAAGTGTTTTATCATCCAGAGAACTAACCCTAACCACAATTGTGACTCAATACAGCTGAACTCTATCACTGTGCAACCAACTGTCTGTAGGACAATACGGAACTATTACTTCCTGAAAGCTAAGGGGCATATTTACAAGCCCCTATCGCCACCACAACGTCACTGAAAGTGACGTTGTGGTGACGATTGGGGCCTCGCCTTATTTACAAGGCAGTGTTAAGCCACTTCATGTGGCTTAACGCTGCCTTGTAAATAAGGCCCCCTTTCACGCTACGCTTAGCGTGAAAGGGGGGGCAATGGGTGTTGTGGTGGACGTTCCGCCGCAACACCCATTGATTTTGACACTGCCCCCTATTTACAAGGGAGGCGTAAATAGGAGGCAGTGCCAAAATTAAGACCAGGGAAAACCTGGTCTTACCATGGCGCAACAAGGAGAAATGCTTTATTTCTCCTCGTTTTTGCTGTTTCTAAGTGTACTGCATAGTGCAGCACACATACAAACAGCAAAATGCCATTTAAAGATTGTTTATGTGCAGGAAGGTGTCCCTTCCTGCACATTATCCCTCCTAAAAAGTGACGTTTTGCAACTTCTATGTGCGCTGCATTAAGCAGCACACATATAAGTTACAAAATGCCATTTAAAGATTGTTTATGTGCAGGAAGGGGGACCTTCCTGCACATAAACAATCTTCCCCTCAATGCAGACACCCTTGCACTATGGTGCAAGGGGGCCTACGTTGGCGCTAGGCTGCTAAATTTAGCGCCAGCGCAGGGGAAAGTGCAGGACTGCACCATATTGTTGTAAATATGGTGCAGCACTGTGTTTCTGAAGTGGCGGAGCGCGTCGTTAAGCCGAGGAGGCTAACGCCGTGCTCCACCACTTTGTTGCAAATATGCCCCAAAATATTAAAAATGTAAGTTTCTCAAAAGTAACACAGTATGGAAATGTTACTCTAGGTTTATTAAAGCAAACTCTAGTGTTCTCACTGTACTCTCCCTTGTGAGGATGAACTAGAGTCGTTACTTGAATTCTGTAAAGTTCGAAGTTTGTTTCCACCAACAACACGACTATATAATAGTCACTATCCTCATGTAGATTAAACCCCAGGTCAAAAATGTCAGAATTAGTTCCAGTTCAAGGCTCATGTTCGTCAGCAGTATCATATGAAAACGTTCTTTTTAATTCCTCACTAAATTAAAACCCATTTTCTATAGTCAAAATAGGTTCAAGTAAATACATTGTCATTGTCAACAAAACATTTTGATGACACTTTCTGTGATCTAATTGACGATACAAACCTTCATCAACAGGCAGCAGGTCTCTTGGAAAGGTAATCTGGTAACCAAATAACAAGCCTTGAAAGCAGCAACACTGTAGCACGATTGCCTAGAAACGATGCCATCAACTGCGAGGATAGTTATACCTATTAATTTAAGATAGTCCTGCCTAGGTGCCCGCTGCTTCAGTCCACACATCACCAGATTTCTGCAGTAACCTTCCTATGACTGCAAGCCACCAAATGTGAGTGGACTTCACACACCACCTCCTTACACACAAACCACACAGCACAGTAACAGACACCTCCACTCCCACTTCCTGCAACAGGGAATTCATAGAGAGTTGGAGTTTCGTGCATTTGGTGCAGCACACACTCGCCACCTAGTGGTGCCATATCGTCACTGCAACCATTAGCCTTTGCTAACAGGAATCAGTCCACCGCAAGTCTCACCTCTGAGCTGCATCCTGGACACAATTAAAATGTGAGCAAAAAACAAAACGAAGGCACATGTCCAGTACTTAATTTGTAAAAACATCAGTGCCAGGGACCTCGTCAGGAGGCCTTTGTAGCTTGCACCACCCATTTCCCCCACTAGTGCTTCCGATGACAGTACCATCGGAACTAACCATCACACTCATACAAGTGTGACAATTCAGACTTTAAATAAACATTAAAAATGACTAATAGATGTCGCCAAGCTATTATTATAGCTTTGGGTGGCAAGCGTTACTGATTTTAATGTATATTTAATTATTAAACAGCTGTTGTTGTGCTTCTCATAAAATTAGACAAACAGCTCCACCATGTGGCAGCTGCTATAAGAGCCGGTGTTGACAATAAAGTGCCAGTGCTGAGCACCAGAAACCACCAGCTCAAATTAAGCACTGCACATGTCCCGCTGTCCTCATCTCCCGTTACCCTGGCCTACTTGCCTGCTCCAAAATAGATTTTAAACAGACCTTCTTCTGGAAAGCAGAAGCAGAAATGTGTGCACTCCATTGTTAAGCTGCAGGAGCATCCCTTCCCTGGATATGCAAGCAAGTGCAGGGTGGAGATTCCCTTACTACACTCTTTCTACAGCCCGAGATGCTTCATCACATTAGAATGGGCCTATTGTCTTCTGGGGTCTTTGGTCTGCCTGTTGATGTAGCAGACCAATTAACTCACTGAGCCAGGAAACTGAAAGAATTTTAAACTGAAAAAAGCATAATTTGCTTTTGTGTAATTCTTTGCAATTGCATGAAATTACTGCAAAATTAGGCAGCATGCAAATTCTTCATTTCACACTATATTTTAGTGTAAAATGCATCCTTGTAGTACAAGGACACATTTAAACAAAAGCACCGCAAACAACAAGTGTTTGCGTTCTGTTGTGCTCTTGCATTCACGGAACTTTTTACAGCAAATTGCTCATTTGTTGTAGATTTGTACTGTGAATGGTGCATAGTTACACAAAGTGGTGTAATGGCCTAATTTCCAGATTTCATGTAACAAGTGTGATGCAAAATTCCGTAAATTATGAAAATTAAGCCCAGCAAAATATAAATTTGGCCCAGGATTATTGTAAAGTATTATAAGGAATCCGGGGTAGTCAAACATCACCTAATATTTTGGATTCTGGGCCCAATAATTCATATAAAACGCAGTTTCAAAGAAACTGTGCTCTCCAATTGAAGTTTTCAAAAATGTTTGTCAAGAATCGAAAAATATAGCTGTGAATCCAGCAAATCCCAAAGTGCTGCTATGCAAAGAAATGACACAAACAGATAGCATTCTACAAACAGGCTTTCTATGGGAATCACATGGATTGGCAAAATGTAGGGAGTACGCAGGTACCAAAGATTGAAATCATGAGAAAGGAAGAAGGTGATCTGCAGTTGTGTAAGAATGTAAGAGAGCCAAGCAGGAGTTCTTTTAGGCACAGATAGGACGAGAAACAAAACATGGCTGCCGCAGTTATAGTTACGCTGAGGCAGTTGTTTACATTGACAACAGCAATGCTGACCTTGTACCATGTTCCAATCTGGAGTTACTGTTTAAACACAATTTATCACATAATGTACTCAGTGAAAACATTAAGCATGTTACACTTTACCCAAGGGGAATGGTGCTGTTTTTCTCAGCTGCCAACTGAACCATACCAGTTTAGTCAGACAACAGTCATCCTTACTCTGCGTGCACAGGTGCACATACTCATGCCACACACAATCTTCTTAGAGCCATGTAACCCAACTGTCATCTACAGCTGACCCTATTTTAAAGGATTGGCACTAGAGATTACACCACAATTTGTTTGCCAGACCTTTTTCATCGGATACGTGTAAGAAACTGTGGGGCAGATTTACAACTTCTGGCGCATCCCTGCAAATCAGCAGGGATGCGCCAGAATAGTTGCGACACGCAATTCTCTCCTTGCGCCACCACGGATGCGCCGCATTTACAATGCGGCGCACCGTGGCGCAAGGAAAGGCCAATGCGTGTCGCATCCTGTGGCGCAAGGGCGGCGCATTGCTGGAGTCGTGTCGCAAGCGCGACGCAACTCCAGCAATGCTCGTGGGCTGCCCATACCTAACGTGGTGCGCCACTCCTTACGCCTGCTTGAAGCAGGCGTAAGGATTCGTCGCAGCGCAGTCGGAAAAGTGACTCAGTGAAATCTTGTAGATTTCACTGCGTCACTTTTACGAGGCTTTCCTTCGACGGAACGCCCACCCTGCGGAGGAACGCCCACATGAAACCTAACGCAGGTTTCATGTGGCGCAGGGCTTTACAACGTGACGCATCTCCCTAGATGCGTCACGTTGTAAATAATGCGCAACGTGGCGCATGGTTTACGTCGCCGCTGCGTCACAAAAGTGACGCAACGGCGGCGCAAAAGTGGCGCAAGGGGCTTGTAAATCTGCCCCTGTGTTTTTGGTTGGGGTGGGGGGGTGCGCAATGAGGCAACAACCACAATCCTTGTCAGGGTGAACCACCAAAGTCACTAAATTAACCTGTGTCTAACCCTCTGGTAGCTTGGTACAAAAGCAGTCAGGCTTAACTTAGAGGTAATGTGTAAAGTATTTATGCAGCACAAAAACAGCAATAAAGTGAAAACACAATGAAAGAAAAATCCTGACCCAATTTAGAAAAATAGAGAACATTTTAGTAAATAAACTTATGACAAAATGGACAAAATCCTATCAGTCGATCCAGAGATATTGATTATTAGAGTATATAGTGAAAAAGCACCTAAAAGCACAAAGCACCACTCCAGGTCATGTGGTCATGCAAGACTGGGGGAAATTCACAAGTTCAGGCCGACGGCGATAGAGCGCGGGTCGGATACAGGGACCAGGTTAGTCCTGCTGAAGAGTTATCGTCTCAAGTCATGTGCGATGAGGTCAGTTCGCGTTCGAAGTGGACACAAGAAGGAGGCTTTCGGTGCAAAGATGTTTGGCGCCAGTTCTTTTTAATCTGTATACAGTGGATATTGGTTTCAATCTGGTGTCCGCCAGATCGTTCTCGCCCAAGATCCACAGTCACCACATTCAACTTCTCCAACATGCCGATGATAATATTTTATTGGATCAGACCTACATCGTCCTTCAAAGAACTCTTGACAAACTTCATGATTTCAACTTGGAAAATAAGTTATCTCTCAATCACAATCTTAGGTCATAGTGTTTGGAAAGTTTGCAAACAAAACATTACATGTGGGCCCTGCCACCTTGAGTTACACCACTGCATACAACTACTTGGGTGTATGGCTAACCGAAAAAGAGTCTCCCAAACTGCATTTGGCTAAATTAAGGAATAAGGGAGCTAGCCTTGCTTACGCCTTGTGCAGATTACAAGCCAAGCTTCATAGTCCATCAGCCTCCCCAATTATTACTGTGACAAAAGTCAAACTTCTGCCAGCTTTAATCTACGGTCATCATGGGTTTCCAGGCAGGCTAGCCTCGACCTTAGATCAGATTCAATGTAAAGTATACAGGAAAATATTCTGGCTCCCTAGCAGCACCTCTAGGGCTCAGGTGCGCCTTGAGTCTGGCCTTTTGAAGCAAGATCTTGCCTGTAAAGCTGACTTTTTAAAATACTGTTATCTGGTGCTTATGTTGAGATGGATTTCGACACATGCATCAATGAAAATGAAATATTGTCTTCATTAACAAAATCACCTGTTATGAACTCTACACCAACCTCGACTCGCAAATATGTAGTCAGACAGGCCCTGAGAACTAGGCCCCGGGGTTGCTGATTGATAGGCCACAGGTCGGAGGGTGTGTAGCTGGCAGGCAAACACTCAGGCAGGAAACTATTGATCAATTCCATGAATAGGCGCAGTGACATTTCAATGGTCAAAGGAGCTTGCCCCAATAAAGCGCACGTGGCCAGAGGGGATACGCACGCTCCTAAATCACCATAAAGTCAGATGCCAGATGAGTTAGAAACACATAGCCAATCAGGACCTAGCTCACATAGTGATCACGAGCTCCCCATGTCAGACATCTCGACATGTTATCCACTGGCCACATTGTGTCCACGCAAGGTTGAGACCGACCTGTGGTGACCATTAGACAATTAATTTATGACTCCTAAGGCAACAAACAACATTCCTCATCATTTATGATATGGCTGGAAAATTTTATGTTGAATTTTGTGTATAACAAGAACGTTTACAGATTGCAAATTGAGACAGTCCTCAGACCTTGTGCCTGTAACTGTTCTCCTAGGTGAATTGTTTAAACAAACTGTTCCTGTTTTGCCTAATGCCTCTTGTTGTCTGTTTTTTAATGGATTTCAAAGTCTAACAACACTTAGAGCAAACGAAGGAATTGAGAAGTTCATTATTGGCTCAATTTTGGTTGGAGACAACAGTGTCCCTGTTAATCCCTAGGTGGGCTATTTAAATAAAGCAATTCCATCTTTAGAAATTGCTAACACATGGTATAATACTCCATCAAAACTGTCCCTCAAATCAACATTGAAGTCGCAGGTCTTATTACTAAGCCGGGCAGTAGACATGGGGAGGTTCACTAAGAATAAATCCTTTCTCCTGGTTCCTACAATTCTTTGCTCCTGCAATTCTATTGCAAGCAAATATTAACAGCGCTGTGAGGTCATCAATCGTGCGAATGAGATTTTTGCTGTTTTCAATTAAAGAGCGCATATTGTCACAGCCCTCAGTCGCGTATACCTCCTTAGGCTATACAGGCTGTGCTCCTATAAACACAAGTCTTGTATTCATCTTTTATGTTGCGGTCCAGCAGTGAGCGCTGAACAGAACCTTTACATTAAACAGATAATGCTTTTCAATAAATTAAAGACCTCTAAGGAAGCAGCATCACATGTTTGAACACTAAGAACATTTCCAAACTTTGTCATTATGCAAAATTCCTACAGGGTATTTTTTTTAAACATCCTGGTTTTGCGGGATAGCCTCCTTTTACCTTAATTGTTATTTTATTGCCTTACATTAGATGAATGATTGATTTATGGACAGTCGTGTATGTTGTTATACCCACCTAGTTACACGTTGGCATAAGGTACGTAGCACGAGGCACTTTTTCTTATACTAGATGAAGTTTGATTTTAAGCATTACCTGTTATTTTATCCCTTTGTTTATTTTATATTAGATGAAGGGGCGATCTTATGGACTGCAGGGGATGCTGCTGTACTCAACTAGTTAAATGTCGGCTTAAACCATGCAGCACAAGCCACTTAATGCACTTGTTCTTTATGATACATCCTTCTTTAAAAACACCATTGGTTTGTTTGGCTATTAGTGTCCCAATTGGATCTTTCATGTTGTGGGAACTTTATAAGTCTAGGATTATTGGCTCACGTTTATTGAACTTTTAGGTCTGCGCACTTAATCTGAGTGTAACATGTCTATGTTGTTGTTTGGTTGATTTATTATTTGTAATGATTTTAAGTAATCAAACAAATAACATTTATCATTCATTCATTCAGGATTTCAGTTTTTTCTTTGGGGTGAGCTCTCACTGATGCCAGTCAAGGGTCCAGGACCTGAGGGGTACCTTTTGGGTATCACGACTCATCCAGCTGAGGCCAGCAGCAGGGCTCAGGCGAGTGCAGGCAGGTCCAGTTGCAGCTGGGCAACTGCAGGGAGGTCTCTGGAAGCTTGTTGTGTCCCTGTAGCTCACACAGGAGGTCAGCCATCTGACCCTTGGTGTCACTCTGGGTAGCTCGGGATCAAGGCAAGCAGGACCAGTCTTCCTTCTTCCGGCAGCATGGCAGTCTTTCTGGCAGCAGGGCAGTCTTTCTGGCAGCAGGGCAGTCCTTCTGGCAGCAGGGCAGTCTTTCTGGCAGCAGGGCAGTCTTTCTGGCAGCAGGGCAGTCTTTCTGGCAGCAGGGCAGTCTTTCTGGCAGCAGGGCAGTCTTTCTGGCAGCAGGGCAGTCCTTCTGGCAGCAGGGCAGTCTTTCTGGCAGCAGGGCAGTCTTTCTGGCAGCAGGGCAGTCTTTCTGGCAGCAGGGCAGTCTTTCTGGCAGCAGGGCAGTCCTTCTGGCAGCAGGGCAGTCTTTCTGGCAGCAGGGCAGTCTTTCTGGCAGCAGGGCAGTCTTTCTGGCAGCAGGGCAGTCCTTCTGGCAGCAGGGCAGTCTTTCTGGCAGCAGGGCAGTCTTTCTGGCAGCAGGGCAGTCCTTCTGGCAGCAGGGCAGTCTTTCTGGCAGCAGGGCAGTCTTTCTGGCAGCAGGGCAGTCTTTCTGGCAGCAGGGCAGTCCTTCTTATGAAGCTTCCACAGGTTCATGCGTGTTCTGATGAGTGGTTCTAAGAGTCCTATTTTTATACCTGGTGCCAGTGTTTGTGTTGGAAATTCCTTGGTCTGTCCCCAAAACTAGTTCAAATCAGTTTCCCCCCTTCCTCTGGGTAGGCTTCAAACGCTCTAGGGTGAAAAAAGGCAGGGTATGTCTGGTGTCAGGGACCTTTGTTTGGGTTGTGGGAAAGGTCCTTTAAAATGCAATCAGGGCAGAGTAAAGCTCTTCCCCGATCATCCTGCCAGGAAAACCCTCTCCGGGCTACACCCAGGTGCTATTGTTCACTGTCTAGGCTCAATACACATCCTTGATGGGGGAACCGTTAGCAGACCCAGGCAGCTGGAAAATCCTAGAAAGGCCATAGAAAATTTGGACAGAAAAATGCCAACTTTCTAAAAGTTAATAAAAAAAAATGTTCTAGCTGTCTGTTTAAACTACGAATCAGGACCAATTACTCAATTTCCTTGGCCCTTGTATTTATTAACTACGATTATTTCATGAGTTTTCATTGAATCACATTACATTTTTCATCAGAAAAGGGACCACAATTAATTTTTTAGATACATACACAAGAATTTTCAAATCTACAAGAATTATGGAAAACTTTTTGAGCAAAACAAAAACCACAATCAGGAAAAGAAAAATTAAACAGGTTAAAAACAATGCATGTATACAGTTTCACAAATATTTTGTCCTGTCATACATTTATATAATCAAACAGCAGTAGCCATAATTCCCTGAGTCAAAAATGGTTCTATTCTATTGTTGATAGCTCTTGGGAACTGTTGACTCTATTCTTAGGGTTAAGAATTTGTAGCAATTCCCCTAGATGGTCCTATTCCTGCTGTTTTATTTCCCAAGAGATTGTGCCTTGCCAATACATTTTGTACCCCATTATCATTATTGGGGTTCTCCTCAGGACAACGACTGGGTGTGCTCTGTGAATAATAATATGGGAATTTAGATTAGTTTCATTTTTCACTAACCCTCTATCGCCACTTTCTTTGCATAGTTCTAGTTAATGATCAACAGTACCTTGTTCGTACTGGACTCTTCTGCTCGTCGTTTTGAAATGGTTTCCAAGACATTTCATGTATTTTTCAAATGTTCAATTAAAAAACTTCTTATTAGGCCGCGGTTATTACAACACAAGTTCTTGTTTTTTCAATTGTCTGTAAGGGCAAATACATTGGGGCAGATTTACAAGAAAGTGACGCCACCCTGAGAAACCCTTGCGCCACCATGGATGCGCCATATTTACAATACGGCGCACCATGGCGCAAGGATTGACAGATGCATCAGAAATTCTGACGCATCTGTTGGGGCAAAAGTCACGCATTGCTGGAGTCGTGTCGCAAGCACAACGCAACTCCAGCAATGCATGTTGAGGCCTATCCTCATTGTGCTGCGTCACTCCTTACGCCTACTCCAAGCAGGCGTAAGGTGTAGGCGCAGTGGCGTCCTAGAAGTGGCGCAGTGAAATCTTGTAGATTTCACGGCGTCACTTTTACGAGGCTTTCGTGTGTGGGAACGCCCACCCTGAATACATTATACCTGACGCAGGTATAATGTGACACAGGGCTTTACAACGTGACGCATCTCCCTAGTTGCGTCACGTTGTAAATGGGCCGCATTTCTACGCCGCAGCTGCGTCACAAAAAGTGACGCAACGGCGGCGCAAAAATGACGCAAGGGGCTTGTAAATCTGCCCCATTGAGTTTTGTTAATCTTGGAGTTTGTCCAATGTGAAATGTAATGATAAACTCCTTAATACAATGTTACAAACTATTCCACTGTTTGCTACTGTAACATAAAGATGGTATGACTCATTGGTTCTAACATACGCGAATATCGAGTGCCGCGGCTGGGCTTGCAGCGTTTGTTCCTACTGTGGTGAAGTCACCTAATACCGTAGTTACTTTTAAACTAGCTGGTATTTTGTCAACATCCCGAAGGTTTGTATCACTTACTTTACTCATGCGGTGTTGCTCCAACTGTTACTGTGCTCACCAGCTCTCGACTCGGGCAGGAAATCTGTTCAAGGGGTCTTCCAGTTTCAATATAATTTAAACATGCTGAGGGTAAACCTCCTCTTGCATCATGGGATATGTCGTTTTCAATGTCATAACACTTCCTTCTCATTGGAGCTGGCCCAATTTGCACAATTTAAATTATTTGTATTTTAAAATCTGCCTATCTCCGACATTTCATTCAAACCGGATATAGTACTGTTACATTTGAGAATTAAATGGGCTTCTCTCTTTTTGAGGGCAGCCTCAAGGTCGCCCCCTCTTGGGTTAGATTTGATTACATTCAATACGGTCCATTTTAGATCCTTTTCAGTGTGATTCTTTTCTATGTAGTGGCGCACCATTGGCGCAGTTGCAACGTTTATTTTTATACGGGACTGATATTGTACCACACGCTGTTTAACCTCCTGGTTAGTTTTCCCAATGTACAATTTTTGGCATGGGCAAGTGATAGCATAGACCACATTTTTTGTTTTACAGTTTGAAAATGTATTATGTTTCCATGTAACATTGTTGTTCGTGAATTCAGAGCCTTCAATCGTAAAGCTGCAAACGGAGCAGTTTCCACATTTATGGTGGCCTTCTATAGGTTTGAAATTCCATTGCGACCTTAAGTTGGTAGGTTTGTTCTCTTGGAAGACATTAGACCTTACAATCTGTTGTCCAATACTGGCATTGTTCTTCAACACAAATAATGCTGCTTCTAGGGGACATTCAGAATTTGTTATAAGGTGCCAGTTGTTGTGAATGATTTGTCTAAACTTATTAGTATGAGAACCGTAGGTGGAAACACAAACTAGTCTGTCCATTGATTGTTTTTCTTTTTTTATTAGAAGGTGTTCCCTGGGTGTGTACCAGGCTCTTTTCATAGAATGTTTCAATAGTTTATTTGGATAGCCTCTCTCTTTTAGTTTATCCCTCAACGTCCATGCATGTAGCTCGCAGTCTTCTTTCCGAGAGCAATTGCGCCTTACTCTTAAAAATTGACCGTAGGGCAAATTATCTTTCAGATTGAGAGAATGGAAACTCTTATAGTGGAGTACATTATTCTTATCTGTGAGCTTTCTGTACAATGTAGTAACCAATTTATTTTAAAAAGGTCTAATTTCAACATCTAAAAATGTAAGGTTCGTTTTGCTTTTCGTCAGGCTGAATTGGATGTCAGGATGTCTGTTGTTTAACCAATCGTGAAATGTCACAAGGTCTTCTTCAGTACCATTTCATAGGCACCATATATCATCAATATACTGGTACCACTGTACCAGGTGTTCTGCGAATAAATTATCATTGTAAATAAATTTGTCTTCAAATCTGGCCATGAAGAGTACCGCCATTCATGACGCAAAGGGACATCCCATAGCAGTCTCTTTTATTTGAAAGAAGAGTTTATCCTCGAATTTGAAAAAAAAATTGAAGTGCTATGGAGGCTAGTCTCAGAATGAAATGAGTTGTAACTTGGTGTGGACATGTTCTTGTTTACAAATAAAACTCAATGGCTTGAAGTGCTTCATCCTGAGGAACCTGTGTATAGAGTGAAACTACGTCCAAGGTTATTAACCAATGTTTAGACGGATTAAATTGATGACCTTAAACTTTATTGATAAAATCCAAGGTGTCTCATAAATACGACGGGACTCTTTCAAGGAAGGGTTTCAGAAAAATATCAACGTATTGAAAAATGGGTACCATTAATGAGTCACATCCTGACACAATAGGCCTACCCGGGGGTTGTGTTTCTTTCTTATGAATCTTTGGCAGAAAACAAATGACTGGAATCCTTGGATTGTTTTTGTCAAATATTCAAATTCTTTCGGGCCAAGAAAATCTGATTCAAATCCTTCCTTAGCTATGTCCTCCTGTATCTCTTTAGTTAGATAATTTGTGATTTTACGATACCAAGTCTGATTGTACATCTGACTTCTTCTTCCGTCAAGTAGGACTCCTTCGACCAGATGACTACTGCACCGCCTTTGTCGGCCAGCTTAATGACTATTGAGTTGTCTTTTCTGAGATCTTGAATAGCCTTTCTTTGTTGTGATGTTATATTAGTCATGCTGTACATCTTTTTCATCTCCAATTGATGTAAGGAAGAAAGGACCACCTGCAATTATTTCTTTGATAATGCTGTGGGCGGGAGGGACAAACTTTGATTTATTGCGTAACCCTGATGGTTCTTTAGTCAAGGTGTCTTCCTTTTTGAAAAAGAATGCTTTTAGTCAAATTTTTCTAAAGATTTCAAAGGCCTCAAGCTTTAGTTTAACGAAATCAGTACAATTGTTAGGTACGAATTTGAGTCCTAGTTCCAAAACTGTTTCTTCTTCCTTAGTAAGCACTTTTGTGGACAGATTCACTTTGGAGGGTGTGGCTAGCTTTTGTAAAACTGGCACTTTGAACGCATCTCCCATGGCTGGGGTTTGAACCGTACCCTGTTTGTTTGCTGGCCTCTGTCTAAAAAAGAGCTTTGCCTTTGTGGGTTTTGATTAGAGGGTCCTTCTTCTAAGTCTGAATCACCAGGAGAATCGGATATTGAGGTTTCCGAAAGTGTCAAAAATCTAGTTTTGGGTCTTCCCTGATATTCCAACAGTACTCTGCGTGAGTCAGTTTTAGTGCAAAAGTCATCTTTGAGATATGGATAGACAGACTCAATGTTGAATGATTTTTTGTCCTTTTCAAATTTGGTCGATTTGAAATTGATAGTATTGTCCTTAAATGTAGCCATTTCTTTATAAACAAATGGCTACATTTAAGGACAATACACTAAGGACAACACACTATGGGTTCAGCAGAAACCAGGGAGTGAGGCACAAAAGTTTGGGGGAGCAGCACGCCAGGGATATCAGCTCTAAAAATGAGACTACTGTAAGGGAACCCTCAGGACAGCAAAGTACAAACAAATCGGGCTAAAAGGAAAAAAATGAGGTTTTCCTGGGTAAAACACCCTTCCTTATAGTTCCCTATTTCCCTTACCCTCTTCATGTGCGCGGGGCTGCGGCTTGTCCCATGAGCTGGTAGGGGGCCATAAACTAATGATGGTGTCTGGCTCTGCAGTGAGTAATAAATGAAGGTGAACAAGCTAGTATTTTGAAGTTTAGCGCAATGCCTGTGGCACCCTGAAGGCCCCTACCTCTGTTGTCGCTCAATATCTCTCGTCCCACTCCTTTTGAGGTGGTAGATGCCATTGTTAGGAAATCACACACTCACACTTTCCAAAATCACTCTTTATTTTTTCTGCTCTCACAAAAAAACTCAAATAAAATATTAGGAATTTTAAGTGTGTATATTAATGCATGATAGTCTCTTTGTGGGACAGCACTGCCTGTCCTCTTTTGGGTTCATTCCATAAACCGAAATGCGTGGTGTGCACGTTCTGCGCACCCTCAGACTATGTAACCACCATCGATGGGCCCCCCTTGCAAAAGAGAGAAGGGGTCCCCAAGTCTCCCATATCTCACAGATATTCATTGGTCTCGAGCTGACTTGCAGATTTGGGGGCCCCTGAAGGACTGGGGGCCCGCCTGCACCACACA